>JAACIZ010000002.1:3796983-4238841 GCA_017140785.1 Calonectria pauciramosa | reverse complement strand
CCCCCCCCCCCCCCCCCCCCCCCCCCCAGAACCCATTTTTAAACTCTCTTGCACTTTGCCTGGTGCTCCTTTTGTCTTGTGTGTGTGTGGGTGTGAGTGAGTGAGTGAGTGAGTGGGTGGGTGTGTGTATTGGTGTGTTGCTAGGCGCTGACCATCTGAGAGCTGGATCAAAAAAAAGAAACAAAGACAAAGGCAAAGTGAAAAAAAAAAGGAAACATGGGCAAAATTCTGCCCTGGCCGATGAGGCAAGAGAGCGTTGCATCGACGCCTTACGCTAGCAGGCAGGCAATGGCCCTGCGCTAGGAGGGTAGCGTGGAGTGCTGAATGCAGCTGTAATTATACCATGGAGTCATATGAAATGAGGGGGAGGCAAGGGAGAGACAGGGAAAAAAAAATAAAAAATAAAAAAATAATCACCCCGATCGTATATATGTGAATGGCGCTCGACGCCTCGCCGCACCCGGTGCTTCTTTGGGATCGTTTCCGAGCTTTCTTGTGTGTGGGACACCTGATAACCAACTTCTAGTCTTTCTTTTATCGCCAGAAGTCGACGACACACACGCACACACACCACCCCGACACTCCTTTATCTTTGGTGTGCAGAGCACTAACACGTCCGCAATTTGTTTTATCAGATCGGATCTTGGCAGCTCTTTCGTTTGATCGATCAGCCCCCCCTGGCCACACACGCTCTTTTAATTTTTTTTCCCCACACAAGAAACGATGATCCGAGCAAAGACGATGGGTCAGTCATTCCGCCGATCAATCGGCGTGGGTGACTGCGACTCGAGGGACTGGAGCTTCTGGTTTATGATTGCCATTGTCCGTGAGTGCTCCGAAGAAGAAGAAGAGGATGAGGAGGAGGATATGCCTCTCTGTAGAATAAAAGGAAAGGAAAAACAGTAGCTGACAATGGATTAATAGTCGGCTTCGTGGCGAGCATCGTCGTAGTCATTGGCTGCGCAGCCAGCAACACACAGCCGCTCTACCTGTTCCGCGTCAGCTCCGGCGACCTCATCAGCGCCGTGGCAAACACCACAACGGTACCCGCGAGCCAGCTGCGCATAGATGGGCTGCCGGATTATTGGTACTGGGGCATGACGGGTCTGTGTGCCGTCTTCACCAAGGCCGGCCACGAGACCGTCTCCTGCCAGCCCGGCTTCACCCCCGTCCTCGGCCTCCACGACATCGTCTCGTTTGCCGTCAGCGCCCAGCTCGGCTACAAGTCAACGACTCTTGAGCAGCACATCTCGCCCTGGACCAATGCTCTCTCACAGCTTCGCACCGATCTCGTGGCATCCTCCCAAGCCGAGACCTTCTACAAGGTCGCCGTCATCTGCACGATCGTCTCCAACGTGCTCTCGTTCATTCTCTTCCCGCTCGCCATTCTCTCCCTCAGCGTCCTGCGCAACCGGTTACCCCGGTGGGTTCTGTACCTCATCGCCTTCCTCGACACCCTCGCCCTCTCCGCCGGCGGCACCCTCATCATCTTCGCCATGAAGCAGGGCCCCCGCGCCCTCATCACCCACTCGGGCATCCCCCAGGGCAGCATAAACGACTTCGTCGGCTCGGCCCTCTACGTCCTCTTTGCCGGAGCCCTGTTCAAGCTCGTCTCCATCGAGTTCTTCCTCATCCTGGTCTTTGCCACCATCTTCTCCCCCGTCTTCATCATCATCTTCATCCTGAGTTGCGCCTGCAACGGCCGCGGCTCAAAAGAGCGCGAGGAAGATACGTATCCAATCTGCGAATATCCCGTCGATGCAAAAGCCTGATCTGGGCTGGGCGTGTGATGATATCTGGGCGGAAAAACTTTTCTAACGATCATATTCTGGGACCAAAAAAATCTGCTTGCTCTTTTGATTAGCGTTTCTTACGGGTTATGTTATGGTTATGACTTACTATTATTATTATTCTTGGGTTACCGGAAAGGTCTTATGCGGATCAAACATGGGGCTGGCTTTTGTTTTTATATTCACCTTGGCTTCAATTCTTGCCTGTCGTCGAACAGATATATTTTTTTCAGGTCATCAAATAATTCTTCTCGAGTCAATATCATGGTCGGTCGAGCACCTTCTAAAATATTATGCTAAAATTCTGCACTCGCTCTTTTGCCGCTCCGTCCCGTCGTCATCCGCCGTGATAATAGTAATACAACTGGTCACTACCAGTCTCCCCTGGCTCTCATACCCACAGAATCTTTAGTGGATTGGTATGCTCGTCCTAAGGGATACAAAAGTCAATCCAGCTGCCGAGGTACTCGAGCCGGTTGCCCTGTAGCTCCTGGCTCTTGTAGATCTTCTCAAACTCCTCAAAGCTCAGTTTTCCCCAGCCCCCCCTTTCCATGGCTTTTGCCTCAGCATAGTTTAAGTACTTCCAATGCTTTAGTGTTTTCTCCGATGGCTCGTCGTCATCGGCCTCGCTGTCCTCGTGGTCGACGTGTGCCTCAAGATGGCGAGTGACAGGATACCATTCATACGGGTCAGAATAGTCCATGTCTTCATCAGAGTTAGGGCGGAACTGTGGTAGAGTCATATCTCGAAGCTCGATATATTCGGCCTCCGACTCCTCAAACTCAGAAACACTGGTATCTGTTCCCTCGTCGTCATCGAGGTGTTCATCTTCGTGAATGATCTCGACAGTTGTGTCAATCTCCACGGCGTTGCGTCCCTCGGGAAGTTCAATACTATATCCGGTCTCAGCCAGCAGCTGGAGCACCTCTTCCGTGGTCTTTGGCTCGTAATCATTGCGTGGGACACTTATTTCGCCAGGATCGGCTTCGGGAAACTCAGTTTCATCAATCAAATCCTTGTACTTTTCCCGTTGCTGTTTGGTCTCTGCGACTTGCATCGCAATGTCTTCTCTGTCTTTGAAAATGGTATCGAGTAGTTCGTTGAAAGCTTGCTGCGTGACTTGATAGAGAATCTCCCTGCCGGCGTCTTTCTCGGCTTCGGGAAGGACCCAGTGTCCCTTTCGCCGCGGGATGCTCTTCGAGGATGAAGCTCCGGACAAGATCTCAAAGTCATCCGTGTCGTCGGCAAACCGGACCTTGGAGCTGGATGGGGACCCTGGGGATTGAGGTTGCTCTTCAGCTGACTTGGAGCTCTCGCCCATTTCACGAAGATCAACGAGGATGTCCTCATCCGCCTCCCAATCCTCTGGCGCAGCGCCCCCTTCTTCCTCGTCGAGGTAGAACTGCCTTCTTCTCCATCTCTCGTGAAGTTGCTTTCGTGCCATGTCCCTCTTTCTCTTTTCCAGTCTTGGTGCTCGTTGCCTGTTGCTTCTGATGGCCCTGGCACGCATCTCACTGTCAGTAGGGGTTCCATTCGCGCCGTCGTGGTTTCCAAGAGCGCCATTAACGCCGTTAGGTTCATGGTTCCTTTCCCTGTCATCCTCGTCCTCATCGTCGGATGGTTCCTCAATTTCTGGAGTGTGGTTTCCCACCAATAACCTTGGCAGCTCCTCAAGAGTCGAGGGAGGCTCTAGCAGGGTGACCCAGTACGTGCGCTCAGCATCGCTGCCACTGAGGCGGCGAACTGTTCTCCAATTGGTATCGGTATCATTGCGCGTGATGAAGCGTTGACGTGATCGGTGCTCGGTTTCGCATGCAAACAGACTGGTGAGAATGTCCTGCCGGGCAGAACTGTCGCCGTGGTCCTGGACAGTGACGCCGTCATGGTTATCGGTGATTTCCACACTGCCATCAGGGCGATACATCTTGCCCTCATTTCGCAGTGTGGTGTCGCCCTCAGGCACACGACCTTCCCGGCCAAACAGGCTGCTAAGTGGTTGACGACTAGTCACCAGCTGTTGCGCTTCAGTGCTGGAAAGGAGTTGGTCTTCTAGACCATCCAGTATATCCTTGTGCATTTGCTTGTAGAGTACATAGTAGGCCCGGAACATTCGCAGGAAATCTCTTCGGTCAACATAGCCATCGCCGTCGATGTCATAGCCAGCGAAGATCTTGCGAAGCTTGTCTTTGCGCTTTCGGTACGATAAACCATGGAGAAATTCGGTAAAGCCAATCAGATCGTCATTGTTCGAGTCATAGAAGGAAAACATTCGGTCATGGATAAGATTTGGCGCGGCGTGTCGAGAACCTCCTGTTGGCACCAGGCATCGTTCAAAAGTCTTGCGGTCCATTGCAATGCCGAGATCATCCGGATCGTCTCTCCATTCCGTGTTAGCCATGAAAGTCCACTGTTCCCAGAAAGCCTCCAGCTCAGGTCTCTCAAAACCGGTCTCGCGCGACAGTTTGGGGATCAATCCGCGCGGGAGGTTTCGTCGACATGTATCTGGATCACCGGTATACCAAACGGGTTGCATCTGACGAGGACCAAAAGGCGGTGCAGGCACACGAATCTTGTAAAATATGTGCGTCTTCGTATGAACACCTTGGGCCTCGCACGTTTCACAGAGATCAAAGTCGGCACAGTTGGCGCAGCGGTAGCGCACGCCGCGGATGGGCACCATACCGCAGGCATTACACTGACAGCCGCGGTGAACGCAGCCATTGCGACGCGCATTATCCTCAGAGACTCGAAACAGAAGGTTGACAATGTTATGGCCGGCACGTTGGTTGGTAGGGAAGCCGCTGGGCTCGTTCCACCAGTCGTCTACGCCTCCTTCAACGATGGTTTCCCCGTCGCCTGGCGGCCGGACCGTGTCCACGTCGACGTTCTCATCGCCGGCGGCTTCGGATGATGACGAGCTCGAGCTGGCTTCGGTGCGGCGAGAGCGGCGGGTGCGACGGATAGCGTTGCTGCGATGCAGGCTGGGTCCCTGGTGGGTAGCTTCCTCGCCTAGGTGGGTGGAGTATGCATAGTATCCAATCGAGAGGGCGGCAACGGCAGAGACGACGACAACGGCGACTCGAGGCCGGGTTAGACTCTCGACAGAGGGTGTCGGAAACCACATGGCGGGTTAACTTTGCAGCATGGTGAGGCGGAAGTGCGTTGGGGGATCTGGGAGAGCAGCGATGATGTCGCGGGAGTGCGGTTCGGTTCGTGCGCGGGGCGGGGCTCTGTGCAGCGGGGACAAGAGCTTAGCGATGGAAGAGGGAAGAAAAATCGATGCGAGCCTGCGATTGCGCCAGCGTTGACACAATGCAGAGTGGCGGTTTGCTCCTTTTGATGACCAAGCTAGAGCTTCTTCTAGTGAGTCGAACTGAACTGAAACGTCGAGCTGGAGTTGGACGTGTCGAACTGGAGAGGGCTGTGGTCCGTGCGGAGCATCGGCGGGGCCTAGCCCGGTACGTAGCTCTTCCATGACAAAAGTGTGTGTGACGATGCTTGTCATGGATTCTTGACATGGGTCCACGCTGAATTTCCTCAGCCCACCCTCCACCCGGCTGCTTCTACTTTGTCTTTACAACTCCGGCATCACCAACATCATACTCTCTTCCAATTCCAAGCACACCGTCGCCAGCTTCATTCGAAATGTCTGGCGGTTTGCCTCCCCTCCCCGGGCCTCTGCCCTCGTCCTTTGACGGAAATGAGTAAGCTGCCTTTTTATCCGCCGCCTGCGCAATCGGCTTCGTGATCCCCACTCACGCGATAGACAGGGAATTCTACAACGAACGCCCCATGCAGAAGGTCGTCCGCAAGATCAAGGAGGAGCCTCTGATTCCGATAGGTAATTCGAATTGTCTTTTCTATTTGCCTGCTGCTGCGCCGCCAATCGCACAATGGCTCCCCTCACCTCCGAGTTGAATAAGACGGACTGGCTCACACGAAACTCTTCCTGCTCATAGGAATGGCCCTGACGACGCTGGCCTTCATCAATTCCTACCGAGCTCTTCGCCGCGGCGACTCGAAGCAGGCCAACAGGATGTTCCGAGCCCGAGTGGCGGCACAGGGCTTCACGGTGATCGCCATGGTGGCGGGCAGCATGTACTACAGCAAGGACCGCGAGAAGACCAAGGAGCTCCGCAAGCTCCAGGAGCAGCGCGACGCCGAGGAGAAGCACCTCAAGTGGATCCGCGAGCTCGAGGTTCGGGACCGGGAGGAGAAGGCCATCAAGGCCCGCATCGAGCAGAGGAGGAGGGGAGTGGACACCACCCAGCCCACGTCCGACGAGTCGGCGACGACCGAGGCGTCCGAGGGCACGGGAGGCATGCTCAGCCGCATGGGACTGTGGCCCAAGGGGGAGAAGAAGGATGCAGCGGAAAGTGCGGAGGAACCGGCCTCTGCAAGCGAAAAGGACAAAAAGAAAAATCCCAAGAGCTCTCTTGGTGATCTCAGCGAGCTAATGGCTACCAAGAAGAAGGACGACGCCGATTCCAAGAAGGACGAGTAGCCCCGCAACCCCGCCGACCTCTCATTGTTTCATTCTGTTCTTGCGGGGACCATGACGGGAGTCTGGAAGGAATTGGTGTAAAATCTATGTGTGGCAATCTGATCTGTGTATAAGCGTCACAGTGTACTATAGTGGGCTGCCAATCCAGCGCAGCATGGCTCTACTCTCTTAGACCGATGTTAATGATGAACAAGTTCATGAAATGTAAGGGATGAATTTCCCCGTCCCCCCGCTCATCGGCGCAAATTCCCCGCTTCTCCCATGTTGAACAACCGAAAAGCAAACGCGCTCATCCGGCTTTATAATCTCAGGTGCCCGAAATGCTACCCCATGGAGCCTCCGCTCCGACCTGCTCCGACCAACCCAGCCATTTCCAACAAGGCCCTGTCTGACTCGCGGTCGCCGGTCCCCAGGTTGACCCTGCGCCGGGCTTCTGCCTCTCGTGCTTCCCAAGCCCACCTCTCCGACTGGGCTCTGGCTTCTTTGTCGCCACCACATCCCCAGACCTCCATGTTATCAATCTGGAAGCGATCTTGAAAGTCATACTTTCTCACAACGCTCGTGTGAAACGCACCTCCTCTCGAACCATAGTCATGGTTGAACGCAGCAAATTCGAATGAGTCGTCCAGGAACAAGGACACCGAACCAAGCCGATGCATTTCACTCTTCCGTTGAGCCTTGCTCGGCTTGGGATGCGGGCATCCGATTGCTAGCATGGGTGGGTTTGCGGGGGCCTTGGTAAAAGTCACGTAATCCTTGTTGATAGAAGAGGCGGGAAACACGTCATGAACAGGCTCAAGTTGAAACAGCATCGTGTCTGAGTCTCCAAAACAATCTTTGTGAGTGTGCTTCCAGGGCTCTCGAATAAAGACACCAAACGTGAGGCGATCCGACTTGCTTCCATGTTTGAATCTTCGAGGAGGAAGCGAGGCCGCAAACGCTGCCTCTTGGCCACCGTCAGGGACATCGTCGAGTCTCGTTCCACTCACCAGAAGCAGTGTTGGCGCCTGCCAATTGAACACTTTTGTCTGGAAACTTCCCATTGAGAAGCCAGCTTCGTTTCCAGAGTACAGCAGCCGAACCCGCCGAAACAAGTCCGACCCTGGAAGGAAGAGCGAAATCTGAGACAGTGTACTCGAGTTCAAAATCATGCCCTTTTCTGGCAGCAGAGGCTGTGCCAGTTTTGGGGGTTCGGCGTTTGCCTCTTTCGAACCTTCGGGCTTGTGCTTAGAAAAGTCGAGATTCTTTGAAAAGAGGAAGTGTTCAAACAGCCCGTTGAATCCCCGAAATATGTTTGGGCATATCACTGGGATCACCGACTTGAACTGAGCGTATTTGATACCGGGTGCTTTTTCAACGTCGACAAACGATGCGAGAATGGATTCGGCAGTCGAACGAAGATTGTCAAGCTCGTCGCCAACAACTCGGTCAGAATACATTGATAAGCTCTCCTGGGGATCGAGCGGGGCCGCAAGCAGCAACAACATCAAAAGCTTTCGGAAATTATCTGAAGGGATTGTTGCGTCGTGAAATTTGGGAGCGTGACCCTGTTCGACAGCTTCTTTGACATCGAGCAGCTCGAATGCTGTAAGCACCAGGTCGTCGTCCTCGTCTTCGTCTTCGTCACCATCGTCTTGAGCTGTATCTATAGCGAACCCAGACACATGGGATCCGCCATTTTGCTCCTTGGGTTTGGTCTCCGTGCCTGTAGGTGGGTTGGCATCGGCCTCAGACAGTTTCCGGTCATACACGGCAAGACTCTTGAACAGCAACTTGGTCCTATCAGTGGAGCCACGGGCCAGCACCTTTCGGTATCGCTCCGTCATGATGACCACGACCATGATCATCTGCGGCAGCTCCAGCACTGCCGGAGCATCCTGCAAAAAAGGAAAGGCGCCGAGATAGGACACGATCTGGAAGATTACCGGCGACACATGGAGGATATCTGGTATCTCGAGAAACCTGGCGATGGTGTCCTCCTTAAGGTACTTGATGGAGTCCTGCTGGTCGGCCAGCGACTTGAAGACATCCTTGAGAGAGTAGAACTCAAGCGAGGAGAAGCACTTTTCTTTGAATTTGAGAGCCTAGCCGAGAGGAGCGGAGGTCAGCTTGATGCACAGATGTCTAGGGGGCATGATGGCTGCGCAGTCTCACCAGCTCACGAGTGAGCTCCTCATGCGTCCGCTGACGCGAGTTCTCATCCGAAAGATTCTGGCCCATCTTGATCAATCAATTATTCACCAACTCCATTGGACTGGCCGGCAAAGTGTATTTTTTCAACAAAGCGCATTCAATCACTGATTGATGACGCGACGCAAATAAACATGTGGAAGCCTGCTCAAGTTCATGACATCTGGCGGGCGCTGACATGGGCCGGGGGGTACGTACCCGCTAGCTAGCTACGTAAGGTGCCCGCCCCTCCCCCGTTTTCATCAATCGGCGTCATCGTCGGGCCGGCATTGGACGGTGCTTGGACATAACATAGATATGAAGCATTATTCGGCTGGGCCTTGTTTCTGCTTGCACCATGGCATAAACAAGGTCTATTCGCCTATTAATTGCCCAGCACGCTGCCATAAATACATACTTCCTCAAAGCTTTTCGCACTTCCAAGCCTGCAGGGCTTTCCACATCAATCCCGAGTCAACCGGAAGGGCCTCGTCAAACTCGGCAATGTAGTCTCCAATTGTTCGGTTGGCCTCTGGTCTTGGAAACGGGGTTCTGAACCATTCTGGAACCGGATCTGGCACGTCAGAGCTCAGAATTAGGAAGTTTTTCAAAAATCCCGTAAAGGGTTTTGGATCCTTGATAATGGACTCGTAGTAAAGAGGATATGCTGATTTCTGCAGCCTGGCATCAGTACTGGTCAGGAGGCACGCAATTCATGCAGACACATACATCGTAATAGTGCCGAACCCAGTAGATCTTTTCTTCCATCAAGCAGCGGGCTCTATCCGTCTGGCCAAATTCCGCACCTAATTCTATGAGAGCCTTCATGAATTCGGCAACATGGTGGGCGTACTTTTCGCTGGCCATTAGAGCTTGCGCACACTGCTGCTGCACTATTCACTCACCTGTAGATAGCATTGCGCGACCATCAGATGAGATCCTTCTGGCCATTTCGAGGCTAGACGGAAGCGTGATACCATTTCTCTCAACATGACCCGCCAGAGTAGCATAGCTCGCATGATGTGCTGCTCTCGTCAGTGCGGTCAAGGCTCAGTGGGTGACTCTCCAACGTACAACCATGGTTCCGCTCTGCAAGTGCGGCTCGACATCGATTCTTCCGTACAAGTTGTTTGGGATGTCTTTTGCCGGCTTGATCAGAGATTCAACCAGCCAACCCATAGATTGATAGGCAACGCAGGCCTCCTGAGGCTCCAGCTTAAACCGATCCTTAGAAAAGCGCTTCCATCTGTCAGCCAATGCCATTATCCTCCATCTATACCACCCGGGCACTACGCAAAGCATCAACTTACAAAGGCATAATATCGAAAATTAGGTGGAATAAATATCATGTTTTGATTCGAGTCGTCAGTCTTTTTCTGGCTGGCGACTAGGCCAACGAATGCGGCAAAAAGCATGATGATGCATGACGGTTTCATCGTGTGTTGACGTTGATAGTGAAAAGATGAAGATCAAGCGGCAAAGACTGATTGCGAAGATTTCCCCGGAGTCCCTCTAAAGAAATTAGGCGATCGCAAGCTTGGTAGGTTGCAAAGCAGATGCGTCTGAGAGCAGCACGTACCATTGTCTTGATTATGTCGGTTGCAACTCTCGGTATGCTAAGTTTTCCTATGCAGAGCACCGAAATGCATATAATAAAATCACAATGGGACATTTAGGACCTCCTTCGTCCTGCATCGACGCATTTCATGCGTAAGCGATCACACAACACCATCACCATGCGGCTCGCCTCATTTTTCTACTGCCTGATCGGCATTCCCTTGGTCTGCGGTGCTTCACTGAAAAAGCCTGAGCGCCCCGCGGACGAGGTGACTTACGGATATGACCTTGCCTTTTTCCCTCGGGACGTTCAAATCCTCAAGAAAGACAAAAAAACCTTTCGGCGTATTTGTGACAGGCTGCATTACTCTCAAGAACGCATTTATCACTCGTTTCCGAACGCAAGGACCAACTTCCAAAAGTCCATTGTAAGAGGCCGCCGTACCCCTCATTGGCCCGTTTAGATAAAACTGACGCTGCTCAAGAGATCAACAGTCGAATTCATTTCCTTGCTGGATAATCCCGAAGAGATAGAAGACAGGCATTTTATCAATGCAAGTAGCAGTTACACCAATCCTGGCTCGTTCCCACTAACTGCTCTTCTCAGATCTGGAAGCATATGAAGTTGGGAACGATGAATGTTACGCAAGATGTTCGGTCATCAAAAAGCTATCAATACATCACAAGTCTAATGTTCGACAGCATGGTTCGTAAAAACACGCCACGTGCTGAAACGAGCCAGTCAGGGCTGATTATGCGCTTAGGCCCTCGCGGGAATGGTAACCTATGCGTTTCAAGGCCACCCTTTGCCCGAATGGGCCATGGATGAGACCCAAGACTTCCTCGCAGGCGTCTTGAGCTGGCTTGCCCCCGACGTCCGACGCGAGAAGCTAGCGGTCAAGCTACCAGAAACCTGGGCACATTACCCCCTTCTGCAGTGTCCGGCTGGAATAATGCGAACACTTTGTTTGTACGATGCGTCACCTCGGAAAGCAGGAAGCTAAGGGGGGTATAATCTTGTATTATCCAATATCAAAGGAAGAGTGATGAACACCTGTTCCGATCGATGGATCAGACCAGACCTCAAATACATCCACAGCCGCAACTGTGGTGAACAAGTTGCAGCATTCCAACCATCCATCTACTATAGCAGAGATTAGATTTGAAAGTGTTAAAAAGACTTGTTGAAATTGCAGATCTCTTTGACGAAGACAATGATTAAACGCATCTTGCCCAAGTGCAACCATCAAAATACACCACGCCCGCCAGCCCTAAAATCGATATTTTCCCGCTCCATGCTCCGTTCTCGCCAGATTTCGCCCAATCCTAATAAACCAGATCAATCAGTCATGAAAGTAAATTATACACAATCCATCAAAACAGAAATCCTATCAAGTCATCGCCTGTCATCACTTAATTCATGCGTCCTTAGCTGCCACCGAGTTGATGAGTCGCTGATATCGAGATTGGCTCTCTTGCTCTGGATCCCGACTTGGCCTGAGAGAATGACCTTCCGCAGTAGATATTTCTGTTTTGCCCTTTGTGTTCCACAGAACCGACCTCTTTGCAGACTTCTGTATTGTTGGCTCCTCGGGTTTTGGGGTCGATCCATTAGTTTTCGGCTCATCCGAAACAGTTCCTTCTTTCTCATCATCTGTACCAGCTCGTGGTAGCCGCATAGCCAGCAGGAGATACTCTGCGCGGGTCATATTATCCATCACATCGTCCATGTATCGTCGCACCTCGTCTTGGGGGGCAACCACCCTTGCCAAATTTTCCAAGTGGCGGCCAGTAGGGGTTGAGATCCGAATAGTAACAGGTTGGTAGTAGTCCAGCTCTGGGTCTCCTCCATATTCCGAGTGGCTTCCCTTGCGCACAATGAGAAAAGACGCAATGACTTGTTGGCCCGATTGAGTGGGCAAGTATTCAAGTATACTAAACTTCGGGAAAAGATAGCGATCTCCACTTCCAAAGTCAAATACGACAGCTGAGATGTCTGGTCTGAGCATGGGCAGAGACCCCTTGGATCGCAATGCCTGAGGGCTGGTGTGTGACACAGCCTGTGGTGTTGGGGGCTTGGTGTGGCCATTGGGGAGACCATTCGGCGTTTGTTGTCTTATTTGGGACGGTGCAGGCGAAGCTCGTGGGATAGTCTTCATGTCCCGATGTAACCTATCGAGAATCTCCTTCAGGTCGGTTGCATCGGTGTTGCCTGGACGTCCTTCGGCGATTCGACGGATCATCTCTCTCGTCCTCATGTCCTCCAGGGCCGTCTTGACCAGCAAAACGACCAGAGGATCACTCCTGGGCGGGGGCCGGAGCTCCGAAGACTTCTGGTTGGGGTTGGAGGCAAGAACAATGTCAAGAATTGTTCGAACCTCATCGGCAAAGTACTTGACCGTCCTACCATCGACGAGCAGCCTATCTGCGGATGGTCCTTGCTGACCGCCCTTGCTTCGATACTCAGCATTGAGCTGGTCAATAATTTTCTGAAAATGGGCCAGTTCACCTTCCTTAGCCTGGCCAACGGCTACTCTCTTCATCAGGTCACGGAGTTCAGCATCTCCAGAAGCCTTTTGAGCAAGCAAGGCAATAACGGGGTCATTCGCAGTCGGCTTAGCTGCAGGTGCGACAGGAGTGGTCGCAGGTGTTGCAGGCTTAGCAAGGCCAGTGGTGGGTGTCGTGTGCACGTTTGCAGGGGGTCGTGAGGCTGGCACCGGGGCTACTCCGGCAGAGTGACCAGATGTTGTGACTGAGCTGTGAGGCTGGGCATGCACAGGCGCACGAAGTGCCTGGGGCGGTGTTGCAGAGGGCGCCACAGGTTGGCCAGCGGTGTGAGGTCGAGAAGGGTAGCTAGGGCTCGGTGAAGGTGTGGTGTTATTCGCCAACGGAGGCGCCGTGACTTTGGGAGAAGCTGCTACCTGCTCTTGAGCTGGCTTGGGCAATGACTGTGCTTGGGCTGGAGATTGAGACGGGCTCGGGGCGACAGGCTTCGCAAGGGGCGTACTGCTCGAGCTTGGGGTAGTAGCAGCTGATGCAGGCGCTATTGGAGGAGGAGGAGGCATTGCGCCGTTTGGAGGGC
Source organism: Calonectria pauciramosa (assembly GCA_017140785.1). NCBI lineage: Eukaryota > Fungi > Ascomycota > Sordariomycetes > Hypocreales > Nectriaceae > Calonectria > Calonectria pauciramosa. The sequence goes on along the minus strand of JAACIZ010000002.1, from coordinate 4,225,739 downwards.
CGTACTGAATAATGGGTCGTGGTGACTGCTTCTGGGTCTGTCCGGGAGGGTTTGTCTTTGGCTTTGGCTCCTTGACGACATACATGGTAGCCTCGAATATGTGCGGCTCAATGGTCATTGAGATGGTGCCAACTTTGAGCATGCTTTCCTTGGGAGGGTTCTTGGGATCCTCGTGGACGACGCCTTTGCGTTTGTAAGGCTTTGTCCAATATTTGGCAAAGAGACCGTCGCTGATCCATTTGAAACGGGACCGGTTGAGAGACTCGGCGAGAACACCACTGCAGACGCGCCTTTGTGAGCATGGTGCGAAATTTTTAGACAGAGGAGCTTGGGGCCATTTTCAACTTACCTTTCGCCCACCGACTGGTACTCTTTGCTCGACAAGTCGTCAGGTTGCGCAGTCTCAACAGTTGGTAGCGGCTTTCCAGGCTGTATCGACTTGGGCAGCGGCGGTGGCGGTGGCTCTTCGGGGGCCGGGGGAGGTGGAGGAGGTGCAGCAGGCGTCTCGGAACGCTCTCGAGGCGTGATATTGCGCTTTTTGGCGACTTGTTCGCTGCGAGCGGCAGCCCGGGCGGGTAGCTTACGCTTCCTCTCCATGGTGGACGCTTGGAGAGCAAGTGACGAATGGTGATTATCACGCGGCGAGTGACGTTCAATGCATTATAAAGATGCCATCCAGATGCGCGTCGCCTGTGGCAGGGGAGGGGGCTCGGAAGGCCAGAGGAGCTCGGCGCTGGGCAGAAGGCGGCCGACAGTGAGAGGCGCGCGGCCAAGCCAGCCGTGAAGCTCCGGTGTGAGCTTGCTTGATACCGAGAGTTGGCGCTGGCGAAATTGCAAGAGCAATGTTCGAGGGGAGCGAGGAAGCGACGGCACCTGTGGGCGAGGTGCGAGGTGAGCAAAATGTATCAAGTGGGAAGTTGGGAAATGGATGGCGAGCGGGATTGAGAATGGGAACCTTGGACTGGATGGACCAAGATGGAGGTGCGGCGCCGCGGCGGCACGAGAGACCAGGCAAGGTACCTAGGCATTACCAATGGAAGTGTCACACAGCGGCGGACCCTCACCCGAGCAGGGCGAGGCACAGCGAATACCCCAAGAAATACCCACTGTAAGGGCTTGAGGCTACAGGCGACGTGAAGGAACAGTGCAACGCTGCTCACGCTAAGCTGCCAGATGGAGCATGGAGAGGACTCTTTGGGCGCTGATTGGCCCGTGGCGCCGGCGAGTGGACGGGGGACGAGGCGGAAAGGCCGCTAGCGCGACGTGCGCTGGGACTGGGGATTATGGAGGTGCTGCAGTGTGTTCACAGGAGGGTGGGCGGTGCGCGTGTCGGGTACGACGGTATTTGCTCGCCGTATTTATCCTAATACTGCAACTCCACCAACCAGGCCAGCGTCTGCCAGGCTGCCTCGGGAAAATGTCCCGATGATATGAGGACTCGTGGCGCCGGCGGTTCCCAAGCGAACCAGGCATTCCCATCCACAGCGAGCTGCGAACTACCAAACCTGGAACCCTTCCCGGGGGCCTGTGCAAGTAAGCCTCCATGCACACCGGGTGAGGCGGGGGACTCAACTAGGCCAGGAATAAGCCAAAGCAGCGACGGCAGTTTTACCACGTCGCCACAGGCTGCGTTTAATTCTTTTTCAAGCTCTCCTCTGAGCAGCAAACACGCGGCGCATGCACTGCTCAATGCGCTTTGCCAACCTCGATCCCCCAAGCGCAGCCCATCGCCGCGCATCCAACTCGACCCATCTCCCTTCTCCGACTGTCGTCGCATTGGCCCTGCCGCGGCTCTGGTGTTAGCCGACGATCCAGGCCTCCTGGGTGGGTCCGCACCTGTTACAGCCGCATTCTCGCTGCAGTTGGCCGCGACGCGCCTGCCTTATCACAAATACCTATGCCGCCACTCTTCCCCACACTTTGGCCGATGTAGCTCTGATCCGAGCCACAGTACCTTGACACCCTACGCATGGCTTAGCGCGGCACCCCCAACGTCTGATTCAACCTCAGGCCTATGGCTCTAGCTGGCAATTCCCCCATGACGCGGCGTTTCTGAGCGACTCCAGGTCGATTTGCCCCTCTGTTACTTCTGGAAGGCCTTCTATCTTGGGCTATAATATTTTCCCGATCAGAATGCACCCATACAGCGCCATGGGGGTCCCTCTGCATCCCGCACTGCGCTCTGCAGTGTTTGCTGTCCTCGCCCCCCTTGGCTTGTATTTCGTCTTTCTGGGCCTGGGTATCACTCCATTTTTCCAAAAGCAGTACGATATCCCCAAGCCATGCCCTGCTCACGCGTCTCAGCCCCCTGACGGTCCCTCGGCAGCTTTGTGTATGCACACAAGATAAACACCTTGCGGTGGACCGATGTCAACCAGCCCGAGCGATGGGGTTTCGCCCGTTAGTAAAACCTTGTGTGCCATTTCACGTGATGATGGCAACTGTACTAACACGACCTGGCCAGAAAACCAAGTGACACCCTTCTCTCTCCAGACTGTCGATGAGGAAACAATTTATGCCTGGCATATCCTGCCACTCCCGCTCTATCTCCAGAATGAGGCGTCAGTTGCCGCTCAAGCTCCCGGCTTCGCAAGCGACTTTACTAAGACGGAGTCGTTTCGTTTGCTCAAAGACGATCCCGAATCCCGGCTAGTGCTCTACTGTAAGCCACCTCTTTCACACGCTACTTTATTGGCCACAGAGACGCTGACCGCATTCCCTAGTCCACGGTGTAAGTTTCCATTTGCCCGCTACGATTAGCTCCTAACCGGCGCCAGAACGCTGGTCACATTGCTCAAGGCTTCCGCCCCGACAGTTATCATACTCTCACAGACACATCATCCTACCACGTCATAGCCATTGACTACCGCGGATTCGGCCACTCTACCGGCACCCCGTCAGAGGCTGGCGTTATCCAAGATGCCTCGGCGCTCGTTGATTGGGCCATGAATGTGGCAAAGATTCCCCCTAGTCGCATCGTTCTTCTAGGCCAAAGCCTCGGAACCGCCGTTGTGAGTGGCGTCGCGGAAAAGTACACCCTGAAGGGTGTCGAATTTGCCGGAATCACTCTCGTTGCTGGTTTCAGTGACTTGACCTCATTGCTGACCGGATATCGCATTGCCGGCATCTTCCCAGTTTTGGCACCATTTCGCTCGTGGCCATGGCTGTTGCGTTCACTCAATCGCTTCATTGTAGATAAATGGCATTCTGCTAATCGACTTGCCAATATTGTTCGCCATACAAAAGGCCGGTTGCGGATCAACTTGGTCCATGCCTTCAATGACAGGGACATTCCATGGACTGAAGACAACAAATTGTTTCGAGCCGCTGCCAATGAGACTGCGGGGAGCCTAGACGATGCAGAATTTAATGCCTGGAAGGAGCAGTTTACCATCCACAAGGGCAATGATGCCTTTGTCACGACCTGGATTGCCAAGCCTGACATTATTATTCGGCAAGAATTGTTCCCATACGGGGGTGAGTTCATTATCACTGCGCCATAACGAATTGATGAGTAACCAATGACGCAGGACACAACGACATCATGGGGTATGCGCCCGTTGCGCTTGCGATCATGAGGGCATTTGATTTACATGGAACCACTTATACCGAAAGTTAGATGCGTAGAGGTCAGCCACAATAGAGCAAAAATTAAGTTTCTGCACGTTTCAATCAACCCGATCATCAATGTCAACGTCCAGCCTAAGCGACGTTGTGTAATTAAAAACGCAAGTGAACCACAAAAACGTTGATCAAGATGTTCCACCCCACCAACAAAAGAAAAACAGACAAACACGCATCAAACCCACACCCACACCCACATTGGACAAGATGAAACAATAACAGCGAATGAGTCGAGTCGATTGTGGCGGACGCTATGATTACGAGTCGCGCAAGCACGGCCAACCCCTTAACGCTTAGTCGTCCACGTGATGCCAGATGTTGAACAATGCGAAGTTCGTTTTCCGTCACCCGACAAGCAGGCCCAAGATTCTGGAATAAACACGATGCCGTCCGTTCTCTATGCTTGCGGCGACCGCCGCTCCACGATCCCGGTATATCTTCAGTGCGGAGCGTGTGGTTTCACCTTCTCCATCAATGATCGGATCGTAGCACGTAAGGAAATGCGCGAGCGGCTCTACTCACACCGATCTTTGCTAACCCGTGTTTTTTTCAGTTCGGGGAACAAACCAATCCGTCGTTGTTCAGACACGTGATGTTGGTGGTTTCCCAAGCACCAGCTACTGTGACCGTGGTGACTCCCTATCATTGCAGCGTAGTTGGTACGCTTATCCTCGGGACAGCGGTACAGAATACGCCACCATTCACGAGGATTGCTTTGGTCTCTACAACCAGAAATGCCAGTCCCCCGATAAGCTGCGTCGTTTGTGGATCGCATCATGCTGGAGAAGACCCTGGTTCGAGGCCGAGCCTCTGAATTTGCCGCCAAACATTGATGTGCTAGCGGCTATGGGCCTGGCTGCAGACATCTGTAACTTGCCGCAAATTCACACACTGCCATTCGAAGTGACTGAGATGATTTGGGACCATTCGACCCCGATAAATCTCTGGCGATACAGTTCTGTGCTGGACCTTGCCAAAGCTTTGTCTCAGGAAAAACAAGTCGAGCAAGTTTCCATGCCGATCTGTGATGTCTCCTCTTGGCACCGAGGAAGTTCGCCTGTGACCGAGAAATACACCGCAGAGCCCTTCGTACGCCTTACTATCGACGCCCAGGGATTAAAGCAAATAGAGAGACTGTCTAAGCTGCCTTCGGTTTGCAAGTTTCGGTCCGATGGCATGGTCTACATAGTTAGACCCCTTCGAGAATTGTCTGGTGTCACGGCGCTATTCAAGGTTTGTAATTTATGGCCGACATCTATCCTTTATCATTCCGACTAACCCCTGAAAGCTTGGTCTCGGTCGTTTGGGAGGCTCTATGAAGACTATACCCAACTATACCTGGGATACGCCAACTCCACCCCTTCTCCACGACTGTCTTCCGTATACTCGGAGCGTACCTTCCATCTCACGCTTCGCCACTGTCGACACCAGCAGATGCACCGGAATCACATTTTTCATTTCGTCCTACAGGATCAATGCCATCCATGCGCATACGCGCGATGCTCCAACTGCACTGGCAACCTGGAAGCGCCTGATGCATCACAATCATAGGGAAATTTTATGGATTTATCTCCCGCTCAGTAGAGAAGATTACATCACAGCATTTGGCCTGCGCATGAAGATGTTTGCTGGCCGTGCTATGACAAGCATACCTTGTTTTTTGGTAAGAAGTCCCATATCGTTTGTCCCAGCCCCTTACTTGGCTAACAGTATAGGTGCGCATGTCAAAATCTGGAGACATAGCATTGGGGCCCTGCCATGAAGATTCGACAGAGGACTTTGTTTTGAGCACCGACGGCCGACCCACGCTTATTCACAACGTTTCTGAGTTGGACCCCATGTCCATATTCGGTGTCTACCCCGGAAGGCAGGAAATGATTAGTATCAATCCTCGACGTCCATCTGAGCGACTCTTCCACTTCAATGCATGTTTTTCATCAGCCTCATTGCAAAAAGTCACGCAGATTGAGGTGTACTATGACAAGGGTACGAACCTTTGCAGAGGCATTCTGGCCGAATATGAGTGCGGAGGACGCCGAGTCCTTGGGCAGTGCCGAATAGGGGTTGATGCAGTCCAAACCACCGTCAAGCCCAAATGGTTCTGCTTTTATGAGCACCATCAACCCAATGAGCCGGATGTGCCCCGAACTACCGAGGTGCAATGCACTGCAGATTCGGATCACACCCACGATAGTCCAGGATGGAAATGCCACGAAATGAATGGCACTCTGGAATGCTGGGTCTTTGGCGAAAATACAGCGCTTAAAATAGTCACCACTGCTTAACCTTGCCACAGTAGCAGAGTGGCTTTGGAGCAAATTGGGCCACATTCAGTGCGAGGCGACTCATCATGATCTAACGACTCGGGGGGTTGGAAACGACAATAGACTAATCGCACACGCATGCGCCTCTATCCTAAAAAGTCAGAGAGTGTTCGGGGCAACAATTTAGAGGATTGGGCAAGATCATTTGGAGTAACTGCTTTACTGAGTCTTTTTCTTTCTATATTTTCAAACGAGGATAACACTGATGAAGATATAATGCGAGCATACGTTAATCATTCTATTAAACCGACTTGAATTGCATTCTATGATAGTTACAAGACATAAAGGTGTGATCATAGGGTTGTAGTGGACCTACAACTATGGAAAAAAAATCATGCAGGTCAGACCCAATGAGGTTGACATCTCAATTTGCAGATGCAACAAGGCAATGAATCCTCAAGTGATCTGAATTTGACATCATGGTATCATGGCGCGTTTCAAGGCACACAATTTTCTGGACATGTGGTCCGTAAGAAAGTTAGGCAACTCGTTTCGGAGACAGGTGTCATTCCAGCTATATATGGCCTTGCCAACCCCGCAGTGGTGGGCGGGTGATTGTCAACTACTACCCCACCAAGAGAGCTGCCCCCCCAGCTGCGTCAACCAGACACTTCTGCCCACCCAAGCCAACTCCCACGCCGAAAGTCTTGCCTCACCCACTCTCTCTCCCCACGATGCCACCTGAGGATTCCAAACCGACCGAGCCCGTCGTCGACAAGGGCAAGGACGTCGCCCAGTCCGAGTCGGAAGACGAAGATGACGAGCCCGCCGCCGACGCTGGCACCACCGAGGGCGAGCCCGACAAGAAGAAGAAGAAAAAGAAGTCGAAGCGCGCCAAGGTTAAGGAGGTCCTGACGGGCAAGTCTTCGGACGCAAACCCCGAGGCCGACTTCAAGAAGGCGCTGGCCAGCCTGACCCCCGAGCAGATCCAAGAGTTCGTTGCGCTCAACCCGGCGCTGGCTGAGGAGTTGTCGCAGGGTTCGGGCAGCGGCAACCCCTCGGCCGAGGAGGCTGCCAACCTGCTCCGCAAGCTCAACCTCCAGGATATCATGACTGGTCTGGCGGCCAGCGGTAAGAACGCCAAGGACATGGGCTCCTACAAGTTCTGGCAGACGCAGCCCGTGCCCCGGTTCGGCGAGGAGGGCCAGCTCGAGGAAGGTCCCCTGAGGCTCCAAAAGGTCGAGGATGTGCCCACAGAGCCTGCGCCGCTCATCGCCGGCTTTGAATGGGTCGAGATGGACCTGACCGACGAGGAGGAGATGAAGGAGGTGTACGAGCTGCTCAACGGCCACTACGTCGAGGACGACGAAGCCATGTTCCGATTCAACTACTCCCCTTCTATTTTGCGATGGTATGAACCCAGTCTATACCAGAATCCATGAACAATCAGCTAACTAGTAACCCTCAAACAGGGCCATGATGTCTCCTGGCTGGAAGAAGCAGTACCACGTGGGTGTCCGCGCCTCGCAGTCCCGTAAGCTCGTCGCCTTCATTTCCGCCATCCCCGTCAACCTGCGCGTGCGCAACAAGAACATCATGTGCTCCGAGGTCAACTTCCTGTCCATCCACAAGAAGCTCCGTGGAAAGCGCCTTACACCCGTCCTCATCAAGGAAATTACCCGCCGCAGCAACCTCAACGAGATCTGGCAGGGTCTCTACACAGCTGGTGTGGTCCTCCCCAAGCCCGTCAGCACTTGCCGCTACTACCACCGCGCCATTAACTGGCAAAAGCTCTACGAGGTCGGCTTCAGCCCCCTGCCTCCCAACAGCAAGCCCCAGTACCAGGTCCGCAAGTACGCGCTCCCTGACAACACCAGCACCAAGGGACTGCGTCCGATTCAGGACAAGGATCTCGAGGCTGTCATCGATCTGTACAAGAGGTACTCGGCAAGGTTTGACATGACTCCTGAGTTTACAGTCGAGGAGGCCCGTCACTGGTTCATCCCCAAGGTGGGAGATGGTGAGGAGCAGGTTGTCTGGACATATGTCGTCGAGGTAAGCACCGTTTCCTTTTTCTTCGTCAGACAATAATGTCATGCTAACACATGTGCACAGGACGCGGACAAGAAGATTACTGACTTCTTCTCCTTCTTCTCCATTGAATCTTCGGTGATTGGAAACCCTAAGCACAAGGTCATCAAGGTCGCATACATGTTCTACTACGGTACAGAGGTCGGTCTTCAACAGCCCATTGACAAGGCTGCACTCAAGACTCGCCTCAACGAACTCATCCACGACGCCCTCATTCTCTCCAAGAAGTTCAAGTTTGACGTTTTCAATGCGCTCTCTCTCATGGACAACGCTCTCTTCCTTGAGCAGCAAAAGTTTGGCGGCGGTGACGGCCAGCTGCACTACTACCTCTTCAACTACCGACTAAACCCCATCGCCGGCGGTGTCAACAGAGATAACAAGCTTGATGAGGAGGGTCTCAGCGGTATTGGAACGGTCATGCCTTGATTGGGGAGGACAGAGGTGGCAGTGAACGGGAACAGGCAATGTATAGGCTTCAAACAGATACCGTGTGTGATAGGAGACAAAAGGAGTAAAAACTCGCATGAGAAGAAAATTCAACCCAAAAAAAAAGATGTAAAATCTGAGCATTTGTACGTGTATCTATTTGTAGAGTGAAAAACAATCAGGCACATGTACATGTACATTATTCGACCATGGCCCGTCGAGGAGATTATCACATAAGCGCCCCCCCCCCTTGTGAAACCTCGGGAACATACATCTCGAAACCCCCTTTCTTCCTCCCCCCTCTCGCTTGCGCATTACTCTATTACTACAACTTGCTCCAGAACTGAAGCCTCTCCTCCAGCACGCCGTTGAACCAGGCGAAGCGCTCCATGGGCGGCGCGTGGCCCATGCCCTCCTCGATGAGGCCCTTGCCGGGCTCGAGCACGCGAATCAGGCGCTCGCCGTTGTTGACGGTGATGAGCTCGTCGCGGGTGCCGTGCATGACGAGGATGCGGTCGCGGCCCACGGCGTCGGCAATGGCGCGCAGCTGCTCGTCCGTCTTCTTGTGGCCGGCGGCGGCGCCCAGCTGGCACAGCAGGCCGCGGGTCGTGTACTCGCCGGGGGCGCGGCGCTTGGTGAGCTCCTGGGCCTGGAAGCGCTGGAAGTTGCAGTCGAAGAGGAGGTACTCGGAGGAGGAGCTGCCCGTGTCTGACCCGGACCCGGACCCGGTCGCCGGAGGTGGTGCCGGGGGCGCGCACCGGGGCGTGGTGCCGGGCACGGGGAGCACCTCGGCGTCCGGGGCGGCGAGCCACTCCGGGGTGAAGAGCTGGCGGCCCGTGTCGGCAATGGTGCGCTCCATCGACTTGGGGATCAGGAAGCCCAGCGCGCCCGAGATGCTGGCGGCCAGGCCCTTGTTGCTCTCGACGGCGCCCGACGTGCAGCACAGCGACAGCGACCGCAGGCGCTGCGGCGCCGCCATGGCCATCTCCTGCGCAATCATGCCGCCCATCGAGATGCCCACCACGTTGACGGAGCGCTCCTCGGTCCACCCCACGTGGTCCAGCACCTCGACCACGTCCTGGGCCATGTCGCTGGTCGTGTACCGCGCCAGCGGCTTGTCGCTGCCGCCGATGCCCCGGTTGTCGAGGATCAGCACCGAGTACTCGTCGCCCCTTTCGTGGCCAAAGTACTTTGTCTGACGCTGCCAAGCCGTCCTGACACCGACCAAGCCCATGAGCAGCTGCATGATATCATGAACGTGTTAGCCCAAAGCGTGCTCGGTTCGTTGCGCATAATCGCAAGAATGGGCGGCTTCTTCCTCTTAGTCGCCTTCAACAAGAAGGATTGTACTTTGGTTTTTTTTTATAAACAAAAATAGCAACCACTCCCCCATTCTTGGTTTCAAAGGGCAACAAAGAAGCCAAGAAAAAACGTACCACGACTTTGATGGGCCCGGCGCCGTGTATCTCCCACACAATGTTCACCGGGCCGCCCCGGTCCTTGGCGACCGCGAGCTTCCCATTGGAATGAGGCTCCAGGCCCCAGATGGTTCCTGGATACGCCGGGTGTCTGAGCGTCTCCTCGGTAGAGGGCAATTTCTGCTGCTTTTGCTGTCTGAAGCGCATCGCAGCCGAATCGAGAGCGTCAGCCTACTTGCGCTACTCTGGCGAAACTAAATCATGCGGGAAAGAAAAACAAAAGAGTGAAAAGGAAGTGGGAAGGGGGAGGGAAAGGGAGAGACAGAGAAAGAGAGAGAGCAAGGCAAGTCTTATTTCCTGCAGCGCGACTCTCTCACAGAGGAAGCAGGGGAAAATGGATCTAATGCAAGCCAAGGCAAGTAGTAGACCGATTGCAGTCTGTGGGACTCACGGGGTTGCCATATCGTCTGCCATAGCTTCGAGTAATATCCCTTAGCGCCTTTGCGACCAACAAAAGCCCGTCCGTGATGCGGGTGAGAGAGAAAGAGATGTGGCGTTTCCTTTTCGGAGTAAAATCGCCAAGACGGATGATGCTGGGCAAATATGCAAGATAAATAGCTGCCGTCGCTGGTTTCGCTCGTCGCAGACTTATTGGGGCTCAGACTTCAGATAGACGTAGGCAGTTGCCGGAATCAGCAGGACTGATCTCATCTCCTTAACCACGCGGTGGATCATTCTTGGTCGGCCGAGGGCTCCCGTCTTCACGTGCCGGGCTATTCCCAATCGCCAACCGCCAGCTGCCAAGCAAAAAAGCAAAAGCTAAAGGATCGCATTATTCATGCTCAAGAAAGCTGCGTCAAACAAAAAAAGATCCCGTTTTATTCCCTTTTTGCCAGTAGAGGCTCTAGCTCCTCACATTCGCTTATTGTACATCATATACATGGAGCCGCATCACCCGAGCGCAGTCTCTCAGCGTCTTACTCCAAGCACCGTGCCCAGTTAGCTATCCTTGCATTTGTAAGCGTCATCGACGCCTGTCTATCAGAAATGACCAGTATTCCGACCTCCTGCTTGCTTGCTTCTTCAGTCCTCTATCGCTCACCAGCGAGGCGGCGGCTCTGAACCTCGCTCAAAGCCTTGGTTCCGCTGAGGAACGACACGACAGCGAGGACGCTGACAACGGGCAGAAGCTGGAACAGGTTCCAGACGCTGTAGTAGAGGAAGAAAGCGCCCTCAATGGCAACGATGGATCCGAAGAAGACGGCGTGAGAGATTGGCGCAGCGCCGAGGGCCTTGGTAAGGTGGTTGACGTTGGCGCCCAGGAACAACCACTGTGCACAATGTTAGCATTTATCAACCATGACGCGGGCTAAATTGGACACGTACGCCGCCGAAAAGAGCAGGGACGGTAGCCAGAACAGCAAGAACAAAGACCAGCGACACAACCATGGGAGGGCTCTGGGGGTCGGGGCGGAAGATGTGGTCGATCAAGGCCAGCTTGCCATATCGCAGAGGAGCCTGGTAGCTGGGTGCCGGCTTTTGGGAGTCGAGCTGGACCTCAACGTCGAAGACGGGAGAGATGGAAGCGGTGGTCGAGCCAAAGGATCCGAGAACAATGGTGGCCTTGAGGGGGACGTCGGAGAGGAGCAGCTGGATGGGGAGATCCTTCTGGGCCTGGAAACTCGTTAGCGCGTGCCATTGCAGACTCTCACGATACGCAATCACGTACAATGTCGACAGTGCCCTTGCCGGATGGCTTCACGGTGATGGGGAAGGGAGCCTCGAGGCCAGATTCCTCAGTCAGGACCAGGAACGCCTGGTGAGGGCGCTTCTCCTTGGTGCCCTCCTTGGTGGTCAGGGAGACGGTAAGGGTATCCTTATGGCCCAGAACAACGGGGTTCTTGGCAGGTCCCTTGGTGGTGAACCTGTATTTTTTATCCTGTTAGCAATTGCGTATTTGTTGTGGTGTTTTCTCGAATTCGAGGGCGTTGGTGTTCGGGGTTTCGCGGTGGAAGCTCACTTCTGAGTAGCAGCGCCGGATTTCTTAGCACCGACGGCGACGGTGCCATCGGAGAAGCCCCAGAAAGAGGCAGCCTGGGCGGCGCCTGCGAGGAACAGCAGCGACGATGCGATCGAGAAGCGCATGGTGGGCGAAATGTGGTGGTGGGAATTCTGAAGGGACGAGGCTGACGGAAGTGGACAGCTTGAAGAGAGACCAGATGGACAATACGTAAGGTAGCTCTTTGGAGGTTACGTGGTAGCAGCGGGAGCGACGTGATTGGCTAAAGCTGCTACGGAAATGGTGGGGCCCGACGTTGGAGTACGTACCGCCTGCAGAACCCCCTGACGCACGCTCCAGGGTAAGTTGATTTGCCAACGCGGCACTTGTTAGTCCAGGAACCGGCGTAGCCACCGTTACGTTGCTCAACGGTGACCGTCCTAAATGCCAGCCCATTGAGCCTCAATTCGACGTAATTGCTACAATCACCAATTGAATAACCACTCGGCCGTATAATTTTTGTATCTTCGATGCTATAAAATATATGCTCTTGCATAAATCGTAAACCAAATATGTCGCCTAAATTCCAAGTTTCCATGCGCTGACGTATGCTGCATACTACATATAAGTGAATCACACTGCCCTCTAGGTATCAAAACAATCAACACGTCTTACGCCTGAACCTCCGTCTTGTGTCCCTTGATTGACTGGATTTCCTCTTCAGTCAATTCGATATCAAACCATTCCTTAAGCGCCTTGATGCGCTCCTCCTCCGTCTGACACTCTTGCATCACTTGTGTCTTGCCCCCGGGGTTCTCTTTAACGACGTTGTTGACCAGCATTCTCTTGCCGTACACCTCTTGGCCGCCCGAGGCCTTGGCAGATTCTCGCCGCAGGAACTTGACCACGAGCACCGTCGAGGTCTGGAAGCTGGTGGGGCTGGTGCTTGTGTAGTGGTTGGAGATCTCAAAGTCGGAGGGCAGCCACTCAACCGAGTGGCTGAAGGAGTAGTGGCTCGCCCAAGGCTGATCGGGCGAATTGCGCACCTGGTAGATCCACATGCGCCGGCCGGCCGTCAGCTCTGTCTGGCCGGGGATAAAGTCCTTGATGAGGCGGGCGTCCTGCGTGCCCATGTTCCGCCACTCGGAACCCTCAATCATGGGCATTGGCTGCGTGGGGCCGTCGCCGCCAAAAGCAACGTCCAGGACCCAACGGGTGTTGTCCGCCAGTGTCACAATGTTGACAAGATGAACCCTAGTCGATCATTAGAAAAAAAAAAGATCATCGGAATTTGCAGGAATTCTGTAACGAACCAGCCGGGATACCCGCCGTGCGGCACACCATCCTTGCGCAGGCGGGCCCGGACGCCAACGGGATACACTTGGAAGCCAAGGGCTCGCAGCATGTAAGTCAAGAAAATGCTGTTCTCCATGCAGTACCCGCCACGTCCGCGACCGCCGAGTATGAACTTGTCATACAATGCTTGAGGGTCAAGATCGACAGTGCGCTTGTCCGAGTAGTGTAGTAGCAGGTTCTCATAGGGGATCTCGGTGATCATGTGCTTGTGGATGGCGGAGAGGAAAGCGTGGTCCAGGATGGGCTCGTTTCCAAGGTAAAACTCGGAGGAAATCTTGAGGTGAGAAAGGAACTTGGCCACCTGGGCCTCTGAGTAAATGTGAGCCATGACGTCGTCAGGTCTTTTTCGTGTACTTGGTGTGATGCTGAATTGGTTGGTGGACAGGCAGCCCCACGATCTTTTGTGGATGGTGTAAATCACAGTGGACGCAGCAATCAACCTTAGAAAATAAGGAAAAAACAAGAGAAAAAAAAGGAGGAGAAGGCAAAGATAAGAAGAAAAAAAACACAGTGACTCAAAAACAAATGCTCACTACGTCAGGTCATGCCAATCTAGGCTCGATTGAATGTCGCGCAAACGACGCCAGGGGCCCTTGGACTGACCCGCAAGGCCGCTCCTGGGACGCATTGACATGAACAGCGCCCTCTGGGTGGTCAGTCGTTGGAGGGCGGACGGTAGCACCAGCGGCCAACCAGTGGAATTCTGGCGTTTAGGTCGGGAGCCAGCGTTTATTACGCCGGCACCTCTTGTCGGTTTCGTCTTTAGACCCTGCCGTTGGCGCTCAGTGACGTCTTAGCTCGCTGATCCTGGGCCCGCCGAGCCCCAGAATAAATGCCTCTTCTCACGTCGGGCTTCGCGGGGTACTCCATCCCGGGCCCGCGGTTGGTCTTGTGCCATGGCGGAGACGGGGACGGAGACGCTGGTGAGAAATGCGAGTCACCGAAAAGCCACACGAGAGTCCGTCAGCCGGTGTCTGAGGGGCCATGGCTGTTGTTGTTGTGTTTCGAGTCAGTCCGTTCCACAATGCCTCGGTTCTCAGGTCACTCTGTTGTTTACTTTTGCTCGCAAAGACATCTTTCTACAAACACCAAAATTGCAATTGTATTGAATGGGATTGAATTGTGAGATTCACAGTCGCCTGTGTGACACAAATGACTCTAAATATACACCGACAGCACCGACCAGAACGCCGAACCCACGCACGTAATCATTCCATCATGTCACCCTCTTCCGTTCATAACTCCGTTCGTTGGCTTGTCGTAGTCCTTGCCCCCTCAGCTCTCTTGTTGGCCTTGGTGTGTGGTAGCTTGGGCATGTGGCTTTGAATATCCATCCATTCTATCGCAAAGGCTGTTGTGATTCTCGCCCAGTCACGAACTGTGGGCAGGTCCAGGTGCTCACCGTCATCCTCCATGTGATGCCACACCTGAGGGAACGGGGACGGGATAATATGCAGGACATCAACACCACGCTCCATGAACGGTCTGTGGTCGTCGTCGATACCGGTGTGCCCGAAACGGCTCACATCCTTGTTTGAATCAGGCAAGAACTGCGACTTGGGCTTGGTCTCAAGAACACCCAACTCTCTCATCCTGTTTTCGAGCTGGGCCATGGCCTTGTAAGCCCAATGTGTGGGCAGAAAGTACGACGGAATGCGAGGGCCTGCGGACCCGAGCAGATCCAACAGGACGAAGAGGCTGATGGAATCGAGCGACGTTCGGTACGTGGACATGGCGGTGTGGAATTGATTCTCCCACTCTTCGGCAAGCGCCCTGGAACTATGTTAGCAAGAAAATGGCCCAATCGTCGTGACATGTCACCGCCGTACCTCGCTCCGTATAGGGAATCGGTGTCCGTCCAGTCAAGGAAGGCCTCCTCTCCGTCGAGGAAGATAATCTGGATTCCCTTGGGCTCGTCCAATCCGTCGTCTTCCTTCCACTTGGCCGTAAGCGCCTGATCGATGCTTCGCGCCACGTGCATGAGCATGGCGCATGGCGCCGCGCTGTCGGTTGCTCCGATGAAGCCTTCGGGCTGGTACTTGCTATCGTAGTGCGCCACGAGGGTCAAGCGCCCAACGTCGCCTGCGCTCACTCCCGGGGGGTCGCGGCGGAAGATGAGGTTGTAGAACGGGACTTCCTTGTCGCCGGAAACAGGCGTCTTGGACGTCGAGTTGTGCCAGTGTAGATCCCACGAGGGGAGGTCTTTGCGAAAGAAGTCGACAATGTGGTCCCGCGCGCGCAGCTGGCCGTCGGTTCCAGGGACGCGGGGTATCAGGATCGGGGCAAGCAGCTTGCCGTTCTTGATGTCGAAGTCATCGCCCGGCGAGGGAATGTTGCGAAGGTCATCGTCGGTCAATGTCATGGACGTGGCCAGAACCGGGCGGTTGAGCAAGAGAGAGCAGGTGAGGGCGAGGATCGTGGACAGATGCATTATTAAACGAGTTGTGGCGGTCGCGGAGGGCAAATTGGCATTATAAGGAGTTTCTAACGATTGCGCATGCCGTCCTCACCGGTGCAACAAGAAAACAAACAGCAATAACGAAGGGCAAAGTGAGGCGAGCGTCTCAAAACAATTGTTGACCTCTTGGCAATGGCGGTGTTTCACGTCGTGGCCTCTTCTTACGGGCCCTGCATTCCAACCACTGTGTCGCGGATCGTAGCGGGCCGGGAAACTTAATATGGCTACTGCATGAGTTTAGTGGGTGTGGCCCCGCAAATTAGGGCGCTTCAGTGGTTGGCACCACTAAACTTCAGGAACGTTGCTTAAGCATGTGTCTTACTGCCGGCTAAGTGGATTGAAGCTGGAGATGCGAGTACAGCTGGAGGAAATAAAATGGAAATTAACCAATAGGCTTAGGTCGATCTATTTTTGTATCTCATGTCTGTTCTGCACTTCTTTGCTGTTTTCTTTCCTGTGGTCTTGGTTAAAAACCACTTCGTTCATCCACCAGTCATCTCGGCGCCTGTGAGTGACGATCACTCGAGATGACACCCTATACATTTCAAGAGTCAGGGCAAATGAAACATTCAAGTCACTTGATGATAAATATGGGTTGCTGACTCCGATCATGTTTTTCAATGTAACATAATATATATTTAGATCTCAATAAACCATTATTGGATCAATCAGCACTACGAAAGCCCGGATTCTGTAAAATTTCCTTCCAACTGTGTGCTTCTACAAGCCGATGCGTCTTCTCATCTTCAAACCGCCGCCAGCCCCCTAGCGGCCTGGAATATACATTCCAGCCAAGTAAGAGGTAAGTCAGAGGTCGTCCCAGCCCTTATAGGCGCAGCATCTACACCGTTTCCGGGGTAGATCCTTGGTATTGACTGAGTATTTCCGTATAATTCAAGCCGCGTCAATGCAATTGATGGAATCTAAACATGACAACACAGCCAATGGGTGCGGTTTCTTAATATCAAGAACGGTAGACTCCATGTCGAGCCGCAATCACTTCCCTCGAATTGGACACGAGTGTCATTGAAATATCGGTGAATATATAGGTTGATTCTACGCCATTGTTCCATGAAAACATCAAGGAAATATTGTGCAGTTGTAACTGAGCCCGCACCGACTTCAATAAGGCGAACGGCTTCCGTGTTTTCCGATTTCGGACGAGACATGCCTCTGGTCCAGTGACATTGAGAGTTTTGTATCCCGGACTATTACTCAAATACCCAGCCAAGATTTTGTGATCCACGCCTACGAAGCAGGACAGAAGAGGAGGCTGGGCTATTCAATAACAGAAGGATTAGTCGACAGTAGTGATGGCACCGCATTCCTTCATAATTCCATGCGCCCTATTAACTGGTCGTTGGTATTTCGGCTAGCAGAGAATATTTGATACTGGATCATCTTGGATAGCTGCCATATCACACCTAGAAGCGTGGGATGTTCATAATATGTATGCTAATACTGAAGACGTTTTTTTGATACAATCTGAGTCAGAAATCGGCAGCCCAGCATTTCGGATAAGTAGCGCGGTATTTCTTCCAGCTGGAGAGGGCGAAATGGGCTAGGAAACAGCATTTACCTCGACAGAGAGCATATGGGCAGAAAGAAATGACTCGACATCTCTCTTATTTGGCAATGATTTGGATTGGGTGTTTGAGCTTTGGAAATCATTAGCACCAGATTTCAGATAGCTTGAGTTTTCGTGAAACGCCTAGTACCTGTGTCCTCCAAATCCCTTTCAAGGTCCTAGTGAAGTTGCATGTCAACCAATGAGTCCGACCGATATACTTCTAAGGGTAAATCCAGGAGGTTACT
Source organism: Calonectria pauciramosa (assembly GCA_017140785.1). Lineage (NCBI taxonomy): Eukaryota > Fungi > Ascomycota > Sordariomycetes > Hypocreales > Nectriaceae > Calonectria > Calonectria pauciramosa. The sequence continues at coordinate 4,208,288 of JAACIZ010000002.1, read as the reverse complement.
TCCGAATAGCTCAAATGAGATTTGAGAAAGGTGGGCAACGCAGCGCAGTACGTTTTTTGTTTCCTCCTCCTTGTTCCTCGCAATTAATTAGTGTCAAGATTCAGCTCTATTCAGAAAGGCTGTAGAAAAATGTGGCTGTTATGAATCGTTTCGAGTTGGCTCATGATGCTATCTTTGCATTGGGGATAGCTTTATTGTAGCCTATCTAGTAAGCCTAAGTCCGTGCAGTGCACTGGCAGTGAATCTAGTGATGTAGCGGGTTTGACTCAGTGGGTGCACTATTAGCATTGCTCGAGGAAGAACAACGAATGAGCATGGTAGCCTGACGGAGATGGCTATTTGATCCGACTCGATTCAATCTACATTCTTGTATATGAATGGTTACAACTTATTAAGAACATAACATACAGTCCAATGTCAATTTGATAATATAGTGTATAGTTACGCATCTATTCAGAATTCAATAGTCTTTTCAACCAACAATTTCAGCAAAAAGTCTCAAGTTTTTGTCCGAAATAGCAAGTGTATACCAACTGCTAGAAGTGTGATTGGTTTTTACCAGCTCTCTTCATTCTTGTAGTAAGTAAACCAGCTGTTTCAAGATTCATTATTGTTGTCAGGCAAAACGTATCCATAGTAGATGTCAATATAATACCAAGGAGTGAAAAGTCTTGTTCTTTGATAAGGTCAAGAAATTAACTAAACCAAAATCGTAAACGATAACTAACGTTTGTAAAAATTCCATCACATGCTCAACGCAGCGCAATGCTCCAATCCCATGGTCTTCCCCAATAGGAAAGTAGTATCCCCGCCCTCTATCAGCTCGGTTAAGCAAGATGATTTGTCTGCGAACGCGCAGCAACAGCCTTAGTGCTGACTAGCTAACGCCGAAGCCAACTTGTGGGTCGGATTTCGGCGATAGATGTGGCGGCCCCCTCCACTAGCAACCGCAGCGCTCATTGGGATTGGGTGCTCGTGAAAGTGGCTGCATAGCTTTCGGGATAAGGGTGTTAGTTTGAGTGACATCGCAAGAGTTACATCATGGCCAGGACGAACATGTTCCGTGCCTAGACTATTGGCGCGGGAGTACGACGCTGATACAAGGCCTCCTAGTATGAGGAAACCAAGAGTATAAATATCGCCATCGTCTTCCACGTTGCTGCCAGGCCAGCCTGGTTTGATTTTATACATCAAGTTGACAAAACCCAAGTGGTTCTTCTCAAATACAATTCACCTTGAACGCCAGAACACTCCATTGAAACACCAGAAAGCGCCATGTCTTCCTCGACACCAGTATGGTTCATCGTCGGCGCCAGCAGCGGCTTTGGAAAGGGCATGGCTCAGGAAGCTCTCAGCCGCGGGCACCTTGTCATTGCAACCGCTCGCAAGTCATCTTCCCTGAAAGACCTTGCAGATGCAGGTGCTCACGCAATGGACCTGGACGTCACAGCTTCAGAGGATGTGGTTGAAGCCAAAGTCAAAGAAGCTCACGAAATTCACGGCCGGCTCACTCATATTGTCAACGCCGCAGGTTACGCCCTCGAAGGCGCTTGCGAAGAGTCCAAGTGAGTACCATCACTGTGGCATTTCTTCTTCTTCTTCTTCTTCATAATCCTTATCAATGTTGCTAACCAGAACAACGTAGCGACAAAGAGGTGTTTGACCAGTTCAATACCAATGTGCTGGGCACCATTCGGGTCACGCGTGCTGTGATCCCCTACCTGCGCTCCCAGCGCAGCGGCGTCATCGCCAACTTTGGCTCGCTGTCGAGCTGGAGGGGCAACCCCGGCATAGGCTTCTACGCGGCGACCAAGTCGGCCGTCACCGGCTTCACCGAGACGCTCGCGGAGGAGCTGGAGCCCCTGGGCATCTCGGTGATTTCCATCGAGCCAGGCATGTTCCGCACCGAGTTTCTAAACGCAGGTCGGCGCATCAGCACTGCGCGCCGTCTGCCCGAGGTATATAGTGAATCTGCGGAGAAAACCCGCGCCAACCTCGACAAGGCGGACAACAAGCAGCTCGGCGATGTGAAGAAGGGGTCGCAGGTTTCGGTCGATGTTCTGACCCGCACGGGAGTGGCTGAGGGGCGAGAGATACCTATTAGGTTGGTCTTGGGGTCGGATAGCTATAACACGATCAAGAGCAAGTGCGAGAGCACTTTGAAGTTGATGGATGAGTGGAAGGATGTTTCTCTATGGACGGATCACGACGACATGAAATAGTGTATGGTTTGAGACGCCTGGAAACCAACAACTATGGCGAATGGGGTGTAAGTAATTCAATTCGACGATGGACGAGTTTTCGAGAACAGTTACTTAGGCCATAAGCACACATTGAATAAAATATGCAGAAGAAATCTATTTTATGGGCATTAATTAGGATGTTAAATACGGGCCTGTTTATGAGCTTAAGAAAGCTAACTAGAGACACGATCAAGAGATTGAGAGTATTGCATGCTTAACGATTAGTCTTTTAAAAGAGAGTCGTGTCCTCATCTTTGTTCATTTGAGGTAGAATACTGCCTCCCGTTATAAAACAGGCCTCATCAGGGATAAGGTTGATAGTATCCAAAATGTACATATGCTTTCGAATCAGTACTCTCCGCCGGTGCGTCAGCTCGTTAAAAATCTATTACAATAAACATGTCGTCACGCATAAACCCTCGCATCAAAATGCGAGCATTGGGCGTGGGAAAGAATGCGAGTAAAATGGAAAGCCCAACGCCCATCATGCTTTTCTCCCCTCATGTCGAATGAGGATGCAATGCTCCTCCCCTCCAGATTCTATACGGTTATGCGCTCCAACAATTATATCCCTGTACCATTCCCGTCCGTATTTGTTTTGCACAGTGGCCTTCGTGCTACCGCATTCTGCAACAGCTCGTGAGGCGGCGGACCTCAGTTGAGTCCGAAATTAATGCTGCTTGGTGGCATCACGGGCTAGCTTGTTGGCAACCTGCTTCTCCTTGGGAATAGTGAGAGCGTTGATGCCAAGGTATTCGCAAATGCTGTTCACGACAAGGAAGGCCCAGCGGAAGTAGACAATTGTGGCGAAGACGAAATAGGCCCGGAGGTAGTTGAGTTCAAACTGGGCACTGACTGGGGCAAGGCCGAGACGGGGCAGGTTGCCGAGAATGGCACCGCCGACAAGGGGCCACAGCATAACGGTCCAATAAGGGAACGGCTGGTGCGTCAAGTGTGCGAGAATCATCTTGGTGGTCATGCGACCAAAGACAAAGGCGAGGGTCAAGCACAGAAGAAGCAGGTGGTTCTCCTTCATCAGAGTGCTGTAAGGAGAATAGACCCACAAGCCGATGGAAATGGTGTAAACAGCCATGGGCGTCCACTCAAGGAAAACAGGGGCCACAGGCTGACCCCTCTTTCGGCGGGCTTGTACCACATTGTAGACACAGAAGGGGATCTGGGTGAAGACGAGAGACCCAACGATGAGACCGATCCAGATGTCTCGGAAGGTGGTCTCGCCAAGAAGGTGAGCCAGACCAGGCATATGATCTCCCAGGAGGTGGTTCATGGGTGTGGTAAAGACACCAGGCCCGTAAATACCAGCTGTGATCATGACACCACAAGCAATGAGCAGACCCTCGGTTGGGCCGTTGATGAAGCCCAGGTACAGAGTGTGGGTGTGGTAGGTCTCCCATGTCGAGAAAAACATGGGGAGGCAGGGGCAGAGAGCAGTAAAGACACCAGCGGGAGTTGTTCCCAGTCCCATGGCAGCTGTCTCAAGCAGACTGGCGAGGGTGCAGTTGAGGGAGTCGATGCCGTGGTCGAACAGCTCACCGAGACCACTTGAAGTTCCCGTGCGACGAGCTTGCTTACCATCGACATTGTCCATGGTCTGGTACATGAACAGACCAAACGCGAAGCTGAAGTACAGCCATGATGGTCCCTGTGGTGTTGAGGCCTTGGTTAGTATGCGCTAACGATGATGTGTGGAGGTGACGTCAACGTACTGGTCCAACCAAATCTGGCATGAAGATCTCGAGCAGCACGATGTTACCCAGGATGAAGCAAAACCCTATGAGGGTGACCATGTTCGGAGCAACCCATAACGGCACGAGCTCAACGAAGGCGTTCCACTAAGAGAGTAGCGAAGGCAGGGTTAGCGAATTGAGCGTCTCGGATGGTATGAATAGGCTCGGTGGTATGCGACGCGATGCAGGGGGCGCGGTCGAAGGCGAAGGGCTAGCTCTGGCGCGAGCAAGGGGAAACGTACGTAGGGACCGAGAATGTACTTGGAGACAGGCGACAAGTCAACGCTCGAGTACTTGTAGGTTTTGAGGTGCGCGAGGGCCTCGTCAGAGACGCACTCGGCAGCTGCTTGCTCTGTAGAAGCGTCAGTCACATGCCGAAAGGGAGCGACATGTACAAGCATGTGCCAAGCGCTGGACACCAGCGCCGAGCTGCTGTCCAGGCGCAAAGAGAAAGGTAGCTGAGCTGGGAAAACTTACTTGTGTTGGGCGCCATGTTCCTACCACTCGGGTTGGAAGAAGTTGGGTTGTATAACGGCAGCGTGTCACCTCCGGACATGGTGGAAGGAGGGGCCGGAGGGCGGAGGGCGGAGGGGAGGAAAACGGGACCCTTTAAAGGCCGGGCGTCAGGGGATTCCGAAGCGGGTAACACGCTGCAAGACAGCCGTCACAGGGCGCTGAAACGGGAAGAGGCTGCTGGTGGAGGGTGTGCGGCTGTGGGCGTAGCGGTAAGTGGTGGGCAGTGGGTTGGCAGAGTGGGTGCGATTCCTGCACGTGTGCAGCAGCAGCAGGACACACAGGTGGTTCTCGAGCGCCCAGAGGGATCAGAAAGGGATGGCAGGCGCGGATCTGGCAGGTTCTCGCGCGCAGCAGCAGGCTAGGGTAGGGTTGGATTGGGGGGGCGCGGCGCCGGTTGCGATGTCGTGGGATTTGCGGTTTGGGGGTGAGGAAAGGGGTCAAAACTGGTTGAGATGAGCGAGGCTGTGAGGCCAGGGGAGCTCTAGGACTGGTGTTTTGGGCCAAAGGCGGTATGTCGCCCCTGCAGCCGCGTGTCGGCTGTCGAGAGCGCTGGCGGGGGTGCTATTTGGCAGGGCAGCCGGGAGCCGATGCGCGCCTAGACCGGGGTGCTGAAGGCCTGTAGCGAGAACTATGTGGGCGTCGTAGTGGGCTGTAATTCCAGAGACGCAGAGAAAATTCCATCGCCAGCCGGGTCAGAGTTTGCTGATGGAGTTGCGACCTCGACGGCGGCGGGGTAGATGAAGCGGTCAACGGCAGCTAAGCTCAACTGACCCTTTTTTATGTTTCTTGTTTTGCGCAAAGGTACTACTGTAGAGTTTCCGAGACGGCCCTACAAGACTTAACCTGCCCCTATGCTTCCCGAATTACTTAATAGACCCTGTCCAATCGCGATCCAACACCACCCATCCTCCTTTTCGGGAGTCTTCGCGCTGTCAGCCACCACGCCAAATGAAATTCAAGAGTCTCAATTTTGTCGCTCACATCCAATTATACGATTATTATTAACTCCCTTCATCCCTGAACGAGAAGAATCAATTAGTGGGCCAGGATATCCACACGTGAATCCTCTGGTTGGTCAGCATGGGTTTGTTGGGGGCCGAGGGTGCTCCCGTAATTAATTGCACTCGACAACCCTTTTTTTTTTCTTGCATGTGCTAGGCTCCAGTCCAAGCATTTCGCAATACCCACTACGTAATCCGAGCGCACGCGCGTCGGAATCATGGAGCCGAACATCGAAGCATTGAAGATCCAACTCAACCAGGGACGCAACCTAATCGTCAATACTAAATCAACCAACTCGTGCCAGAATGCGCGACACTTGTACCACGCTAGATCCCGTCTTCTTGGCACATCGCGCTCATATGGGGCACACAATCCGACCCTTCAATGATTGTCACAAGGGTGCTCCACAGTGGCTACTGCACAACATTGATGCGAGCAAACTACAACCATACGTAAAGGAAAATGACCCTAAAAGATGCTAAGAGATTGTCGTTAGGTAAACATACTTGTACCATTTGTTTATTCATTTTAGAAATAAATGCTGAAATGTGTGATCCTCTGCAAAATGTCCAACTGGCGATTATTCAAGAATTGATTGTATTGTAGCTTCACATGCACAGCAACTATGACATCAAAGTTTGGCTAGCCACAAGCCGAGGATGACACCATCACACGACTGCAGCCATCACGGTTAATTCGGGAGAATGTAGACTCATGACGTCAAGAAGTGAATTGCAGATTGCCTGCTTTCATGTTTTGTTCCCATATGAATCGACCCTTCTTCTTCAGTCGCTCATCATCCAAATCATTCTTCCATCCTAGTCCTTGCCACTATTATTAAGATTGGAATATGCAAGTTCCGTAATATAAACCGATAAATAACCACGTAGCTCGAGAATCAATTGTACCGTACCACCAACACCCAACCCATCCGAGGCTTTAAAGAATGACGCAAAATAGTTTCAAGAAAACAGTGTGAACCCAAATCTTCATGCTGAATGAACGTCCCCTAGCTGACAGACTAGGGTGAAGTGGAGAGACCGGCCAGGCTTGTTACAGCATAGCAAATCCAGCAAACATGCTGCCCATGACCAGCATCATGCCCCACCGAGAGCCGGCCTCCAGAGCCATGGCAGCTCCGCCCTGTGTACTGCTGCTGGCATCGGTGGAGCTGGGGTCGCTGAAGACGGTGTCGGCATCGGTTGTGCTCGAAGCGGTGGCAGAGACGCCGCTAGCACTGGCAGTTGATGTCTTGTTAGGCTTTTGGGGGTTCTGAGCACCACAAGGGTGGTCCTGACGACAGTCGGAAGCACATTTGTTGCTGCCTGCACACTTCTTGACGCACTGGTTGCCCCATTCCTGGCACACAAAGTAAGGAAGGGACAGCGAGTATTCGGAGACGTTGGGCTGCTTGTTATCGCCGCAAATGCAGCCGTAGGTCAACTTGTCCTAGTGGGGTGTTAGAGAGGCGATGGGAGTAAGAGAGGGGAGGAACGTACAGCATCGCAGGTGTTAACCTTGGTGGTGCCGTCGCCAACTTCCTGGCAGATGGCAGGGCAAATGTACAACTCTTGCTGACACCACGAGTCTAACTTTTGGTCAACATACTGCCTCAATCGAACTTCACACGGCTCGCGGCCGAGAGAAATGCTCACCTCGAACACTCTTGCTGACGCTGGAAGGGTCGATCACGTAGTCGGCCTGGGCAACGGTCATGAGGGTGGCAGCAACGGCCAAAAAGGTGGTTCGAACAGAAGGCATCGTGGAATTGGTGACTCGGCGAGGTCTGCGGGTAGGTTGCGATGTGAGAGCGTTGTGATGGGAGCGTAAAACTGTCGGTCCCGATATCAGCTGGGATGTCCAAGAACGAGCTGGATCTTTATCACTGGGCCGGCAGAGCCTTTTTCCCAGCAAAAGGTTTGTGGTAATTTGGGTAGGTATTGCAGCCAAAAGCTGGTATGCAGGCAAATGCGCTGGGGAAAACAAAACAAAGACTCCGGGAGCCATGGGGACGTATGCAGGGGCTGGATTCTGGTTCACTCACAAATTACAGAGGCAGGTGTTTGTATTAGCGAGGGCACAAACAGCACGGAATGATAGAGGTAGTGAAGCCAACGGCAAAACGATTGACCAAGGCGACAGGCGGCAGCGAGAGTTGGAGAAATTATAAATTATGGGAGGAGGGGACACGGGAAGAAGTGAGGAGAGAGCGAGGTGATGAGGGCGAGGATTTCGGGAGGTTATGCAGAAATGAGCCAGAGCAAGAGCCACCAATCCCCCGGGGCTGAGACCCGCGGCTGGCGATATCATGACCACCGGTGACTAGCAAGAAGCAATATCAAATGGGCTTAGCTCCAAAGCCCAGGCACAGACAGCGTAGTATCCGCAACACTCTGCCCGTCCTTACCCATCCTAGCTCGTGGGCCCGTGGGAGATGCCCCAGTCGCCCCAGGCTAGGCGGCCAGTGACAACGGCCGGACGGCAGCAGTACCATGGGAACATCCGACCAAACCACGGGGGTGCCCCCTACTGAGCTTCCCGTACGACCCGTCCGCCACTCGGCGCCTTTGTCGAGACCCAGGATGAGTTTGGCTCAGTCCGGGGTGGGCAGAGGGACCCAGCCCAAGGGCAACGGTGACGGCCACCACCACGGCACGTCTCGCGATGCCCGCGCAGCTGTACTGCGTGCTCTACAGCGAGAACAAAGCCCAGCGCGCCGTTTTCCAGGGCCAAAGGTAGCTCGCGGAGCTAGCGATTTTCGGCACAGTGCCAGATGGAGCCTGCAGACAGATTCAATCCCTCTAGCGACCCGAAGGCGTTTGGCGGACGCCACTGGTGCGGTGTTGGCTTGCATCTCCAATCTCCAGGCGGGTCCAGCCTCCTCTCCGGGATCACCACCATGCCCATGAGTAGGAGGGACATGGGGTCCTTCTTTTTCCTTTTCCAGCGTGCGAACAAGCCCTCTCTCCACGCTTCTCTCAACCTAGCAGATGGGATAGCTCGGGCCTGCGCCATTCACTGACTCTCCCCAGGTTTGTTAGTTAATCCGTCACAACTCAACTGTCTCACCTGCCTGACGCAAGCCCTCCTTTTGGGAGAATGCCACCTCGGGGCATCGGACAACGGGTATCGGGTCACAAAGTCGGATGTCAAAATCGTGTCCCAAAACGCCTCCCTTCTCCGTTTTTTCCCCTCTCCCGCTTGCCTGTCCCATCATTGGCGCGTCACATACATACAGCACCAACAAACTCGTATAGTGATCCTCAGCGTGTCTAGACCTCTCGGCAAGTGGTGGCAGGCTCGCCGGCCGGTTGAGCTCCAGCTCCTCCCCGTCTCACTCTGCCTAAATTGTGAGACGCTCGCAGTCCGCTGTCGGCTTTATTTGTCATGGCTGGCTGTGTGCTTGTGCATGTGCAAGACAATCACAGAGGCCCAATATTTGATGAATCACAATACGTAAAGACGGGCTGCATTGAGTTTCGGCTGCATTGCTTCATGACTGCAGCTAACACGACACACAACAACGACACGACATGGCGCATACACGTCTATCAGCGGTGGGTGCATAGTGGTGGTGTCCCGCACATCTGACCGCCGCCCGGAGCCATCGTTTACGAGCCCACCCCAGCCTATACGGAGGATTCACTACACTACGGCATCGTAGGTGCGGCGCGGTGGCCAATTGCTGCGACTCAACTCCAAGAAAGGCAGCTCGGCATCCAGACCAGCGCGGGGTGCCATTCGTATTTCGTGCATGCGGTTGAACAATGCCGAAAGCCGTGTGACGCGTTCATGTCAGAGCAAACCATCTTACCATTGTTTATTTGTGCGTTTGATCACTATGTGCTGCAACACATCGTGCGGACGGTTGGGCTGACGGGCTGCAAGATTTCATGTAAGCCGTTGCTGCAATGACAATCACTAAATGGGATATGCATCTGCAAGTCCGCATCAACACCCAGCCTCCCCAAGGATTCAAAAGTGTATCCGTTGTTCACTGACAGCAAATACAGTGTCGGCACCACAGACCAAGACCGGCGCTAGCTCAGCCAAGCAATGCTCAAAAAGAAAAGCCAAATAGGAGTCGATATCCCCCTGCCCAAGGATCAGCTGCCACGGGGCCGGCTGGCTGGCCCAGGATCTGCCTACCAGCTGTCGCCTCTCATCACAAAAGCCAAGCCCACAAGCCTCTCAGACCCTCAGATTTAGGTGGAGGAAGAGCCAAGCTTCCGACTGAGGTCTCGACTCCAGAAGAAGCTCCGCAAGAGACAGGGGTGAGAGCTCACGCCTGCCGGTCGGGATGAACAACCCGGACGCACAGCTCGCATTCGGCCGGGCTAGAACCGAGGCGGAGCGGGTGATGTGAACCCACAGAGTTTTGGCCCTCAGATAGATGAATTAATCTATCTCACAAGGTGTTGGATTTTGACTTTTTTTTCTTAACAAAGTAACTGGGCTAAACGTGGACCCAAAGTGCAAGTCATGAGGAGGGGGCAGCCCACAATATCTGACGGTGGAAAAGATAGCCTGATCCTTGGCATGACCGGAAGCTAGCGCCACCAAAGGGTCCATTCAGACCGTTCAATCTAATCCGTATTTCAACAGAAAAAACCTTGCCCGACGATCGGTCGACAGTATGCTTCGTATAGTGTATGCCAAACTCGCGCTACTCATACGAACCCAAGGCGGGGAAGAGGCTTTCACGTATTGAGAAAAAAGTGGCCCGCCAGACTGTGACGATCGGACAATGGCATCAGCCAGTACGATGCACTCACCTTGCATCTGGGGTATCAGCCATCCCTGCAGCGAATAAGGACTGGACGAAGCGTCAGACTCTGGCTGATGAAACTCTCCGTGGACTTGGGCCGCCTTGGTCCGCGAACACGGGTCAAGGCGGAAGCCTCTTCGGGACGGAGGTGGATAAGATGTCGGCGGAGGGAACATTCGGAGGCCACTGCATTGCCCCCGCATCATCATCAGTCATTTATATGTTACCATATGCAACCAACTTTTACCTGTCGATTCTGGGCAGATAGAGTGATGTGCTGACGTTAGCAGACAAGTTGATCGGCAGTACCCGTCACAATATAGGAAGCATTCGTCTCGGTACCTACTGGCAATCACTGCCATGGTGCAAATGGGATGTCCGCAGTCCTTGAGGACCACGGGCTTCCTCGAGATGCAACACGGTGCCAATCATAAATGGCCAGATCAAAGCAATGCCATGCTGCAGCCATGCCGTGAGGCGGAGGCATCGTGGCGCTCCCAACTTGAACGTTAGCCTCCGGGACACTGGCCGATCATCCACCAGCCAAAAGGAGTATGATGCTGGAGACCCCAAAGCCCAACCCCAAACCCCTGACTTGCCCGGCAACATGCCCCCTCAGAATACACGTCCTTTCAACACTCAACTGGCGACAACCCCCGTCGACTTATACGCGTATTGCTCGGCCGCACGGTCCCTTTCTCGCTGGCTTCGTCCCATCCCATCCCCACGTCATATGTTTTTGTGCACCCCGTCAACGGGTGTCCGCGTTTCCTTCACAAAGATATCGATACAACCTGGTCCCAGGAACACACTACTTCATAAACAGTGACCAGGGGAAAACTCTGCTGCAAACCCCAACCGCCGCGACGTGCTCTGAACCCCCGTAACATCGCCCTGAATCCGTCGAGGCGTTTGGCTTTTTTTATTTCCTTCTAAACACTTCAATTAAGGCGGTCCCTCAAACGGCTCATTAAATCTCAGCCGCATTCCGCTCAAGCATCAACCGAAACGCACCACTGGTCGCCCGCCCGCCCGCCGCCCGCCCACTCGTCGCGGCTCCGTCCTCCGCCCTCCGACGTCCGAAACCCGGGGCAGCACCGCTCGCGCATGAAGCTTCCCTCGTCGCATGGCTGAATGGCGACTTTGTTGAATCGAGCCAGTGGCAGCTGGGGCGGCAGCGCATCGTCCCCCGCCCGACCGTCGTCGGCATTGACCGACGAGTTCCACACTCCGCGGTCGTCGCTCGACCATGAAGCGCCACCAAACGTCAACTCTCACGACACGGACGACACCGTCTCGTCGACCGTGTCCCCCAGCTCCGTGACCTCCCCTCCCTACTGGCTGCACTCGCATGGCCACCAGCGCAACACGTCCAACGTGTCTGTCGAATCCATCCTGCCCCCTGGCGCCATCACCCTCCGCGACAACGAGACAAGCGACGACTACGAGCGCAACAATGCCTGCTGGGCCAAGAGCGTCGACATATTCGACTACACCATAGTCAACAGCAGCACCACCAACATTGGCGCATTTGTTGTGTGGAATATTCGCGTCGAGACGCTGAACGTGAGTGCGCCCCCCTCCCAACTTAATGCCCAATCGCAAGACGAGATGGATAGACAACTAACGACGAAATCGAGCAGGGAAGCTACATGAACATTCGCAAGCGATATTCCGAGTTTGACGGCTTTCGAAATCGACTGGTCGCAACCTTCCCCGGCTTCGATGCAGCAGTTCCGGATCTTCCGCCCAAGAGCGTTATATCCAAGTTTCGGCCGCGATTCCTAGAGAAGCGACGGGCTGGCCTCCAATATTTCCTCAAGTAAGCATCCCCCCTTTTCGAAATCGCCATGCCCATCGTCACATGCTCATACCCAACCTACAGTTGCATTCTCTTGAACCCAGAATTTTCTGGCTCACCTGTGCTCAAAGAGTTCCTCTTTGGTTAACGGCAGCATTCACTTTGCAAATAACTTCACTGGATATAGTCTTGCCTACTTACTCGCCCTCTGGGAGGGCCCAAGATGTACAAACGATTGGTACGCTAGATTTTGCCTCGCTAGCAGTGGCAACGATAATGATAATGCCTTGGATGACCCAACAATGTCGAATCATCATTTGTGTCTTTTCCGTGAAATCGATAGTTGCCCGCGCAGCACGATTCCTGGACCTCTTTGAGTTACCATGTTAATTTTATCAATATATTAAGTTCCGCGTCAAACTGAGAAACTTCCAGGCCAGCTCGTAATACCCCAGACGTACGCGTATCCGATCCATAAGCAGCTGTAGTCAATCATGCGGTGCCACCTTCTGCAGCAAGAAACGATACTCAACCAGACCATCGCATGTCTACGTCATAGGGGAAATTTTACGATAAAAAGACGAACACATCCAGATCGCCATGAACCATTTCGACAACCATGCTGAGCGACAAACCGTTCGCTAGTTTCGGTAATGCTGCCACTTCCAAGCACATTTTTGGCCCTCGAGCGTCTCAAGTCGTCATAACGCGCAGCCTGGTTGCAGCCCATGACGCAACTCGGACTTCTAGAACCGAGCTTTTTGCCTATTCAAAACAGGTTGGATGCAACCCCACCACCACCACCACGGCACTTGCAAGCACACCATGATGTCAACGAGCCAAACCTCGTCAATTTTTTCGTGCAACCTGCCCAAGACAAAAGAATACATGGACTCGCTAGTTCCTCCAACGCAGGAAGACTTTGAGCGCATCGCATCCGTTCAACAAGAACGTGAGGATGAGCAGAAGCAAAGGGCAAAAGAGCAAATGCGCCAGTCGCTCGAAGCGGAGGAAAAGCACCACCTAAGCAATATATCGCCAAGCTATAATGAAGATCAGCGAGCGCAAGCTGCACAGCTTATCCAAAAGACCTTTCGGGGTTACCGCGCGAGAAGAGAGATGCAAGGTTTTGGGTTGGATGCAACCACCCGTTGGGTATCAGCGATTCGCGAAGCTCAGTTTCGCGCGGCTCTCCGACCACGCACGATGTCGTCCATTGATGAAGGCAGTTCGTCTGACTCGAGCGCAAGTACACAAGCTCGGCGGCGTTCTTCGGTTGCCAGGATGAAGTGGAAAAAGGCAAGCATCGTGGCGCGACGTGCCAATGAAGCCAACGAATCACACTCGGATTCGTCGTCACACACATCTTCCAACCAGTCCACTACCCTAGGGAGCAAGACAAGCGCAAAAACCTGGCCCGTAAAGCCCAGAGCTACAAAGAAGACCAAGCCAAAGACGATGGGCCTACGGTACTTTCTCGAGATGGTAGACCTCAAGCATCGCTATGGGAGCAGTCTGTGCATGTACCATGAGGAATGGAAGAAGTCATCAACCAAGGAGAACTTCTTTTACTGGCTAGACTATGGCGAGGGGCGCAACGTCGAACTGGAAGCCTGTCCGCGCGATCGACTAGAGCGAGAACAAGTACGATACCTCTCGCGAGAGGAACGACAATACTATCTCGTCAATATAGATTCAGAGGGGCGTTTGTGCTGGGCCAAGAACGGGCAGCGCATCGATACAACGGAAAATTACAAGGACAGCATACACGGTGTGGTTCCTTCTGACGATCCGACGCCGCCTTTCAACCCGGAGCTTGAGCCTCGAAGAGATTCCGATTCTTCAAGCAGTTCCGACTCTGCGCTTGAGCAAGAGCGCGAGGCCGATCGAGCGGCCAAGTATGCGACGCCCGAGTTCGATCAACGCAAAGGTATCGAAAAGGTAACGCACCTGTCCACAGCAACCATCTTCAATAAGCTGCTTCGCAAGTCCGTCAAGAAGAACACATGGATCTTCATCGCCGACACATCATACCGACTGTATGTTGGCATCAAAAACTCGGGTGCATTCCAGCACTCCTCTTTTCTCCAGGGTGGCCGTATATCAGCCGCCGGTCTGATCAAGATCAAGAACGGCCGCCTCGCGTCGCTCTCGCCTCTGAGCGGGCACTACCGGCCGCCGGTGGCCAACTTCCGCGCATTTGTGCAACATCTAAGACAGACAGGTGTGGACCTGAGCCATGTTTCCATCAGCAAGTCGTACGCGGTGCTGGTGGGGCTCGAGGCGTACATGAAAACCCGGCAGAGGGGAGAGAGGGTCCTCGGGAAGCTCGTTCACGGGCGTGATAAGATTCTGGCGCCAGATGAGGTGGCGCGGCGAGAGGAAGAGGCGCGGGACAAGAGCGAGAGCGCCGAGAAAGAGAGGAGGGCCCTGCAAAAGGAGGAAGAAGAGAGGCTGGCTCACAAGGAAGCAGAAGGGACGAGGGCAAAAGTAATGCAGAAGCTCAAGATTGCGCGTGAGGATGGTGATGGGGTAAATCAAGAGCCGCCCGTCACTGATAAAAGACGAGAAACCTGCTGATCGCGAAGCTTGATGGGATGTTGAGATGAGTTTGATGCCTTTCTTTTTACCTTGTGTAGATTACTCGATACCCCAACATGAAGTATTCAATACCTGCAAGTGATGATCATACTCTTTTTTCATAAAATTATAAGGTTGATCCCGATGGCTGCTTTTGGATGTCATCAAACTCTCGTGTAAATGCAGTCATTCTTACATGGAGCTGAAACCCTACCCTAGAGTTACAGTAGATATAGTGCCGCCTTTGATCCTGTCAGATAATTGAGCATGTGAAAATGTGAAAAAATTCATGTGTAGGTCTAAGGATACTATAGTAGTGAGGTTCATGTGGAAATATGTCTGTAAACATGTGGTGTTGAAAATGAAAAGAAAATTGAAGTTTTATGTCGAGGAATATGGTTTGCTTCAGCTCTGGATAAGATCACTGAGTCCCTTATTCTTGTGAAACCCTCACTTTTGGATTTTGGTTATTGTGACTAGAGTAGATTTCAAAGATTCAAATAAGTATTTGGTTGGCTTTAGTTCTGCCATGACTTCGTTTGCAGAATGGGATTCGATATCGCTTGATTGACGATTCTCGAGCATTAATTTCATCTCACGAGTCCGGGGTTCTCCTTGACGTGATGGAATGCCAGGCACAGCGGGGTCGCCATGGCCCCAAGCGCGGGGGCCTCTACAGCGCACACTCCCACTGTACCTCGCTGAGCCTACCGCGCTCCAGGCGATCCCGCAGCGTCGCTCGCCCCTAGATTCGACCTGAAAAACGCCAAACGCCAAAACGCCACGGGAGCGAAGCACCACCTACTACCGGGCGGTCGCACGAAACCGGGCTGGATATCCATCGAAAAAACATCAACAACGAGCGCTCCCATCGCGACGAGAGCCAGACTGGGCATCGTTTACTGCCTCCAGCCCCGAAACCGAGAACCATGCCAGGCTTCCTCACGTCTGTCAATGGCCTCCGTCACCCGCTCCACACGGCGCGCTGAGGGTCTTCACCCGCACCACCACGGCCATCACCTGACGCCCTCGACGGCCAGCGCAGGCCTCTTCCACCAGGTTGGCGCCCGGAACAAGCGGACGCTCGAGGCGGCCGACCACGAGTTCGACGCAATCAAGCCCAAGAGGGCTCGCATCGCGGTCGAGATCCTCGCCAGAGGCTCGCAGAACCTGGCCGACGCCGTCAAAGTGCCACCTGCTGCGGCACCGCGCCCGCGACCCGCTGTAGCGACCGCAAACCCGCCTCCTACCACGACTACGACATCAGCACCGCCTCCCGCAGCGTCCAACGCTCCGAAAAACGATCAGAACCTGACGAAACACCAAGCAAAGGTGATAAATGGCATCAAGCACGAGCTCGACCGGCTACAGCCGCCGCCTGGCGACACACGAGACCAGGGGCGCAAACTCCGCTCCCAAGAAGCCACGAGATTTAAAAGCGAGCTCTCAGCATACTTCCCCGAGTACGATGAAGTCATTGGGAACGAGCCCAAAGAGCTGTGTACGTGTATAAAAAAAATCCCCATCGCTTTCCCCAGCACTCCCCTTCGAACGGTGCACTTACTGACCCATTTCAGACCTCTTAAACGTCGACACACCAATTGTCGTCGTTGACTCCGATGCCAAACGCGCTGCTGGGAACCCGCAACGCGCGGCGCATCGACCCCACCAGCACGCTGACCAATATCCTGCGCGAGGATTTGGCGATGCTCTGTTTAACGACTTGTTTGATGCGCAACGCATCGATTTTAATTTCCTAGAGGCTCAGTTCAAGAACAAGACTCTCGAGGATCCTCTTCCAGACAAGCTGTTCCAGCCCATCCATAGACGGGCGGAAAGGCTTGAGCGGTCCATACGCAATACCGAAAAGGGACGTGCCCAGCATGAAAAAGACCAGATCATTCGGCTTTTGGAAGGACTCCAAGGCCATGATTGGTTGAGAGTCATGGGTGTAAGCGGAATCACCGAGACCAAAAAGAAGGCGTTTGAACCTGCGAGGGACCATTTTATCAAGGGATGCCAAGCGATCCTTGACAAGTTCCGCAATTGGATCCTGGAGGAAAAACGCCGCAAGCTAGAGAAGGAAAAAGCTTTGGCCGAAAGGGCCGAAGACGACGACGATGGTTCGTCAAAGGCTGACGAGGAGGCGAGTGATGACGACTTGGTCCTGGATGACAACAGCGAATCGGAATTACCGGCAAAACACCTCCGGGAAGAAGCAGTATCCAAACCCAAGGCGTTGGCCAAGAACCCCAGGAAGCAGCGGTCGACGCCTCAACCACCTGCAAAGGCCGTGGGCCCGAAGCCCACTGGGTCGAAGGCAACGTCGTCGAAAGTGTCAGCGCCCAAGGCGCCAATACCTAAAGCAGTGCCCCCTAAGCTCCTTAAGCCCCCCAAGCCACCAGAGCCACCCAGAGAGTTCAAATCCTTCTTTTCCAAGAAGTACGAACGTGATGGGGCATTGAACCGCCATCGGCGGGCAGGAAGGAAAGTTATGGCTTGGGGGCATGTGATACCCGAGATACCCCAACTTGATTTTGCTTTGCCGGAAGCATACCGAGATGCTGAGACTATGAAGGCTAGAGAGAGGAGAAAGCGCCGGGATAGGCGCGGTAGCAAGAACTGATACCACATTAGTATGGACATGCTGTCTGTAATAACAGTAAAGGGACAAGAGAGGACATGGAAGGGGTTACTTTTGTTTGGAATGGCGTTATATGGACTTCACCATCTCGGAAGAAGGGTTTGCGGGGATGGGCTGTATACAACTTGTAGTAGTTCTGATATCAATGGCATACATGTATGATTGCATATTGAAGTTGCAGAGAGCAAGGCAAGTCATGTTGCCTTTTACCGCATATTGAGTGACTGGACTTCGAGTATAGCCGGCCGTGGTGGGGCGGTCGACTCCCCTCATTGGCACGACTCATATGGAGAGGTAGCGGAAAGAAGCCGAGTCCCATAAGCAAGAGCGTAAATTGGCTTGGGAAGCCATACATGTGTAGCCGGGTAGTGTTGGGTGAACGAATTGGAGGTGGTGGTGGGTGACAAGTTGCTATGCTTGGGTCTAAGTGGATGAGGCGCGCGATGGCCACCTTGGGCAAGGCTGCAAAAGCTGCTGCTTGGGGCGAGCCTCGCCTGGTCCGTGCGCAACAGCTCCCAACGCGCACCGCGACCGACCTCTTCTGCCTTCC
Organism: Calonectria pauciramosa; assembly: GCA_017140785.1. Lineage (NCBI taxonomy): Eukaryota > Fungi > Ascomycota > Sordariomycetes > Hypocreales > Nectriaceae > Calonectria > Calonectria pauciramosa. The sequence continues at coordinate 4,190,436 of JAACIZ010000002.1, read as the reverse complement.
CGTCTCCGTCAAGGTGCCTAGAGCAAAAAAAAAAAGAACCACTGTCGCTCAGGGCTCTTTTCCCGAGAGCGCGCTCATCCAAGCTACTGTGCGCATCTCTTTACATTCTTTCTGCCTGCGATCCCCCCCCTTTTGCTGCGACCGACCTTTCAGCTACCCCGACCGAGAAGCCACGATAGCCAACGAGTGCGATCAACGAGGAACGGGTGATGACTACGACCACGGCTCAGACCCGAAGCAGCTCTTGTTATTAATCAGCAACACTCGAAACCCTTTGCGATCGCGCGACTCCGAGCCCTCGCCCTCCTCCATGCGGCGTACATAAGCCTTCACTCCGCCGGGGCCAGTCGGCCTTTCTTTTCGTCTCGACCTTGTCCCAACTGCTGCCATGGCTACCGACGCCCCGTCGCAGGCCGCCCTGGAGCAAACCCATTCGCTCTTGGCTCTGGACGATGGCCTGCCTCCCATACAGGATACCCCCGTTCTCGAGTACTTTGTCATAAAGCAGGAGGTGAATCTCGAGGTCGACTTTAGGGATAAGCGCATTAGTGGCACAACCGACGTCATCCTAGCGACCTTTAACGACAAGATAGACGAAATTGCCCTCGATGCTGCGAATTGCGAAGTCGATACCGACAACATATTTGTCACCGAGCTGCGCGAGGTCAACGGCGAGATTGTCGAAGGACCAAGGCGCAAGACGACGGCTGCGTACTCCGACCCATACGACAGGCTCTCTCACCCAAAGGGATGGGCCTGGAGAGCTGAGCATCACGACCTTCGCCGAATAAGAGCTCGTTCTATATTTCATAGCCGAAAGGAGGATGTTGCCGCCGAAAATAGAGAATTCGAGGGTTGCACGCCAGTCTACGGTTCACTCAAGATAAACCTGCGTGGAAAGGCGGAGCAGGAACGTCCAAGGCTTATCATCCGAAAATCAACTGGCCTCGATGCAGGCGAACGCGCCAACAAGCAGTATAAGCTGTCAATCCCATTCACCAACACCAACCCCCGCGATGGTGTTCATTTTGTTGGAGTCGATCCTTTGGACAACCGATTCACCCACATGTACACTCGGCATTCTATCAACCCCGGCACGGCATCTTGCATATTCCCATGTGTGGATGACCATGGTTCTCGTTGTGACTGGAGGATATCCGTAAAATACCCTCGAACACTCGGCGATGCTCTCCAGCAGGCCTTGGCCACACAGCACAATGGGAACAACTCGGACAAGATGCAAATTGATGAGCCAGAGCGAACGCACCATCTTGCTGAGGAGGATAAACTGAGGGAAATGTCCGTCGTCTGCTCAGGATTCCTTATGGAGGAGACTATTGACCCAGATGACGATCACAAAAAGATCATGACTTTTGAGCCTGAGAAGAAAGTTTCCGTTCAAAAACTTGGCTTTGCTGTTGGCCCTTTTGAACACATCGATCTTTCATCGGAATTCCGTACAGAGGAAGATGAAGTGAAACTGGGTATGAATGCACTCAAGGTTCACGCCTACTGTTTACCACACCGCCCTGACTGGGTGAGGAACACTTCCGCTGCTCTCACAATGGCGGCGGATTTCTTCACGTACACTTTCGCTCGGTACCCATTTGGAAACTTCAAGGTCGTGTTTATCGATGACCTCGTTGAAGATACCGTTCCGCTGTACTCAATGGCCTTCATCAGTAACCGGTTGCTTTTCCCGGAGGAGATCATGGATACCGAGATTGATGTGACCAAAAAATTGGTCTACACGCTGGCTAGCCAGTGGATTGGTATCAACATGATACCCAACACACGCAATGATTTATGGCTGGTCATCGGCATCGCGCACTATATGACGGACTTGTTCATGAAGCGCCTGTGCGGTAACAACGAATACAGGTTCCGAATGAAAACCATGTCTGACAAGCTTGTCGAGGTTGACATTGACCGACCTAGTCTTTTTGATCTTGGACCTATTCTCCACCTCGGCGAGTTTGAGATGGAGTTTATGACGCTCAAAGCCCCAGTTGTCTTCTTCATTTTAGACAAGAGACTTATCAAGACATCTGGCGGACATGGCTTGACCCGAATTTTGCAGAAGCTCTTGACAAAAGTCCAGATCGAGAGCTCTGACAAATCAACTATTTTGGACACGGAAAAATTCAGGACTATCTGTGAGAAGGGGGGTAGGTCCCGCCTGGAGAAGTTCTGGCAAGAATGGGTGCAAGGCTCTGGCTGCCCTCGTTTTGATGTGAAGGCCAAGTTCAATAAGAAGCGGCTTTGTGTTGAGCTGACTTTGAACCAAATCCAATCCCAGACAGTCAAGAAAGCCCAGCTTGAAAAGTCAGACTTCCTGAGAGTAATCAAAGAGCGCCGCTCTGGCGTTGAAATCGGGGGAGTACAGCCGCTATTCACTGGACCCATGACTGTTCGAATCCACGAAGCTGATGGTACTCCATATGAGCATATTCTTGAGATCCGAGAGGATGCTGCGCGGTCAACAAAGTTTGAGATTCCTTACAATACAAAGTACAAGCGATTAAAACGAACTCGCCGCATGAAGGAAAAGCAGAACGTTGGCGCCAGCATGGACACAGAGAACCTTGACGATACTCTTCTGTATTGTTTAGGTGACGTTTTGCAAACACCCGAAGAACAAAAGGACTGGGAGCTCATCGATTGGGATCCTGATACGGAGAGGAAGATGGACCAAGAGTCTTACGAGTGGATTCGTGTGGACGCCGATTTCGAGTGGGCTTGCGGCATGAAGCGGACTCTTGAGCCTTACATGTATGTCTCCCAACTTCAGCAGGACAGGGATGTTGTGGCCCAGCAGGATGCTATGTTGTACCTGACACAGGGTCCTCTTCATCCGATTGCCTCTGGATTCCTGGTGCGGACCCTAATTGACCGACGGTATTTCCACGGTATTCGTACCATGGCGGCAGCAGCTCTGCCTCGACAAGCCAACATCAAGGATATTCCCATGCTCGGCCTGCGGCAGCTGATGAAGGCCTTCACTGAAATGTTTTGCCACAGTGATTCTAGCCAGCCGAAGCCGAACGACTTTTCTGACAAGAAACAGTACAATGTTCGGTGCGCTATCATCCAAGCTATTGTTCAGGTCAGAGACGCGAACACTTACAAGTGCCCGCTCGAAGCACGGCAATTCATTCTCGATCAGCTTCTCTTCAACAACAATGAAGACAACCCCTTTTCGGACCACTTCTACATTGCTCTTCTTGTCGAGTCGCTTGCTACCTCGCTCATTCCTTCTAAGCAAGATGAGTGGTACGCCCGACAAAACAAGGTGCCGAGCGAAGAAGAAAAACAATTCCTTGAAATGGCACTGGAACAGATTGAACGAGTTCTTAGGCGGGATGAATGGACCAATTCTTACCAGAACATCTGGACGATTGCTGGCCTGGAAGCAAAGCGACGACTTATGAAGAATGATGTCATCCCGAAGAGCTATTTGGACTTTGGACAGTACCTTCTTGACGGCACTCGAGACCTCATTCGCATCAAGGCATTCGAATCTTTGATTGACCTTGGTGCAATGATGGACTCTACTGTGTTCACGTTCTTGATTTACTCTCTCACCACTGACCCGTCGCCTTATGTTCGAAGCAAGCTCATTGATGCTGCGGCTTATGGACTTGCTGCGATTGCGTTTGGAGAACACTCTAAGGCCGTTAAAAGCGAGCCTCCGGCAGACGAAGGCGATGCGCTTTTGCTCGTTCAAGATAGCGCTCAAGAGATCGAAGCCCGAAAAGAGAAGTTTGCGAGAAAGGAGAACCTGGATGCGGCCCTGAAGGCTCTCCGCAGGGAGATGGAAGAAACCTACGGCTCAGATGAGCGGCACTACAGTACGGCAATGCGCAAGGCTCTAAACCACCCTAGCTTAGGTCGGGCTGAGCTGGAGAGCATGCTTGATCTTGCGGCAATGATGTTTGAGGAAGCAAGCGACTGGGTGGTCACCGTCAACCTGCCCAAGGCTTGGAAGGCCGAGCGACCAGCCCAGCAGCTCGCCAGTAAAGTAAGATGCGAAATCATGATGTGTTGGATTTGTATAGCTAACATTTTTGCAGTTGACTGTTTTGTTCAAGTCTTACTACAAGACCAAGCCGAAGCAGCCCATCGCTCAACCCTTGCCAACACCAGCTCCTGTCCCTGTGGCGGTATCAAAGCCCGCACCAGTATCAAAGCCTGCACCAGCACCAAAGCCCATACCGGCATCAAAGCCCATACCGACATCAAAGCCCATACCGACATCAAAGCCCATACCGGCATCAAAGCCCGCACCGGCATCAAAGCCCGCACCGGCATCAAAGCCAGTACCGGCACCGGCGCCAGCACCAGCACCAGTCGTGGCTCCTGAGCCGAAGCGGCCGCTGCCCCTGCCGAGAACATCCTCGATTAAGATCAATACTAATAGGGCATCCACTCCCCAACGGCCCTTATCTCGCCCTTCATCCCAACCTCCATCAGATAAGGATACTATAGTGGCATCTCCGGCCATGTCACGCCAGCCGAGTGTTTCTTCCTCGACCTCAAAACACTCCAGACCCTCGGATCCCTTGGCTTCCTCCATCAAGCGTTCCCGTCCTGAAAAAGAAGAACACCACCCCTCGCCCGCTCCCAAGAGACCCAAGGTGGAAAAGCCATTTGGCTCAGAGGGCGGCGTGGAGCGAAAGAAGCGTCGTATGGTTACTCTCAGGACAAAGGACCCAAAGCGCCTGGCCTTGATCTTGGGCTACCATTCCAAATCAAGCTCCAATGGAAGAACCTCACTGCCAGGAGGTCCTGGTAAAGATTCCGCTTCATCTGTCAGGGAATCTATTACTGCTAAGCCCGCCCGCAAGCCTCTGCCTTCAGGTGAGCATGGGTCAAGAAAGCCCTTGCCTGGTAGTTCAGCGGGAACCCCTCATGCACCAAAGGCAAGCTCCAAGATTTCGTTGAACACGCACTCGTCGACACCAAAATCTAAGATCGCAAGTCCTGCGCCATCTACTCCAGCTAGCACGGGTTCCGTGAGACCGAAGATTAAAATTATCAGAAAACCTCCTCAGCCAAAGCCGCCCGCTCCTTAGCCTTGAGCGGGCATGGCAAGGAGTATAATAAAACAAAAAGAGAGTTGTCACCAGACAAACCACTAAAGGAGAATTAATATACCCATCGAATACGGCTGGAGGTACCTGTCTAATTTTTGCCGTGGTGATCCCAGGCAAGTATGACGAAGGCGAGGGACTCAGCTGTGATCCCCTTGGTTTCTATTTAGCTTAGCTTGAGCTTGAGAATGTGAAGCGGAAGAAATGGGGAGAGGCCTATTCTGGCACTGGGCATGCTCATGGATGAGAGCGCTATTTATTCGTCGAGGCATATTTCATGTGTGTATTGGTGTAATGGCGTGCATTGTACGAGGCGTTGGGGAATGAAATGAAAAAGGGCTGTTGGCGTGGAAGACAGCAATAATGGCTGTATAAGACATGCAGAGCCTATCACTTAAGAAGAAGATATCCAATTTTGCGTTGGTATTTGCGAGTACAGACATGCTTTTGTGAGGTGACGCTAAATGTAAGCATCGAAGATTAGAACGGATGAAAGTTTAGCAAAAGAAAGTATCACGCCAAGTTCCGCCTGTACGACGGTATTTTTCCTTTTTCAATCTTGTTTGATTGAAGGTGGCACAATGAGTCCTTTCCCCAATTGCCTAAATGGGACAGCTCCCAGTTCGGCGTCGGCCAATTTATTGTCCTATAAGGCCCTGAGGATTTCTAACGTTGGCCCCACTTTGTCGTGTGAGACAGGGACGGACCCATTGTCCCAAACAACGCGATCAGACGCGATTATTAGAGGATAATTCAGGAGATAGATTGCTAAGAATTCAGGAAGAGATTGTGCCTCTTATTTTCTAGCAATTGGCAAGTTCAGCGACATGAGAATCGCATAGGTAGCTGTTCGTTGCTCTGTAGCTAGAGCCGACCTCGGCCATGTGGCTGGGGAAATTTAGTGCCGCCGGTTGCCGGTCCAAAAACAGAAAGAGGGTTGTCATTGACCGCGACTGCTACACCCCGAGATAAGACCGCCTTATCAACACGTGATACGGTATGTCCGCGCTCCAGCCCAGTGCGATCTTCGTCCAGATCTCTCGTCACCCGAGCCGGAGGAGCTCTTTCGCAAGTTTGCACGAAAGACTGGAATCACGCCCCCCGTCCCGTCGCCGTCGGCTCTGATCTCGCCCCCATCGTTACGACGTTTGCATCTGGCCTGGAAGCGCCCGTCTCCATGTAGAGACTTGCTGGCGCTGGCCTCATCCATCCGGTGTAAGTCCTTTTTTTTTCTTGCGTCGCGACCGGCCTCACTTTCTCCTGAGCTGCAACCCGTCTCATCTCCCACCAACCACCGACCTCGCCCCGAACGCCCTCCTGTCGGAGCATCATCCATGTTGATGTGATTTCGCGCGTCCTCTGTCGACTTTGAATTTCTTCTTCGAGCCTCCGCAGATGTTCGAGCTAACCACCTCGCCCCCCGCCAGATTAGCATGAATAGCCAGAATCTTCATGGTGGCAGCGGCGCTGCGGGATACGATCGAGATCACGAAATGGACGAGCGACACCGAGCCATCCAACAACACGAGGAAATGGCTCGAAGAGACCAAGAGCGAGAACGAGAGCGCGAGCGCGAGCGAGACCGGGAACCCGGCGACCGGTATCAATCCACTCCCCACCACAGCAGCGCGGGCTCCATCCCCATCCACCAGCCCGTAGCCTCGCGCATTCCGGGTGCGATTCATAGCCCTGGTGGTCTCCTTGCGAACCACAACGGCAATGGTCCCCCGATGCCCCTCGGCGCGCCTACCACTGGCCCACTGGCCAACTTTCCCGGCCCGCAGAACGAGCATAGCCGCCAGATCCAACACGGTGGACAGCACGCTGCCAACTCGCAGCATCAAATGTTCGCGCCGATGCCCCATACTACAGCAGCCCCATCATCTCAAGCTGTCGCGAGCAGCGCGGCAGCGGCGGCGGCAGTTTTTGGTGGGCCACTGCAGCCTCAGGAAGGTCAACGAGGGGCCCAGCAGGGTGCGCCATTCCCAAGCGCAGCTTCTGCTGCCCATCAGATAACTGGTGGCATTAGCCAAGGCCAACAGCCGATTCTGAATGTAAGTTGATGTTGTTTTTGTTGCACCTAGCAAACGGCCACGCAGTTGTAATGGCCCTGGCACTGGCACTGGCGATCAGCCGTGACGGATCAAGGGCGTCATGGCGCCGGCGAGCCGACACTGATTCACGCGCTTGTTTGCCTTGTGGCTGCTTTGTGCCTGGCTCTCACCTCACTCTACATTCAACCACGTTCCGCCTGAGTTTATAAGTCAATGGAAAAGAAGAGACGGCTTCTCTTTCTTTCCGCATCTGCGAAACGAGAGTAGCTGATTCCCCGCCAAAACTCTTCGAGCAGCCATGGACTCAAATCTGCTGCTTGATGTGCCGCTAAATGCTGGAGATCTTGTTGGTGTTTTTGGCCATGGAGGAGAGGGCGTGATTTTGACTTGTGGCGGAAGCGTTGCAATGTGGTGCAATTACCACGCCTACATCGTACCTCTAGCCCGCATATCTCACAGAACACGAACCACAAAGACTGGAAGCTAACTGTTTCCGCCACAGGATGCCCTTACCTACCTCGACCAGGTCAAAGTTCAGTTTCATGACCAGCCCGATGTTTACAACCGCTTCCTGGATATTATGAAGGATTTTAAGAGCCAGGCGTATGTTTCACAACCGCATGTTCCCTTTGACCTCGTATTAACGAATGTAGGATCGACACGCCCGGCGTTATTAACCGCGTCTCGGAGCTTTTCGCTGGCCACCCGAACCTCATTCAAGGATTTAACACGTTCCTGCCTCCTGGATACCGGATCGAGTGCGGTGCTGGCAACGACCCCAACACGATTCGGGTTACAACTCCCATGGGCACCACAGTTCAGTCCATCACTGGTCGCGGTAACCAGGGTGAAGGCCATGGGCCTGGCGTTGCCAACCAGCCCATTTTCCCAGAGCGGGGTGGACAGTGGCAGCAGCGCCCTCAGCATAACGTGGAAAGCCCAGAAGCTGCGTATAGTACACCGGTTCAAAACGGTGCCAGTCTCTTTGTGCAAGCCGCCGCGCAGAATTCTGGCTTCGATGCTGCCCCTGGCTCTCAGCAGCGAGGTCGTGGTTCTGGACATGGAAATGGAGCTCCTGGCGAGGGCCCTGGTCCTCGTCATGCTTTGACTCCTACCCCTCAAGGCCAAGCCGCGGTGAACGGTAATGCGGCTAACCAGGCAAATATGGAGCGCCGTGGCCCTGTTGAATTCAATCACGCCATCAGCTATGTCAACAAAATCAAGGTACGTTAGGATTCTGTCGGGAATGAATATCTCGAAGGCTAACAGCTTCATAGAACCGATTTCAAGACAAGCCTGAAATTTACAAGCAATTTCTCGAGATACTACAGACTTATCAAAGGGAACAGAAGCCCATTCAGGATGTCTATGCTCAGGTCACGACGCTGTTCAATTCGGCCCCTGATCTGCTGGAAGACTTTAAGCAATTTCTCCCGGAATCCGCTGGCCAAGCTAAGGCGACCCCAGGCCGCATGGAAGAAGGCACGCCCACGGGCCCCAGTCATACTCCTCAGCCCGGCATGAGGGATGGACAAAAGATGCCACCTCTTGGAAGCTTTGCGCCGCCCGCGAGCGCTAGCAAGGATAACAAGAAGCGAGCGCGTGCCGACAAGCAGTCCACGCCCACTGGGCCTGCGTTGATTGAAACGCCATCTGCCACTCGAATTCCTCCTCCGAGTGTGAACGGCAACAAGAGGCCTAAGCTCAACCATGCTGCCCGACCTGCCGGTGATACTTCCGCGTTGGAACCAACCCTCACCCCTGTCATGCCAGAACCTTACCCACCAAGGTCTTCGTCCACCTCTAACCAAGATGAGATCGCATTCTTTGAGCGTGTCAAGAAGTTCCTTGGAAACCGATCCGCTATGAATGAGTTCTTGAAGCTGTGCAATCTCTTCAGCCAGAACATCATTGATAGAAACACTCTGTTCCACAAGGGTGCCCAATTCATCAGTGCTAGTCCTGAATTGATGGGCTTCTGGAAGAACTTTGTCGGTGTTGAGACCCAGGATGTCATTATTGACAACCGCCCGGCGCCCCCGACTGAGAAGGTATCTCTGAGCAACTGCAGAGGATATGGCCCGAGTTACCGCCTGCTCCCCAAGAGAGAGAGACTCAAACCTTGTAGCGGTCGTGATGAGCTCTGTAACTCTGTTCTCAATGATGAGTGGGCGTCGCATCCCACTTGGGCTTCTGAGGACTCTGGTTTCGTTGCCCACCGCAAGAACCAATTTGAGGAAGGCTTGCACCGCATTGAGGAGGAGCGCCACGACTATGACTTTAACATTGAGATCAACCTCAAGTGTATTCAGCTCCTGGAACCCATCGCTCAACAGATGCTCGCAATGTCTGCCGCCGAGCGGGAGGCATTCCAGATGCCCACGGCACTTGCTGGTCAGAGCACCTCGATCTTCAAGCGTGTTTGCAAGAAGATCTACGGCGATCGCGGTATCGATGTTGTGAATGACATGTACAGTCATCCTTTCGACGTTGTTCCCGTCCTTTTGGCTCGAATGAAGCAGAAGGATGAGGAGTGGCGATTCTCTCAGCGCGAATGGGAGAAGGTTTGGCACTCGCAAACTGATAACATGCACTTGAAGAGTTTGGATCACATGGGCATTCTTGTGAAGCAAAATGACAAGAGAAACCTTACCGCCAAACACCTGGTTGATGTTATCAAGACCAAGCACGAGGAACAACGCCGAGAACGAGCCTTGAAGGGCAAGGCTCCTCGGCATCAGTTTGTCTGGGACTTTGCTGACAAAGACACTGTCATTGACCTGCTGCGTCTGATGATGCTCTATGGTATGCATAGTGGCCAACACAGCACCCAAGAAAAGGAGCGCATCTTGGAGTTTTATGAGTCGTTCATCCCTGCCTTCTTCGATATCCCGGATGAAACCATACACGAGAGGCTTCCTAAGCTTCAGCCTGACTCTGGGGAAGAAGAAATCGAAGACCATACACCTGCTGAGCTTACTAACGGCCGCAGCCGCCGCAACGGCAGGAAGGGTGATCTACTTAGGGGCGTTCTGGACCCTGGTCGCAACGGTAGCAAGTCGTCTCGTGGCCAGAAGGAGGACAGTGCCCCATCGGGAAGCAAAGAAACAACCCCTGATGTCACCTCGGCGAACGAGGAAGAGATGCCTGATGCTTCCGAGGACGCTGCGGCCCATGATCTATCTAACGAGCGATGGATGCCTAGCATTCCCAAGCCTGTTGTGGTTGGGCAAAGCGATGCCCTGTTGAATGCCGATGGTGAACTAAAAGCTGATGGATTTTTTGCTCGTCCTTGGTACAACTTCTTCTGCAACCAGACGCTATTTGTTTTCTTTAGCATCTTCCAGACCCTGTACCGGCGCTTACAAGACCTCAAGGATAGCAAGAAGATTGTCGCAAAGGAAGTTGAGCGCATCAACAAGGCCAAGCCTGCGCGGGACATTGGCTTTACGGAAAACCACATGAAGTTCTTTGATCTTCATGACGACCACGAGACCTTCTGGCCTCGAACAATCGAGTTGCTCGAGGAGTACATCACCGGCGATGTGGATGAAAATCGATTTCAGGACGTCATGCGACACTACTATCTCAAGACTGGGTGGAAGGTGTACACTATTCAGGATCTCCTTAAGACACTTTGCCGATTGGCATTGACGTGCAGCAGTACTGATGCCAAGGAGAAAACGCCTGACCTCATCTCGCAATACATTGCTAGCCGGGAAAAGGAAGAAACGAGTTACCAGACGGAGATCAGCGCGCGAAAGTTTGCCGAGAAGTGTGTCAAGGACGGTGACATTTTTGTCGTTTGTTGGGTAAGTTGGAGCGTCCCTTTTATACCATAACCTTGAAGATACTAACCTCATCTGCAGTTCCCTGCTAAATCTGAAGCCACTGTCCGATGGTTGCAGCGGGAGGAGACGACGTTCTACATGGATGAGATGCAGCTCCGGGAGCGCTGGCAATACTACATCTCGTCCTTCATTCGTGTTGAACCCACAGAGGGAGTGCCGCGATCCAAGCTTCAGAAGTCGGTCCTCACGCGCAACATGCCGTTAGGTGATGCCGACTCCGATGACGATACCATCCCCAAGCCCGTCTCGTACAAGGAGAACCTGGCCATTAGCATCTGTCTCAAGAGTTCCAAGATGGTCTGGGCTGCCGGCACTTCGGAATATTTTGTCTACGATCAAGCCAAGACGCGAGACCAGCGCGAGCGCCGCGACAAGTTCCTCCGTGCTCTCACCAACCACCGCGAGAACAAGCTCCTCGAGAAATGGGTGCACAACCCTGCTTGGACAAAAGACCTCAGCCCCGAGGAGGTTCAGGAGCAGAACAAGAACTTCCGCCGCTGGATGGACGAAGGCATCGTGCCGCCCAGCGCCAACGAGGATGTCGAAATGGATTAGACGACTGAGTCTTCAAAAGGCCACCATATCACTCTACATTGTGATTGGAAGGAATTTGCTGGCCAGCAAAATATGCACAGGGACCGGAGTGTAGCGGGATGATGACATTGTTTGCTTAAAGGGTATTCTGCAAAAAAGGGAACCAAGCAATTGACCCACCCGGCTCGTAGCTCATGCAGCACGGCGGGATACAGGGATCAGGTTATGGCCATGGCCGGGGGAAATCTCACCAGCGTTTGCTTTTTGTTGTCTGTCCTTGCCATCTGTTCTTTTACTATCCTCCTTTTTTTTCTATTTTCTTTTTGCGCGCTATTGTCGTTTTATTTACTCTGATGTATTGCCTGTTGAGGAGCGACAGGTAATCGAATATTGGGAAGAGACTCAGCTTTCTCTGCTCTCCTATTACTAAGGGGTTATGATGCATGAGGGGGGTCAAGGTGAAGACGAGAAGGGGATAATTCCTTCTCTTTGTACTCTAGAATAAATAGTCACTGCACGTCCATCAGTATCTTATAAAGTGATCACTCATAATTTTCTTCTGGGCCTTGTCTTGCATTTAGTGAACGTCTACGCTCGGATAGCGGGAGCATATTTGAGATCAACGCAGAAATATATGTTTTGATTAGATAAATCTATCTGGTATCGAGTGACGATCTTCAACTCCACCGCATCTTTAAAGCAGGAGCAGAGACACACTTTTCTATATCTTCATGCTATATATCGCATGAAAGTGGTTTTATACCACTTGCAAAAAAACTTTCATTTAAATCATTACCGCTTGGCAAACACGCTTTTTACTGCAGGTTCTCAATGACGAGGGCGGAAGCGCCACCACCACCGTTGCAGATACCGACAGCACCAATCTTGGCCTTCTTCTCCTTCAGAACGGAGGTAAGGGTGGTGACGATACGGGCACCAGAGCAGCCAAGAGGGTGGCCAATAGCGACGGAACCACCCCAGACGTTCACCTTCTCGGCGTCAAGGCCAAGCTGCTTAAGGTTGGCAAGAGCAACGACGGAGAAGGCCTCGTTGATCTCGTAGAACTCAACCTGCTCGGGAGTGAGACCAGCGTGCTTGATAGCCTTGGGGATGGCGAGGGCGGGAGCAACAGTGAAGCGCTCAGGCTCGCGCTCAGCATCACCCCAGCCGAGGATCTTGGCAATGGGCTTGAGGCCGAGCTCCTTAACCTTGGCCTCGGAGGCAAGGACAACAGCGGCGGCACCATCGTTGATGGGGGCAGCGTTGGGAGCGGTGACAGTGCCGTCAGGCTTAAAGGCAGGGCGCATGGCCTTGAGCTTGTCAACGTTGAGGTTCTTCACCTCATCGTCACGCTCAACCTTGATAGCAGGCTTGCCTCGGCCACCGGGGACCTCGACAGGGACAATCTCAGCGAAGAGGCCAGCCTCAGTGGCGGCCTGAGCCTTCTTGTACGAGTTAATGGCGTACTCGTCCTGAGCCTCACGGGTGAGCTCGTTGTCGTTGGCACAGAGCTCAGCAGCGATACCCATGTGCTCCTTGTTGAACGAGTCGGTCAGACCATCCTTAAGGACGCCGTCGACGAGGGTCTGGTCGCCGTACTTGGCACCGTTTCGGAGGTTGGGAAGGTAGTGGGGGACGTTGGACATGGACTCGGTACCACCAGCAACAACGATGTCGGAGGTGCCAAGCATGATGTTCTGGGCACCGAGGATGATGGCCTTGAGGGAAGAGGCGCAGACCTTGTTCACGGTGGTGGCGATGGTCTTCTGGGGGAGGCCGGCGCCGAGAGCGCTCTGACGGGCAGGGCCCTGGCCAAGACTGGGCGGTTGTTAGCATGTGAGGTGTTCTCTCGTATGAGTATGGATACAGATTTAGATCTAGATCTAACTTTGAGAGAATATGGGAGAAATTTCGAAGAGCTTGAAATTGCGGGGCGAGGTATGGGAATGGGCGCAATCAAAGTGTTGTTGGAACCTACCCAGCGGAGAGAACATTGCCAAAGAAAACCTCGTCGACGTCCTCGGGCTTAATGCCAGCTCGCTCGACGGCACCTGGGCATTGTTAGCACTGCTGGTGTCTGCAGAAACGGCGCGATTGTGGCAATTACCCTTGATGGCAACGGAACCCAGCTGAGTGGCGCTCTGGCTCGACAAAGAGCTGCTATCGTCAGCGTCATGATGAACGTAGGGGGGTTGCTGGCCATGGCGGGGTAGCAAAGAGCTTTACCGCCCTCATGCTCATGGCTCTGGTGTTAGACGTACCCAAGGAAAGAGCCAATGGGCGTACGAGCCACAGAGACAATGTAGACGGGGGGAAGGTTGGCCATTTTAGCGGTGAACAGGAGACGTGTTTGCGAGAGACGAGAAAGGTGTTTGGAGAAGAAAAGAAGAGAAAAATGGAAGAGGGAATGCGGAAATTTTGTTGAGGGAAGCTGGGTGTAGAGTTCGGAGCATTACGGTGTATTAATGCTTTCGAGCTAAGTGAAGTACTCCGTGCCCGACCTGCCTCCCACTTTCCTCCCGCCCTCCTTCCCACCTTGATTTCGCCTGCCTTAGCTTTGGCTGCCACTCCCGTTGTCACCTTGTGTTAGGTTGGCAAGTACCGAGTGCGACGTATTCGGACGTATTCGTACTGCTAGCCTGAGGTAGCTATGCATGTACATGCGCTAATATCTTTGGGTGGATTGGTACCTCAAGTCCTAGCTGAGGCACTATTTATCGCTTGGGGGGCCTGTGGACGCATCCCGCCGGTGTGTTACGTAGTCTCCCCGAATGCCCCCATTCTCTTTTGCTTTTGCGCTTCCATTTTGGGGAAATCTCCAAGCCTCGGACAGAATCGCTCCAAAAATGGAGAACTTTTCGTATGAGAGCCACACTGGACCATGGGGGTGTCTCGACTCAGATGGAGGGGCACGGCTGCGAGCAGGCGCCGTTGTCGGCAACCGCAACCCTGAATGCCGCACTAGCCCCACCTGTACCTGAATGCAAGATCCCTCCAATCAAATGACTTGCGGTCATGGCAGCTGGTAGCCTTGCATATCACCACGTGATTCAGCCTTGCACGACCCATCGAAAAAGTCGGCGACTGCATACAGCACCGATTCGACGCGCGCGCGAGGCAGAGAGGTCAAGTTTTGGGTGAAGCACGACGAAGAGTAGCTGTATTCCCCACACCCGCGGCCCGCGCAACCTTTTTGACACATTGCGCTATTGTATACGGGCAAGATGGATGACCTTTATGACGAGTGAGTTTCCTTTCTAGCTTGCATCACCCACGCGCACTAACCAAAGCTCTGCCTAGGTTCGGTAACTTCATTGGCGACGAGGCCGAGTCTGAAGAGGCGTCCGAGGCGGGTGTCGAGGCTGGTGACTACATCTACGATGATGAGCCTGAAGAGGCTACTGGCCCCACCGGCCAAGAGTTGATGGAACTTGACGGTACGTGTTTGGATACGAATCTCGCGTGTACTTGGTGTTTTGGAGCTGATCTTGGGTTGGGATTGAATAGATGGGCCATCGAACGCAATCATCCTCCATGAGGATAAACAATACTACCCGACCGCCGAACAAGTCTACGGTACCGATGTCGAGACTCGCGTCGAAGAAGAGGATGCGCAGCCCCTCACGCAACCCATCATCGCACCCATTGAACAAAAGAAGTTCAACATCGAGGAAGCCGACCTCCCTCCGGTTTTCTTCGATCGAGAGTTCATGACGGACCTGATGAACTTCCCTGAGCAGATTCGAAATGTCGCATTAGCTGGACACCTTCATCACGGAAAGACTGCCTTCATGGATATGTTGGTCCTCGAGACCCATGACATCACCGAGCGTTTAGACAAGAGAGTCGGCAAGAAGCGGGACGAGCAGTTGAGATATACCGATGTCCACGTTTTGGAGAGGGAGCGTGGTTTATCTATTAAGTCGGCGCCGATGAGCCTGGTACTGCCTGGTACCAAGGGCAAGTCGCACCTGATCAACTTGATTGATACCCCTGGCCATGTCAACTTTGTCGATGAGGTTGCTGCAGCTTTCAGGCTAGTTGATGGTGTTTGTTTGGTTGTTGACGTTGTTGAGGGTGTCCAGATCAATGCAGAACAGATCATCAAGCACGCTGTGCTTGAGGATATCCCTTTGACTCTCATAATCAACAAGATGGACCGCTTAATTCTCGAGCTTAAGTTACCTCCTAAGGACGCCTACTTTAAGCTTAAGCATGTTGTCGAGGAAGTCAACTCAATCATCACAAGTGCCGCCCCAGCAACTGCAGCCTCGAAGCGAATAAGCCCCGAAAAGGGCAATGTTCTTTTCGCCTGTACTGACATGGGCTGGTGCTTCACTCTGGCTTCATTTGCCAAGATGTATACCGACACTTTCGGTGACATCAACACAGAGGATTTTGCAAAGAGACTATGGGGAGACGTGTACTACAACCCAAAGAAACGCACATTCTCACGAAAACCCGTGGAAGAGCGCGCTGCGAGATCATTTGTTCATTTTGTCTTGGAGCCCATTTACAAGATTTTTACACACTCGATTAGCGACAGCCCGGAGGATTTGAAACCAGTCCTGGCTTCGTTGGGAATCGAGCTCAAGCCTTCTCAGTACAAGGCTGACGCGAAGGTGATTCTTAAACTTGTGTGCGAACAGTTCTTTGGCACTTCGACTGGATTTGTTGACATGGTTATTCAACATATTCCCAGTCCTGTGGAGACTGCGGAGCGACTTCTGGAGAGGTACTACACTGGTCCGACAGATACTAAGGTTGCTACTGCTATGAAGGCATGTGACCAAGACGGGCCCCTAGTTGTCCATGTCACCAAGTTGTTCAACACTTCAGATGCCAAGAGCTTCCATTCATTTGGTCGCGTATTGAGCGGAACAGTTCGCCCAGGCATGCAAGTACGCGTTCTTGGTGAAGGTTACTCCCTCGATGACGAAGAAGATATGGTCATGTCCTCAATTTCCGAAGTCTTCATTGGCGAGTCAAGATACAACATTGCCACTGATGGAGTACCTGCTGGAAACCTGGTGTTGATGAGTGGCGTGGACAACTCAATCGTCAAGTCAGCTACCATTCTCCCCCCAAAGCTTGAGGACGACGAGGATGCATACATCTTCCGCCCTGTCACGCATTTCACCGAGTCAGTCCTCAAGGTTGCCGTCGAGCCGATCAATCCCTCCGAACTCCCCAAGATGCTTGACGGCCTCCGCCGAATCCAAAAGTCATACCCCTTGATCAACACCAAAGTCGAGGAGTCTGGAGAGCACATTATCCTTGGCACTGGCGAGCTGTACATGGACTGTGTGCTGCACGACCTGCGTCGCCTGTATGCCGATATGGACATCAAGGTCTCAGATCCCGTCACACGCTTCTGCGAGACGGTAGTTGAGACATCTGCAACCAAATGTTACGCCATCACTCCGAACAAGAAGAACAAGATCACCATGGTGGCTGAGCAATTGGAGAAGGGCATCTCCACCGACATTGAGACAGGTGCCGTACGCATCCGTGACCCTATTCGCAAGACGGCCAAGTTCTTTGAAGAGAAACACGGCTGGGACAAGCTGGCAGCCCGCAGCATTTGGGCATTTGGTCCAGATGAGACCGGACCCAACATCCTTCAGGATGATACCCTTCCCACCGAGGTAAGTCCATTAACTTTTTATTCCCTGGTGTACCCCATATCACCCCCATGGGCAGCACCGTGGTTGGATGGTTCCACGGATCGCCGCGATTTTTGGTCGAGTTGAGTGCTGACAGCAACCGTCTCAGGTCGACAAGAAGCTCCTAAACACGGTGAAGGAATCAATCCGGCAGGGTTTCAGCTGGGCCACACGAGAAGGTCCCCTGTGCGAAGAACGTGAGTTTCAGCCCCTTCCTCTCTTTTTCATCTCAATCTTTCCATCCGTTGTTGTCGTCACCCCAACCCTAGCGTCGTACTTTACCGACCAAAAAGTATCCGACATCGCGGCAGCTCTAGTGAGCCTGTGCCGCCCTCTGACCCCGGCTTCACGTCTCGACAGCGGTGGGCCGGCTTCGTCCTGACAGGGAGTTGCCAACCACTGAAAAAAGGTGTGGGGGTCGAACCCCTGATTGCACCATCACTGCCGCCCTAATGCAACCCACAATCCTGCTTTGACGAGTGCCAAGGGTGGATAGTTTGAGGGCGGTATTTCGCTGATGTCAGTGGTACCACTCGTGCCCGCCGACTCGTATGGGTGCGAAACCGAGTCTGAGCAAGTGCCAGCGGCAAGTCCATGCTTGCTAGGGCGACTTCACCCGGCTGGCTGGGGAGGGGCGAGTCGATTTGTTTGACGATCGTTCCCTTCATCACGGCAGATACGGTCGAGACTGGGTGGATGTAACCTTTTCCGAGGGTTTCTTTCGTGGATACGAGGGTAGCAGAACCAATGTGCTAACTAGGACGCATAGCCATCCGCAACACCAAGTTCAAGGTCACAGATGTTTTGCTGGCGAACGAAGCAATCTTCCGAGGGGGTGGCCAAATTATCCCCACTTCCCGCCGGGCATGTTATTCATCCTTCCTGATGGCGTCCCCGCGACTTATGGAGCCCGTCTATTCGGTATCGGTTACAGGACCCGAAGAATCATACATGGAGGTTTACAATGTTCTGTCGCGCAGGCGAGGTCATGTCCTGTCGGATGGTCCCGTGGCTGGCTCGCCCTTGTACCGTGTTAACGGTCTGCTGCCCGTCATCGACAGCTTCGGGTTCGAGACAGATCTGCGCATCAAGACGCAGGGCACCTCCATGGTCAGTCTCGTCTTTGACAGTTGGAGTATCGTGCCCGGCGACCCACTGGATCGGGAACAATTGATCCGTCCGCTGCAACCCGCGTCGGCGCAGGCCACAGCGCGCGACTTCGTGCTCAAAACAAGGCGACGCAAGGGCCTCAGCGAGGACGTCAGCGTCAAGACGTTCCTTGAGCCAGAATTCTACCAGAGCCTCATGGAGAGCGGCATGCTGGGAGACATTTGAAACAGGGGAGTCACGTCAAAGTGCTTGGCGGGGGAGATGGGATGCCTCTGTTGCAAAGGAGGGCTGAAGAGGAGGGGAGGGGAAATGCTTGTACGCGGAGACAATGGACAGATTTCCTCGATCCTCGCATGGGTAATGATGATAATGGCCAGTGCGAGTGCCACGTGTACAAGGATGGGCGCTGTAACATGCAAAAGATTAAAAACGGTCAGAGTAAAGAGTGCAATGGTGTCGATATAGTCTTTGGTTATATTTTCGGTTGGGGGGAGACAAACTCGCAGGGGCGTGCAGAGACGATAGAAGGCCTCGGTGTAAATAGCTGGCACCAGGCCAGAGCAAGCCAGGGGTGTCGAAACAACAGAACCCCGACTTCCACATACTGTGTCCCACTCTGGACGTGAGAATCCAATCCAATTCAATCCACTGGCGGTAAAGGATCAGAGGCCTGACAAAGTCTCTATGAGGCCGAGAAGCTAGTGCTAGTGTCTTATTTGCCTGGGAACGATTATCGCCCTCTGTCGGATGCCTCATTGGGCTAGGGCGGAGCTGTCCGATGTCGATTGGGAACGAGAATGAGGGTTCCACTGGGACGGGAAGTGCCCACTCTCCCTGGGAGAAGGAGGAGAACCTCGTGAGGGGGGGGTTGGGGGTTGGGGGGAGAGCGAGGGTGAGGACAGGCCATCCCAAACGTATCAAGGGACGACGCTAAGAATTCCTTCCTCTGTTTGGACGGGTCCCCTTGGGACGAACCGAGGATGGTTTGTTCCAGCTGCGGAAATTTTTCTTCTTTCTCCAACTTTGAGGAAGCGGAAGTTTGACGCGAGATTAGGCCCCGGGGATCCGCCTGCGTGTCATCAAGCTTCAGCAGTGGCCGTTGGACGGGGCGCGCGCTCGCTGGGGTTGCACAAAGAACAAGCCTCAAAATCGGAACAAAAATCGTCCGAGCCCCCCTCTTTTTTTAATTCTGGAGATCCAGAGGGATGGTTAGGGCACCAGCGGGAATGGGAACGTTAGGCAAAAGGAAAAAAAGACAAAAAGCTCGGGGAGTAGTGGAGTGAGTTCCGTGCAGGGACATAGCAGGGAGCATTAGTTTGGCTCCTGTAGTTGGGGGCAGGGGGAAGGGTTGTAGGGCTTGCCAGGGGCCCTTGGTAGCGGTTGCGATGGGCCTGAGAAAGAAAAAAAACAACCGAAGGGGCAGTTTTTACGGCCGAAAGAGAAATCCGTGCTTTCGTAGACGAGCATAATTCAGCATGCGTAATGTATTATACCTAGTGTGCGCGTTCGGCCAACCTGGTGGCCGCGAAACAGCGCCCTGCCGTCAAACTAAAGACGGGAGGGACACAACTAGTATTCGTGGAGTTTTTGTATAATCAACGCGGACTAATTTTCGTACACGTCACGGACCAGGCATCTGTCAGCACGGTGGATGCCATTTTAGGTGGTTTGGTGCGACATGTCAACCGGGACGCGTTGCACAGGCATTGACGACGTGATTGGGATTGATTGAGCCCTTCGTGAGATAGCTAGTTGTAGGAGCGATGCCTCAAAGTATCGACGTTGTTGGCAACTTGGCTCATGTGGCCTTGGGCGTATGCAGGAGAGATCCTCATTGGAAGCCATCGGGGCAACGGATTCTGGTCCCGCGTCTTGAACCTCGAACTTTAATAACCTTGGGCTAGGGCCAATCCGCATTAGCTGGCAGGACTAGAGTCTTGGTTGGCCGCGGGCATGGCAGCCAGACTGCCTGCTTGTCGTCAGGTTGGCGTCCAAGATAGCAGCTAGGCGAGCCGAAGCTTGCATCCCGCCCTTTGGAATGAGCATGACGTGACATGTCTTCTGGGTCCTCGTTATCGAACCGAGCCTGCTTAGTTCTGTTTTGTGCCAACCCCTCACCCCAGCACACGCCGACCCAAGTGGACGGGAAGCGCACAAGCCCCACGGCCGAGACGTCGTCTTGTGCAAGCATGGATTCAGCGCCAACATGCACTGTCCCATACCCTCTGGTTGCTGGTGAGCTGGGTCATCTCCCGCTGGATGCGAACGCGGTAACTTCCGTTCAATCTAGACTGGAATAGGACGCTCGACTGTTTGGAATTGCGACGGCGAGGAGTGGGGGACCAGCTTCTGACAGGGGTGGACCGAAACGGAAACCAAATCGCAGGGGACGCCTTCGGTCAAGGAATTGGACCAGAGAGGAACACGGACGCGGTGCATACATGGGGTTGATGGATTTACACCGATATTGAATTAATACAGCCTGGAGGAATTGATGAGCCAGAGCATAGCCATGAATATCACCGCACAACGCCGCGAATTGGTGAAGTGCAGCCCCCGCCCAACGTGTGACAACTCAAGTAACCACTGAACTGGGGTGTCTGCTCATCGGCAATGTGTCGCGGCAAAAGCTTGCTGTTAGTATCCTGTTGGTCATACTTGACCATGAACGCTTCTCCCCAGACTCAAGTGCCGTGGCTTGTCCATGGCCAAAGTTTATTCAGTTGGGGCTGTGGCTCAATTCCCGAGTTGATCCTCAGTCGCGCCAATCATAGCTTTTGTCAATTTCGACCTTCCTCTTTGCCAGAATAAGTCTTCAGAAGCCATCCAGTTCTGTTAGACAATCCCAGTTGTTGATGGAACAGAACATCGCCGTCTTAAACCCAGGCCCAATCCCATGTGATTTTGGCATGGTTATCCGATTGACGGTTACATGGTACCTATATTTGGGCTGATAAAAACATAATTGACCACCTACTCCGAGGCCGGGGTCAAAACGGAGACACGCGGGCCTCATGAGTGAGTACTCATGCGCACGTCTCCAACATTTTGTCCAGGACTCCCTTCAGGGTGTCATTTTCTAGTGCAGCAGCTACTCTTTCCTTGTCACCGAGCTGCTTGTTTACTTGATCATCCTGGTTGTGGCTGTTTTCCTTGCAAATAACATCGACCCTATAGTTTGGTGGGAGGACCTGCTCTAGGCGCACCCGAACACCCAGGCCGATGACTGTAGCGAGAGAGCAATGGGTGATAGTTGGAGTGATTTCCACCCCAACTTGGACAATTGTGTTGGGGCTGGGAACGCCCAGCGCAGGCGATGGTGTGATATGAATGTCAGAGAGGTTAATGACGGAAAGCTGCCCAAGCGATACGGGATGCTCAGGATCAGAAATGGTTGAGATCAAATCTGGTAAGAGTTTAGCATGAGAAGATATCCTAAGAAATGCCCTGGTTCTGTTTGATCGCCGATGACAATAGGACAGGGTAACGCGTGGGATGTCAGAGGAGGGGTATGGAAGGGGCCCACGAAAGGCATCAAGGGTGGCCTTCAATGTCATGAGGCCTCTGATGGAAGCTATGCATGGATCCGTGAAAGGAAATAGGCCAAACTTGGCATGGGTGTAGAAGCAGTCTTGATCCAAGATAGCTAGCAGAATACCGATGGGCGAAAGCAGAAGCGAGTCGGTAGGGGAATGTGTTGCGTACCATAAATTTCTTGTTCGTCTATGGCTTCGGCTGCGAATTCATCGTGGCCATCGAGGCCACTGGGCCATGCGACGACACTTGCACCGCAGAAGGGCTGAGATAGATACGAAGGCTTGGCAAAGATAACCTCGTCGTACTTGGATTCTGGGCCTTTTCGCGGAGAGGCCTTTTTCTGGCGCGTGGGTAGCTGAGATGCACTCAGGATGGTAGGGTTGGCATTGTCCAAGGTAGCCATGGTGAATTGAGGGGTCACCGATCGTCGGCGCTGGGCTAGAGAACAAGCGACGCAGGGGGAGGGTGTACTGTGCTATGAGACAGCCAACTCGGCGAAGAGTACTAGATGAATGGTGGAGATGACGAATGCGTCCGTGTTGCTAGCGAGGTGTCGTTACAAACTGGCCGGAGAACTTGAACGTTCAACTTCGTCGTGTATCACAAGCGTGGCGGCGGGCATGGAAGCGGAGGGGAAAGATTTCGCCCCCAGTCGCCACATTTGATAAGCGTGGTGGCTTTACCACGCACAACTGTCTGGGGCCATGAGGCGCAGCACTCACGACTCAAGCAAAGGGGCAAAATTGGCCACACGTTGTCGTCATTGCCACAACTTTGCATGCCAAGTAGTTACACGAATACCACCGATATCCTTGAATCGACCGAAAAGATGGAATGAGCCAGGGCCCTTTTTTCCTTTTCCCACAGGGGAAGCTTATCGTCACCTTGATTGGAGAATGCTATGTTGTATGCATTCCCGGCATCTATCCCGATACGCAGTGCCGCAAGGGTCCCAGTCGCGTGCTGGCTTAAAATTGGAAAATGGACAATGCACTAGCCTGGGCCATTGCCATGGAACATGATTGCTTCACTGAGGACGCACGTTTTTATGCGATGGAGAATAGCATTCGTAAGCGTTAGCAAAACCTGGCCAGTCAGAGGACAGGCCGCGAGGTCTTGGCCGTGGTCAATGTTAAAAGGTTGGTCTTCTGATGCACGACTGGAAGAATATTCTCTGGATGGAACACGACGCTTAGGTGACATTGGTGATCTAATAAACTTGTATCGCACCGAATGATCTTCGTGTTTGCAGATATAACGCGATCTTTTGTAGTTAGTTGGTGGGGCAATTGGCCGCGTAAAGGTGGTGGTTGAATGGTGTGGTCTAATACCGGCCGAGACGGATTCTGGAAGTTTGGTGGAAACAGCTGACAGCCACGGACGCCCACCCCTGCCTGCATCGAAGCCCTCCAGAAAGCGACCAGAAGTCAACTTGTGGTCGAGATGCATTACGGACCTTACAGCAAGATCGTGGCGGACGCGAACTATTTGAGCTCGGAGAAGACTGCCAGAATAGGATAGAAGCTGCCAGCGCTGGGCGCCTGGACCTCACCTGAAATCAGCTCGCGGAATACCGCAGTCCATTATAGTACGTTCTGAGCACGTCCCAAGTGCCGACGTGCAGTCCAGGGTCTGACCGGGCGATCTGCGGCCCAATGTGAGGTTCCCTGGCGTCCAGCTTCACCGTCTGTATTCTAGTTGGCTGTCGGAGTGCGTCGGATCTTTGCTTTCGACATTAGTAAAATGGCGAAGAGATGGGTAAGCTCCGCACTAGCAGTGGATGCCGGCCAACGGCGCCAGCGGAACATGGATGCTGTGGTTTTGAGAGGCGCCGGATGGCCAGAATTACTCCGTGCCATTTAGCCACCTATTTGAGGAGACTAGAAGGGTAAGACATGTCATGATTGAGCCAGTATAGGGGCACCGAATCTATTTTCGCCACATGGTTGGTCAGGTCCCTAGTCACCATCACCTATCGGGGCCACAAGATGGACCTAATCTTTGAACAATTATGTAGCCCTTCGTTTCAATGAGTCTTGTTATTCGAATGTCCTAATTCAGAACCCCTGTCCAAGTTCAGAGCCTTTTTTGGACACCAGCCACCAGGTCCGTTTCGACAACCTGGTGATTGCGCGAGACCAGTATTGACAATTGTCCAAGCGAACTGGCTTTGATGGGGGGAACTGGGTATGATGGCCCTGGCCGAGGGGACTGAAACCACCACTGCCTTTGATTGAGCCTAGAATGCATCAAGTTCGGCAAGTGGATCACTAGGGCGTGGAGAATCAACCCCCCTCCCCCTCCTCTCCACCATGTAATTCCTTCCGGGCCTCGGCAACTCCCACGCTTCAGTGTCGTCTTGAACATCACCGGCAGACGACATGTGACATCGGACGCAACCCAGGACCATACCACCTGCCGGTAAAAGTGACACCCCTGCAACAGTATTGGTCCTGCACAGAGGACGAAACGAGATGGAGGTGGCGCACCTCCTCGTGTCAATTAAGGTAAGAAAATATGTGGCCAAGGACGGCTATTTGTCGGTCTCATTGAGCTTGTCAATTTAGTGCCGTGTCAAATGCTGGTGCTGAGGAGGCAATATTGTGCTGTGCCTGGCTCCGAAAGCTCTAGGCTGGGGAGCAGCCAGGGGCATTGCCCACTCCCTGGCAATTCAAAGCTAGTTATTAACCCGGATCCCTGCCTGTTGACGTCGATGAACAATACCCTGAATACAATGCCATGAAATAACGTTTCGATCAGTGTCGAGCACTCCAAGAAAAAAAAAGCTAAATCGACCTGATTGGTCGCACCGACCATGATTCGCTGAATTTAGAAGCGCGATGTCCCGGCCAGTCCGTTTCGGCGAATATCTTGGCTTGATTAAGTGTAGTGGACATTCGTATCAATGTCGATGCCCCAGAGTCCTGCCAGCCGCCAAAGATGTGGCGAAGGCAAAAGAGGAGCGAAAAGCGTTCTCTATACCAACAGGCAGGCAGGAAAACCCGGTCCCGGCTTTGCTCGGAACTAAAATGGCCTCGATACTGCTATTTCCGACGAGAGTGCCGCTTGAAGGACCCCATGGCATGCGTTGCATCTACTGGGGCACCCCAAAAGTTCCGGACCCCAGCCTTACTGTCATGGGCGGGGAGAGATCAGGCTGGCTGGTCAGTTTGGCCAGAATGGATCAGGACTGGCTGATCGGATACGCGCCTTGACAGGTCCCATTTGATTGTTGCAATCAAATGCAGTCCACAATTTTTATGCGGCTGGCTTCCTCTGCAGGAGGGTGACATTGAAGCTCCCTCATGCTTGCAACGGCATTCTTGATCAGCTTGAGCGGCCCCTGCCGGAAGCCAGCCAGCTGCAGGAGAGCAAGGCAAAAGGTGTGTGAGGATGGTGAAGCACTGGATGGTGATACACACGCGTTAGACTGGGCTACTGCAGGTCAGGATGAGAACCGTTAGCACCGTCGTGGTCGTGGAATCATGGTGGGCCCTAACCTACCACTGGCTCAAACGGTGCAATCAACTGACCGCTGTGGCGCATTTCGGGCCATGGTGTCGGTAAACGTACTGGGACGACCCATCCAACCCTCCTTGACGACGACCACCAAGTTGCCCATGCCCAAAACCATCCCACCCACGCACATCTAGAGGCGGGGATAGTGGGTGGGACCGTGGCACTGTCGCAAGACCCTCAGCAGCTAGCGAATGGCAGCGAACCACCCATCCAGGCAAGAGCCATGTTCCGGGGATGAACCCGATGTCGATGAAGAGCTGGGGGAGGTATGCATGGCCAGATCTCTGCAGCTTTGCGCGTATCTATCACTCAGGCCTCTGGATTTGTTTTGGATGAGATGTCGATGTCGGATGAGAGAGGATCGGTAATGGTTGAGACATTCGTATCGAGGCATTTGATTCGCATCAGCAGTAGTAGCAGCTGTAGGCACGACCAAGACACAGTGCGTGCCAGTCCTGATACATCTAGCCGAGATGGTGGCAATGCTAGATTCAATGTCTGGCGACAAGATTCCCTTCAGCTAGGGTTTGCGCTCTCGTCACTCTCCCGCCTTCGTGCAGGAGCATACGGGATAATCAGCCGTGGTTTCCTGCCAAAGACGAACAATTCCAGGATGGACGGCAGGAGCGGTGGGTCACTTCAACAGTGCGACCATTAACGCCCGACGTATAGGTACCTCCCCTGTCTTCCGCCACAGGGCACGACACAGGACAGCCACTATAGTCCCAGGTGCTCTGTACCAGGTGTCCCCCCCATATAGAATTCCATTGCTCGCGTCGCTCGGTACTATATGTATCCACTGCCGAGGCACCGCGGGTATGGTTGGGGAGGGAGGGCGGCGCCGGAGGTGTCATGTCGATCTCCCCTCCGATAAGAATCGGATGAAAAGCATAACGACGTCGCCTTAGGAAGGTGAGTATTTTGAGTTACGGACGAGACACAATTACGAGCTATGTGTATGTATTGGAGGTATGCTACAGTTAAGCGACAGGATATGGATATGCTTGTGGCTTTTTCCTCAACGGCGGCCAAACTAGTGGGACGCCGTCTCCAACCTGTCATCCCCTCTGGAGGCCCTTAATATGCACCTCTTGTAACCAACAGGCCATGTCGGGGGGAGGCACAGTAGGGCGGAAGGCTCCCGGGCCCCAGGACGTCCTTGCTCGCATATCCTCTACGTGCGGCGTTGCGTCCTGTGAACCTCGGCTGCTATTTCACATCTGCATCACGACATCGTGTAACGCATCATCTCCTGTTTGGGGATTGAGGCTGGTGGCACTTGGCCGTATACTGGGGCTTAGCTAGGGAGCCTTCGCCTCTGCCATGTTGGGGTGGTCTTTCCCCCATTTGGAGCAGGGAGGGTGAAGCCAATAGAGATTGATCCGGGGAATGGAGAGAGGAGCCAGCATCGTGCATGCCTAGATTGGAGGGTTCCCTCCACCTGACGGCGGCCTGATACCACACGAGCCTTTCTTGTCCTGCTCTCCAGCATTTCAATATGGTCCCTCAAATTCTCAGGACTTTGGTACGTAATGGCGACCAAGATACCCCCGCAACAAGTTGGGGCCTCATACATGCGGCGCCGCGCTTATTACGAGATTTTGACAGAATTTTGGCCCGCGCCCTCTGCATACCACTTGATGACATCGCCCGGTGATGGTGAGCCTCACAGTATGCTCGAGGGTTACCACGCGGCAGTGTAAACGTACCCGCGCGGGATGCAAGGTAGCAGAGCTGCAGGCGGGAAGTCTCCTGGGGGAGAGAGGAAGGAAGAGAAAGCGAGATAACGCACTTCCCTGTCGTTTAACATTGGCGATGTTCTTTGGCACCCAGGTCCACCTATTTCGTCATGCCTTAGCTCGGAAGTCGAAAAAATAAAGCTTGGGGCTGGCCGGATCATCCATCTGAACCAAATCTAATCCCGTCCAAGTGTGCGGTTACTAGCATTGGACGAAAAGTTGAGCTCGATGAAAGTAGGCCTTCCCCGGCGCTACCGTCTGACCCTGCCCGCCGGGTACCCCTAAGGCACCGGCCTCTGTGCGACGGCAGGACGCGGAGAATGGCACGCAACAACAGCCCGTGTAATTTCCCCAAACTGGCCGAGACGTGCCATGCGTGTCGTGCAAGCAGTAGGGTGTCAAGGTGGAGTGGTGGCCAGACCCCCGATTCCTCCAGAGCGCAGGCTGCATTCAGTGGAGTAGCACACCCGCGTCAGAGTCTTGCAGCAAGGCGAGATGATGGATGGGTGCATCTCGGTACCTTTCGTGCCCGTAAAAAATTGAATTTCGGAAGACCGGTTTCAAATGGAGACCCGGGTTGGGTTAATTATGCAGGCAGCCCAGAAGGGGATCTAGTTCTGCCCTCGCCCGATATCAGAAGCGCGCCTAGGCTAATCGAAAGACAAAATACCAACCTGCCTATGCTGGCAGCTTTGGGAGCTTTTGCCCATCATCCGTCTCCCCCGTCGCTCATCGCCATCCGCCGTACAGTGCGCATCCGCCGCATCGCCGGGGCCACTGTGACCATAGAAGAATCCACCGAACCTGGGCCCATTTGTGATTCGCTGCTTCCCTACTGGCTACCTACGTCCGGGGATCAGTAATTCTTTGCCGGCATCACCCATCTCGCGAGATGGGACAGGGCGGCATTCAGCAGCCATGCTCGTGCCTGCCAGATAAACAATGCCATCCACATGAATATGAATCCAGCCCAATCTCAAGTCCATCAGCAAAATGTTGGACTCGGGAACAAAGCTTCCGCATTCAGCAAACAGTTACCCACCCTCTGGCATCTCAATACTTTATCCGTATCCACAGTCGAATCCACGGCCCCTCCGTCACTAAAAAAGACACTTTGTGGCCACCGATTCAGTCTCGGAGGGATAAATCGTCATTACCTCACTAGCAATACATCCACCCCCGGGATAGCCTGGGATGGCCGTTTCATCCAAAGTTCACAGACACTTGCCTCTCTCCATCGGGGCCTCCCAGATCCCCGGTCGCCGCCGCTGATGCGCACCACGTACTGTGCACCTGCTTACAATATCAATCACCTGAGCGCACCCGGACCTACAGCATCTGCTTTGTGTGTTCTTACAAAGAGTAGGATGGGGTTAGGGAGAAGAGAGGAAGCGGGTAGCAGTGTAGTGCCGGTACGGGCCACATCCATCCACACCCAACATCCCCATCCAAGTCCACAAGTTGCCTCTTTGCTTTGCCTGCATCAGTCTTCTACGTATCACAGCTGCTTCCCACCCCGTCCCATGCGGATTTTGTGTTGCATCTCCCCCCAACATCCATCACTCCACATGGTGGTAACTTATTCAAATCCCGACGGCTGCTACTATCAAACTCGTGTCATCATCCATCCCATCTTGACTATCGGAACTCAAGCAAGGCCCGGCTAGGCCCAGCCAGCTCGGCGCGCCACCAAGCCCACCTGCTCCGCCAAAGCCAATTCTGTGCCGGGCATCAAGCTGCTGGCCCTTCAAAGCCCGCGCTGCCATGGTCATCCTCTGGGCGCCCACCTTGTAACGTCCAGGTCCTAGTTCCTAGGTCCTGCTCCTGCTCCTCAAACAGTGCAAGAATACGCGGTGGAGTGTGACACCCACTGAGGAGCCTGCTGCACACCCACTGGGCCGCTGTCTAACCCACCCAACCGCCCCATCTCCCACGTTCTGCACCTTCTGGCGTCGACATCCGCGCCGCCGTTTTCCCTCACTTGCATCGCCCTCCCCTGTCTTCGCCCCTGGGCCAGTCGGCCCTGTCCTCGGCCCTGTCGTGATCCCCAAGAATCCCAAGCCCAAGGCCCTCCACCCACTGCCAAACCAAAGGGGCCAGGGCCAGGCCCGGGTTCGAGCAAGGTCCAGGGCTGGGTCTGGGTCTTGGTCTGCCCGCGCTCAAAGCACAAGGCCACACACGCCAAGGCCCAAGGTCCAAGGGCCAGGGACAAGCAAACTCCACTTCCCTCCCACACCCAAACCCACACACCCACGTCCATCCACGTCCTGCTTCTCAAAGCCCCAGCCCCAAGTCCAACTCTTGATGTCTGAACCAGACGCCAGAGCAGAGCAGATCAGGACAGACCAGGCCGCGCTACTCTCCGCCGCGCTACAAAGGCCCTGCAGCTGCAGCTCTAATGCCATCTACGCAGTCCCAGTCATCTCATCGAATACATAACTAAGCATATCCCGGCACTTCCTGGCCTTGCCCACCCATAATAAGCCTGGCCCGCCTCCAACACGCACCGCACCGCACCGCACACGCCTAACCTCGTCCCGTCTTCCGCCTTCCGACCTCCGTCTGCCGTGTCGTATCTTTCCATCGCTACTCGCCACGCTTTCGCCACGTCTGATTAACAAGCCGTTTTTTTTTTTTCAACCACCGTCGCGCCCGACGCCGGCTTCGCTCACATTGCTTTTCGCACATTTTCCCGCGATTTCGGGTTATCAAAGATCCATCTTGGCCTCGATCGTCTGAGACCTTCGCCCCCCAGCCTCGTTGCGTCGTGCGCCGACTTCATGTTGGCTGCCAGCACCCCCGACTCCCGTCCTTCCTGGAGGCTGTGACCTCACCACCGCCCTCGCCCACCATGTCGGAAAACGACACCTCTGTCCGTCCCATTTTACCGCAGAATTCACAAATGAACAACTTTTCCTTTGCGCCGCAGCAGTATACTCAGCGCGAGACACAAAAGAGTGCGCCATCCACCGCCGCTTGAGCCCCGCCTTACGCCTACGGCATCACTGACCCCTCATTACAGACTATGTCTTCGTTGACGAGCACAACCGCCACAAGCGGTTGAAGGGTATGATGCAAATGCCCACCCCGCGACAGCTGCGCCAGCTTGTTTGACTAACATGCCGCTTTTTGTTTCTTCTATCTAGTTATGAGAGCTTGTGAAGGTTGCCGAAGAAGGAAGATCAAATGCGACGCTGCGACGACCAACACCTGGCCATGCTCAGCCTGCATCCGCCTCAAGCTGCACTGCGTGCGCCCCAATGGCTACGACGGTGCCAATGACTCGACGACGACGTATGAACAACCCCAGATGACTGCTTCAGATCCCTTCCAGCCAATGTCCATGCCGCCACAGCAGGTTATGCAGACAGCTCCCAAATCTGCTGCTGCGGTCATGTACCCTGCTCAAGCATCATACCCCGACGCAAACCCCGCTGCTTACCAAACCATCCCGTACGATACGACCCAACCACAGGCGCACATTGGCTATGGCGCTGTTCAGCCTCAAATGTCCATGATCGATTACACGCCGCAAAATGTGTTCCCCACTCCGCCTATGCAGCAGCAGCACCCTCAACACCAGGAGTCGTCCCCCGAGGCCTATTCCTCGCCCGGTGATTACCAGCATCAAGACCTGGCTGATTTGCTCGGAACTCTGAAAGTCAACGAAGCAGGAACAGGTAAGATTCGCCAAAAGCTCGTTGTTATGTCGGCACATGTCTGACCAAGCTCTGAACAGCTCCATATTTGAGAAATAAGGCATCATTCCGACGAGAAGAAACACCTGCTTTTGAAGAGGATGATTACAAGAGCGCCCTGCCACCGTTGATGCCTACTCCTGGACTGAAGATCCGTATACCTCCAGAACTAATGCCAGATGACGAAACAGCATTGGAGTATTTTAATCTCTACTTTACCAACGTTCACCCTTACGTACCAGTTCTTTGCAAAACCACGTTCTACCAGCAGTGGAACACGGATAGGGAATCTATATCTCCATTGATTCTCGAGGCATTGTTTGCTATCGGTGGACGCTTAGCCGACGATCCAACTGAAGGACAGCAATGGCTAGCTTTAGCCACTCGTAAGCTTTCCTAGCCCTCTTCGCGAGGAATTGCACTTGCTCACAACATGATAGGACATGCGGACTCATTCATGGATGTGCCGAGATTAAGCACACTGCAAGCTCTGCTAATGATTCTCAAAGCCCGCGAAGCGGCTCCAAAGCGAGGATACTTCTACCGCTCTTGGATGACTGTCGTTCAATGCGTTCAGATTGGCAAGGATCTTGGGTTGGATGAACACTACGAGGACCATCAGGATGGAAAACCGTGTGATTTCACCCCGCAGGAATGCATGCTCAGGACCCGGCTCTGGCAAGTCGTGTTCTGCTGCGAGACGATGGTTGGAACTCCTCAAGGTACGTTCCCTCTCCGCTATTTCGAGGGGCTCTCGCAGCGTAACTGACACCCTCAAGGCCGACATGACTTGGCAGTTGATCTAGAGTCCGTTGATTTCAGTGTACAAAGGCCATACCCCGGATGTGATGACAGCGAGTATCATGTGTCTCGTAATTTCAGCTACTTTGCTCGTATTGTGCGGAACATTCACAAGATGAGCAAAGCGTATGCTCGTCTTCGGAGGCGGAAAGAATGGGGAATCGACCCGGAATTTCAGCAGCTGAATGATTCATTTAACGCATGGCAGGCGGAGTTGCCCCCTGACTTGACGGTATCCTTCACACCTGACGGTTCACCACCCTGGATTCAGTCTCATTTCCACGGCAACATGATTGCATACTACTTTCTTACCTTGATTCTCTCTCACCGACCGCAGTTGACATTCCTGGACCCTAACTCGCCAGACGGAGAATGGAAGCATCATATGATGATGTGCTACAACTCAGCAAAGGCTGTTTGCCGGCTTCACGAAGCCGTCATTCGCGAATATGGACTCAACGGCCTCCAGTGCATGCAGCGTGGCTACAGTTTCGTCGTCTACGCCGGTCTCTCTTGCATTCTCATTCATTTGGTAGGCTTTTTTTCTTTCTCGGTGTATTACTGGACAAACTTGGTTCTGACCTGATTGGCGTAGGTGGCTATCGTTTCACCGGATCCAGACTTGAACTGCGACGCTCGCGAGTTCTTTTCCCGACATATGAGGATCATGGAGCAAGTGATGGATACGTGGTCTATGCCTGAAATGGAGAAACAGATCAATGCTCTTCGCGAGGCCTTCTCTGCCGACCTGCGAAAACCATTTGTGATGAAGCCTTCCTTCCCCTATGGCAGCCCACACCCATCTAGCCACTCCAGTCCACCGCAGGGATACCGCGCACCAGTCCATCGGACAGGATCCATAGAACATGGCCTGGATACACAGAGTGCCCAACAAGTCAGTTACACAACTCACCCCATTACACCTCCCATTTCAGCCGGCCCATTGGACAGCAAGAGTGACTCTCCAGCGGTACAGTCGCTCGTCATGATGTCGCAAGGAACCCAGGGCCCAGGCATGGCGCAGAGCCTGCCCCTTTCGGACCAACCTGGGTGGAATCCTTCAAGAATTTTTGAGTAAGTTGCCCTCCCACGCTCACGCCTTCGGGCTTGGATGCTAACCTGACTAGACAATGGAACACGACATTCGGTACGCCTGCCCATTCACAACCTAGCTCTACTCCTCCACAGCCCACGTCTCTAAACATTCCGTCATCGGCAGGTGCCAGCGAGGCTTCGTCCCTCCAGGACATCCAGGCTGTGCATGCTTCTATGCCTGCTGGGTCTCAACAACTGTCGCCATCGCAGTATGCAGCCGCGCCCGTGCCAAGCTTCGTCACTCCTGCTATGTGGCAGGAGTCCGTTGCTAGTGTCTACGAGGGCGGCCTTAAGCGGGGCTGGGACTACGATGGCGGATCAGCTGCAAAGCGTTAATGAAGCTTGAGCATTCCTGCCACCAGACAGGCCCAGTTGGCGTTATGAAGCACGTCACAAGCCCGCCAGAAGTCTCTTTCTCTTTCTGTAGGACCAAACATTTTTGCACAGTGTAGGCGAGGGAGCGCCGGCAAGCCGTATTTGGTGTACATTTCTAGTCTGATGTTGGCCTGACATCGAGTGGTGTTGGATTGACGAGCTGCACGGTATATGACTCGTGAGCTGTTTGAAGGCTTGTATTGTATAGTTATAACCTGGCCCCGTTGTGCATGGGGCAAACCAACGAAGATATGCAGTGCTGGGGAAGCAACGGCTTAGTTGGGGCGGATTGAAAAGGAAAACACATTATGATGGATGATAGGAGGCGTTCTTTGGGTTGAAACTCAGTGTTGGGACTTGGGGTCTTTGACCATGAAGAGGGTGGATGGATGTATTACTATTCACGTCTACGGACAAGGGCGAACATGGCCATTTCTCCTGGTCAACGGAACCAACAAGTGGCTTTTTATTGGGAGGCGTTGAATGTGACTTGGCGCATGGCATGTATGGCGCTTCATTTTATGACGAGACTCTGCAATGATGAATTTTTCTTTGTTCACTATCTGGGTAACCTGAAGCTGGCACCTGGGGGATGCAGCAGTTCCAGACATGGCTCGAGAATGGCGGACGAGGAATGATATATGCCTACAACCTGGGTATATTACGAATTTAGTGATGTATGTATGGCCTTTGACAGGTCTAGCCTGGCAATTCACTGGGGCTTTTGTGCCCTCCTTCCCACCTTCTCCTTGATGACATCCCAGATCCAGCTGTCCACCTTGTCCTTCTTCTTTTCATAGCGAACCCTGGGGGCGGGGCTCTTCTCCTGGACGTAGAACTCGCCGACAGCTCGGAACATGTACCACTTGCGCTTCTCGTTTTCGGCCACGGTGTCGCGGACGTAGTTGACGAGGCCGAAGCGGCGGCGGGCCGGGGCGAGGTCGCCGGCCTGGAGGGAGCTGTAGCGGGGCTTGGAGATGAAGCTCATGGTGGTGAAGGTGAGCTGGGTGTTTGGCGGGAGCGTCTTGACGAAGCGCTCCAGGATGGGGCGAGAGGTCCTGGCGTAGGCTGGCAGGTGGATGTGGATGTGGGTGACAAAGGGAGAAGTGACGGCGGCGACAAACAGGACGGGGATGACGCCGCAGAGAACGACTTGACGGGATTCTGTTAGCAGCCGTTGGGTTTCGTTCGGCCTCATCATGACTTGGTGTTCGCCACCGAGTCACAACTGCTCGCTCAACTCATGCTTTGGAAGGGATGAAACATACTACCGGCTGTCTCCCACACTGGCTTGTCGGCTTTTATATAGCTAGGGGCAACAACGAAGCCGAAAAAGGCACCCATGAAGATGGTTGTGATTTTCACCATGGCCAAGAAGGTGGTGCGGCCAGTTCCAGCATGATATATGATCAACCGCTCAGGAAGAAGCGCTATAGATTTGGTTAGTCACCTCGAAATATTCTGTTGCAGTCCGGTGGCCCCGGGCGAGAATTGGCAATGATGGCTGTTCTACCGGTTGGTTTTCCGTCCTTGGCATCTATCCTAGCCTGCCTCTTGAGCTCCTCCTCAAGCCTCGAGGGCTTCGTCTTGGGCGTGGTGGGCACGGCATAGCTGCGTCGCGGCTGCTGCTGGAGAGATTTCTGCAGGGAGCGACGAAGCGCGCGGTGGAGCGGGGCTCGCAGGGGCAAGCTCTGAGGAAAGGAGGTCAATTGGAATGGCCGGAGCCGTGAGATTGCGTTTCTGAGCTGAAACATTCTACCAGAGGGCGAGCGAGCGGACGACGCTGAAGCAATGGTGAGCCTTTGTGCTGAAAAGCCATGGCCAGAACTGGTAAAACGTTGTAGGATGCCATGCCATGTGGGCCAAGTGCGGATGGTGTTGATTGGCACGCCGAATGGTATAATTCACACCCGCCTGTTGTTCGCTGGAGAAATCTTGGGTTTACAGAGTGTGGATGATGAGATGGGACAATGACGTGAAGGTCGCTAATATATTTACTAAAGTATTTACTCATGTGTTTTATTCATTTGGTTTGTATCTGCAGTCTGAAGGTTACAAACGACTGGGCCTGCATTTAGACGACATTTTTGGTAAGCCACTCGTTCCACTGCTCAGCGGACCAACCAGAGCTAATGTCCTGGACGACACCGTCGTAGACAACGGTGGGAGTAACGTGGACGCCGATGAGACGGTTCATCTTGGTGACGAGCTTGACGTCGTTGGTCACCTGGTTCCCCGCATTGAGCGACCCGTTCTCTCCCGGCTTGTCGGAGATGACGAGCAGGCTGTAGACCTGCTCCTCGTCGACGCCGGCCTGGGCGGCGACCTTTGCGAGGCGGCGGTAGGTCTCGTTGCGCTTCTCGTTGACGACGTTGACGTCGAAGAAGCCCTCCTGGGCGTCAAACAGGATGCCGCTGAACTGCCAGAAGCGCTCCGGGGCGATGCGCAGCACGGCCAGGGCGGCCTCGTGCATGAGCGTCGACGACGGGTGCCAGGGCTGGATCTGCTGGCGGAAGATGAGCGACAGGCTCTGGGCCCAGGCCGGGTTGGCCTTGACGGCGGGGATGACGATGTTGTTGAGGGAGCGGAAAATCTTGGCGGAGAAGGGGCAGCAGTAGTCGAGGTAGATTTCAACCGTGTGGGTGGTGTGGGCGACGGCCGACTGAGCTGCGGGGGGTGCCGCGAATTCGAACTTGTGGCCGGCAAACTTGGGAGGGAGGGCCATTGCGGACTGTTTGCGATTTGATTGATTGATTGGGTAGCTAAGTAGTGTCTTGGCAGAGAACGGACGAGTGTGAAAGCGCAGGAAGAAAGTTATGCAGGCGACAGGTCTGCAGACACGTCTGTTTTTGGTGTTGAGGGGTTGGCGGGGTTTCAGACCATAAGGTTGGAATATGCAGATGACGACAACGACGCGAAAGATTACAAATGCCAGGGTTGTATTTTTTGGCCTATGCGAAAACGAGGGTGCGAAATATTCGGTTCAGCGGATAGAAGCATTGACTGAGGGAATCTTGATGCTCTACGTCCCTTTGCAACACGTCGCCGAAGGTTGATCGATCTACAGCATTGTTCCGTCACTATGAGCTTGGCGCCCATGCATACACCAAAACTATGTCGCTCTCCCGCGTGGCACCTGTCACAAAACTCGCCGAGCAGGGCGATTTAGACTTTGCACTTGTCTCGGATTGTCTCACACTTTAAGGGCTACTTAATATTAGGAGTCAGGAGCGGTGACTCGAGCATTCCCGTGACAGAGAATTGCCCAAAGGCAATGTTGGAGTGACGATGTCGATCTGGAAGTCGGCGAGATCGGCGAGGGAAACAAACCGCTGACAGAAGCATGGGGCAACATGGCCTATCGCAGGAGGAATTCGAAGAGTAAATAAACTTTAAGTCAGTGTGATATATGACAGCTCTCACCACTCAACATATAACAAGTACAAGTAAGAGAAGCTGCAAGAGAATACACCATATCGCCTTCTCACCTCACCTCTACCGAGTTACTCGCAAGCTGACCTACCCGCTTAGCTTATCTAACATGGGCATTATGAAAGTGGGCCACTTGGTCTTCACCGTGGAAGGGCGGGTGGCGGGGCCATGGTAGTGGATGACAAGCTAAAATTGGAATCGAGATGACAGCGGAAGGTTAAAACCTTGGAGATGACACAGATTGGAGCGCAGATTGCCGACGCTGGCGCTTGGGACTCACCGAAAGTCGTGGACAAAGCATAATGGCAAATAACATGAGACAAATTGAGGCCTAAGGAGGTTTCATCGACTCCAAAACATCAGTGTCTGTGCCTGGGGGGCGGTAGATTGGTTGGCGTAATCCTATGCTTGGCCATCCGCATGTGAAGAAAGCCATCAAGGTCCAGCGGGCCAAGACGAATTTTCCCCGTCCCGGAGGCGAGAGCTACCGGCTACAGCAGCCACCTCACCGAGGGCGAGTCCCGTATTGAGGCCTGGGCCAAGCGTCCCCCAAGTCTCTCCCCGCCCGCTGGTAGTGGCCAGCGCGGGCCCTGAGACAAACGGAACCTGAGCGAGGACGCCAATGCTTCCTCGGAACCCGTCCGATGTCCAGATCTCTCGCCGTGTAATCTTCGTCGATGCCCCATCTCCCCGCCAATATTTTCCCCGTCGTTGCATTAAGCTAGACTAGGCCTGCACAATAGCCGGTCTTCTATTTCCGCCGCTTCCCCAGGCCCTCAAGGTGCGCCAGCGGCCTATCAATGACGTCTGGCCAGGGATGGAAAAATGAAGAATATTGGCACCGCATTCTTGCGTCGTCGGGCGGGAAGGGCGTCCGTGCCATTTTCGATGCAAATGGATGCAAAAATACGGACAGCTGGTCACATGGTCGGCCAAGGCGAAAGGATGCGATTCATACGATGCTCCTGCGGCTGGGCTTTGGACTAACAATGCCATTGTCAACGGCGGCGTTTGATGGTGGGTTCGCTCGGGATCCGAACCAAGGTACGAGAAAACGAACAGGTCATGTACTCTTTGGACGCGCGTTAGTGTGCATTTGCAGCCAAGACTGCGCAGCCGGGTACCTTGCTGGCATGTATTTGCCAGTCACGCGGGCGAAACCGGGGTTTGTGTGGCACCAAACTTACCAAACTTACTCTCTCACCTTTTTAGGTGGGCCGCCGCCCGCCTCCTGCCCCTTGCCCTTTTTGCCAATAACCAGGGAACGCCAGTCATCAGCTAAAAACGTCAAGTCATCGTTTATAACTTTGACTCTGACCCATCAAGGCCGGACAATTGCTTTCCTTGAGGACCCGTTGGAAATCGTGATACTGGATCTTTTTTTTCTTCTTCTTCCTCCTCCTCACCTTCTAGAATATTGACTCCAAATCCTTCCGCCGATAAAGTTTAAGCTTCTTCTAGAACTAACGAGTACGCGACTCATTCAGCACGACGCAATTGCAGTCTGCGGGCTTGCGCCAGAGTTCTCTCCACCACAATGATTTGTCTATCCAAAGCAGACGAAGGTGCCTTTAGGCATCTGACCTGGAACCAGAGCCCTTCGCCTTTGGCTGCCTCCAACACGACTCGCCAGGATCTGAACGGCATTGCAAACACGCGCGAGCATGTTGAATCTGGCCAGGATGATGGAAGCGGCGACAGTAGTGGCGGGTGGTTGAAAAATGGCGATGAGAAAAGTCATCCGGGGATACAACCTCCCGAGCCCAGCTGCGGCTCAGTGACTGATGCGGGACGACTGTCCCGCAGTGTGGGTAAGATCCTTCCTTTCCTGATCGACACCAGCAACCCTTGCTGGTTATGCATATATCCAAACCATAACGCTTACATCTCATACAGGACTGTCCTCGTGTCTGAAGACGATCAATGGTGGTGATGACCATGATTGTCATTCCCGAGGCACCCTTTCGCCGTGCCTCTCACGTGTCTGGAGTTGGACCACTTGGGTCCTCTCTGTTCTTGTTGTTTCCTCGATTCTCTCGTCTTGGAATGCCCCCTCTGCTGCCGCAATTGTCAAGGTTCATGAAAGCCAGCCATCGCCTCCGGTTCAGGCCTCGCCTCTTCAAAAGAGGTCGACTTGTGCCTCTGGAGGCGTGAACAAGGATGAGTACAACTTGCCGCTTCACGTCGGCGCCCTGTTCATCATCTTTGTTGTATCCTCGCTCGCCTGCATGTTCCCCATCATGGCCACCAAGTTTCCAGGTCTGAGGATCCCGAGCCGCTTCTTCTTTGCAGTCCGCCACTTTGGCACAGGCGTTCTTATTGCCACTGCCTTTGTCCACCTGCTCCCAACCGCCTTTACTTCTCTTGGAAACCCATGTTTGAGTAAGTTTTGGACCTCTGACTATCCTGCCATGCCCGGAGCGATTGCCCTGGCCGCCATTTTCTTTGTCATCGTCATTGAAATGGTCTTTCACCCATCCAGGCGCATCCAACCCCAGGCGGGTTCTACAGACGCAGTCCACAACCATGGTGGCTGCATGGGGAACGTGGGCATGCTCCCAGTCCGCGACATGGGCCCTTTGCGTGGCAGGGCCTCGAGCATCGGTCACAATCTCACTACCTTGAACAGCCGCACTATCGCTGAAGAGACTGAAGCCAGTGGCGAGGAGGAGACTACACGGGCGCAGACAAAGCGGAGCTTTGAGGAAACAAGCATTGAAAGCATGCAGATTCCCGCGCTGACTCCGGAGCAAAAGAAGCGCAAGGAGCTTCTTCAGTGCGTCCTTCTCGAGCTTGGAATCCTGTTCCACAGCATCTTTATCGGAATGTCTCTGAGTGTTTCGATTGGAAATGAGTTCATCATTCTTCTCATTGCCATCGTGTTCCACCGTAAGTGTGATCGATGGCGTCTCATCTAAGAACACTGCTAATATTTTACTGTAGAAACCTTTGAAGGACTTGCTCTGGGATCCCGGATTTCGGCCGTGAAATGGCCACAAGGCAAGTTGCAGCCTTGGTTTATGGCTCTCGCATACGGCTGCACGTAAGTTTTCGTACCCCTGTTCACTCATGAGCCGTGTAGTTGCTAACTTATACACAGGACTCCCTTGGGTCAAGCAATTGGCCTTGCCACTCATACTCTCTACAGTCCTGGCTCCGAGGTGGGCCTCATTGTTGTTGGCGTTATGAATGCCATCTCTGCCGGCCTTCTGACTTTTGCTTCCTTGGTTGAGCTTTTGTCAGAGGACTTCCTAAGCGACGAGAGCTGGAGAGTTCTCCGTGGCAAGAAGCGAGTTATTGCCTGCCTCTTGGTCTTTTTCGGTGCCTTCTTCATGAGTCTGGTGGGCGCATGGGCTTAGCCGAGTGCTTTCTTTGCGGACCCAAGGATTTATCCAACTCCCAACGACACACAATGCCAACATCTGGGTGAGAAATCTCACCGCACAGATGGAAACAACAAGCCAAATCTTCATGACTTGGCTACATTTTCAATTCGTATCTAACATGCTTTTTGCTTCTTTTCCACGTTATTTTTATGCTTCCAGCAACTTATCATTCTTTTCGGCTGAAACGAAACTCATGATATATGTTGTCACAAAAGTTCATACCTGCTTCTTTTTGAGCGCATATTGATTGAAGTTTCAAGATTAAAAATCAAGAAAAATGTTTCCGGACATTCTTTTCACCATTCGTAGATATTGGTCGTCGAACTTGATTTCTATGACAGTTTGATAGTCATTTTTGAATAAAACCACTTACATTCCTTTGACATGAATATCTTTCGCATCGGTGCATTAATCTAGACCCGGTGTTTATTTTACCCTTGCTGCCATTCAACTTGCATCTACTTTATGACACTGTATTCTTGGAAACAATGCCCCTTGCAAACTCGCCGAATGTGATGTGCTGTTCGGCATCAACCTCCTCGCCCAGGTTGGGCTGCGTAAAAACGGCCAGGG
Source organism: Calonectria pauciramosa (assembly GCA_017140785.1). Classification (NCBI taxonomy): domain Eukaryota; kingdom Fungi; phylum Ascomycota; class Sordariomycetes; order Hypocreales; family Nectriaceae; genus Calonectria; species Calonectria pauciramosa. The sequence continues at coordinate 4,149,973 of JAACIZ010000002.1, read as the reverse complement.
TGTTGCGTGCGATCTTTCCATTGCTCACGCTGGCGCGGACGCCCCGCACAAAGTGAGGGACTGCCTTGAAGCGTCCTGCAGTGATGCGCTCAAGAGTCTCTCCGGTCTGAAAGGCAATGCAGTCCCGGGGGATCTTGACCTGGAAGGTTTCACCACTTCGGGATTTGATGTACAGCCCGGCAGACGGGTCTGGGGAGGCAGCGAGCTCGTTGAGGAGAGGGAGAGCAGCCCCAGGGGCCACATTGGCAGGCACAGCAGAATCAGTCTCTTGCTCGTCGATGAACATGGCCGATGTCAAGCCCGTGAGACAGCCGTGGTCGAGATGGGTGGCGCACCAGTCGTCCTCATCGGCGTCAACGCCGGCCGCTGGGTCTGCCGACTGCGGGTAGTAGTGCAGGAGGCGTGCCTTTGTCGTATTGGAGGTGCTGACGACGTGCTCAAGGTATCCCTTTGGATAACCCGGAATGTCCGTTTCGGCGAAGCGATCGCAAGCCCGGGCGACGAGGACGGCCGTGTCGATGATCAAGCGACACAGGTCGGTCACGGCAGGTTTCATGCCGGGAAGGACTGTCTCGGGAGGCCAGATGTTTGGCGATAGGTACTCGGGGAACGTCTCGGTGCTGAACTCGGGCGTGGGAGCGGCACACTCAAGCGAGGCGTCAACGTAGAATGCGCAGTTTGCGTAGTAGGAGCCCTTGAAGGTATCGACCTGTCCGTTTTTGAGCGTTTCCTTACCGAGCGACCAGCCCGTAAGGTACTTGGCGTGCGCATTCTCCAGCTTGTCTGATTTGTTTTTTAGTACCGGAACCCGCAAGATTGGAGGCTGCTGGGGAACATACCCAGCTCATCCTTGGGCAGGTTGCCCAGGTACGATGCGTAGGACAGAGCCTGATGCCTCAGCTGAGGGAAGTTCTGGGGGATATCCTTGACGACGAGGATTCCCAGTGAGTCCGGACCAAAAGCCTGCTGGAGGGTTTCAAATGGGATGTTTCCTTTTGATTTTTTTTGTAAGTCATGACAATGCCCTGCACTCATGACAATGGGGGGTTCCCAAGGTACGTACCACTCTTGAGATCATTGAGGGATACAGTGACGGCCTGAGCTTGGGCGGCCATGACTGTTGTCGACTGAGCGAAAGCAGGCAGATACCAAATCGGGAGTATTTTCACGGGAGAGGTGCGAATGGAGTCACGCGCAATAAACGGGCCGTCATCATTTTATCTATTCTTTTTTTTTCTCTTCACCCGTCATGCGCCCTGTGTTGATAAAGACCATAGGCATGGGATCTTTTGAGCCACTGCGGGGGAGGAGGGGGGCTTGCATAACCAATCACCTTCCAGATGCGCCAGTGGAGCTCGCCGCGTCCCGGGGGTCTTGCACTCGCAGGAGCCTCGAGCTAAGTTGGACGTCACCGTCTTGAAAGCTGCAGAGCCAACGACGAGGCCCCCCCATTGTCCGCAACCATGGTCAAGCCGCTCTCCTTCAAGGGCGACAAGAAGTCCAAGAAGCGCAAGCGCACCGATGCCGAAAAGGCGGCCCGCGATGGCCCCTCGGATGCGCTCGAGGCGCGAAACACCGGCGAAACCGCCGAGAACGACGATAGCTGGGTGTCGGCCGATGCTGTGACGGACGTGTCTGGACCTATCATGATTGTCCTGCCCACCGAGGAGCCTTCCGCCTTGGCTTGCGATCCTAGCGGAAAGGTCTTTGCCCTGCCCATTGAGAACATTGTCGACGCCAACCCTGTCACGGCCGAGCCTCATGACGTGCGCCAGGTGTGGGTTGCGAACCGAGTCGCTGGAACGGATCACTTTCGCTTCAAAGGCCATCATGGGAGGTGAGTACACAGTATTTGCGGAAATGATATACATTCAAAAGAAAAGCAATTAACAAGTCATGCAATAGATATCTCTCCTGCGACAAGATTGGCGCCCTGTCTGCCACGTCCGAAGCCGTGTCGCCGCTCGAGTCCTTCAACCTCATCCCCACGGCCGACACGCCGGGGACTTTCCAGATCCAATCCCTTCACGAAACCTTCATGACGATCAAGATCAACAATTCAAAGGCCGGGGGCGCTGCGGGCGTTGAGGTCCGCGGAGACGGCGAGGAAATCACCTTCAACACGACCTTCCGGCTGCGCATGCAGGCTCGGTTCAAGCCGCGGCTGCGGGCTTCCAAGGAGGAAAAGGCCCTGGCCAAGATCAGCCGGCGGGAGCTGGAAGATGCGGTCGGCCGGAGGCTAGACGAGGACGAGGTGAGGACGCTCAAGAAGGCTCGGAGGGAGGGAGACTACCACGAGAGGTTGCTGGAGCTGAAGATTAAGGGAAAGCACGACAAGTATGGTTAAACAAAAGAACGGGACAAGATAGTGTTTGATGTTAGATACGGTCAGGATGGAAACGGGTGGAACTTGTGCAAGCTGATACACAGGATGGAAAATATCAAGGAACAAGGATGGAGAACAAAAGAATATATACACACGACAATGTTTTTGACTGGGTGAGTTTGATTCTGATTCACTGAAGACCAAGCCAAATAAACTGACAAGGCGCCACAACTGGCAGCACTTTGTTTGACAGCTATCCACGGACGAACCACTGCCGTGTTTGTCCCCTTTGGCCACCCATTGGTCCGCCAGGGAAGCCTTATAACCCTGAGTAATTCAGTCTCTGTCAACAGCGGACGAGATGGCCTAGAGGGTGCCGGGCTCCGGTTGGCGCAGTCGGTAACGATTGGCAAGATGCGACAAGTCCAAACAGCCACCGTCTCGTCTCGCAGTCCCAGAGAGCTCACTAAGGAAGGAGGGACGTGTTCAGGGCTCGGCTTTCGAGCGGCAGGGGCACTTTTTTGCTCTGATCCCTATTTATATCAGGAGAAAGTAGAAATTCCGAGCAACTCGGCTCCTATTTTTTCGAGGCTTTTCGGGTATTTTTGCGAGTGCTATGCTAGATTTTAATTGCGTATCGCTTCATTACTGGCAGTTTTCGTAATGAGCTGTGAAGCTTGTGATGTTTGTTGTTGACAGCTGGTGTGGTGTTGAGGCAAACAACTCTCGTTGACGGACGCCCCACACAACCCATCTATACATCTTGATATCAACAAGTCACACATTATACAACGAGAAAGAAAAGAAAAAACCTCCTTTGTAAACAATATTCTATTCATGCTTTTCATTTGCTACTTTTCATTTGCTACTTTTCATTTCATTCATACCAACCGCTCTCACCCTTTCAGTTGCCCGGCCTCCAAGCCTTGACGTTGCCATCCTCTCCCGCCGTAAAGACGACGTGCTCCTCGTCAAAGAAGCAGAAGGAGCGCACAATCTCCTCGCCGTGCGCGCCCGGCAGCCCCACGCTGTTGTCCCGGTCGAGAGACCAGCCCTGGCCGTTTGAGTTCTTGGCGAGGAAGACGAGCTCAAACATTTGGCGACTGTGAGTTGTTAGTGACGACCGAAAAAAAACACCCCCTCCTCACACCTCGTTCTTTCAGGGAGGAAAGGAAAGGAAGGGAAAGGGAAAATCTCACTCTTGGGATCCGGCTCCGAGAATGGCGCCGCTGCCGTCCATCTTGGGCGTCACGTCAGCCACGTACTGGCACCCGAGGACGCCGCGCAGGTCGCCAAAGTCCTGGGCGGCGTCGCCGTTGGCGCGGTCCTCGGCGACGTCGTACAGGGCGCAGCGCTCGTCGTGCGAGAGGGCCGCGATCTCGGTGGGCGACAGCCAGGCGGCGCGGTGGACCGAGGCGTCGTGGTTGCACGTCTGCACCGTCAGCTCGTCCTCGTCGTCGATGCGCGTGTCGTAGACGTTGACGAGCCCGTCCGTCGAGCCCGACAGCAGCACCGCCGCGTTGGCCGGGTTGAAGGCCAGGTCCGTCACGTCGTCGCTGTGCACCTCCTGGTAGTGCGCCCTTTGCGAGGCCGCGGACCGAACGTCCCTGGATGCGGTGTTGGCGGTTGTTTATGGGCATATATAGTAACAAGACGAGGGCAACGTACCAGAGGAAGATGGAGGCGGCGTGGTTCTGCAGCTCGGTGCCCACGGCAATCGTCTTTGTTTCGGCGCTGCACGCCATGGAGAGGATGGGTTTCTCGCTCGCTTTACAATCTTCATCAGTTTCTTCCTTCTTCTCAACTCTCGTCTCTCAAACAGCTTCCTCTCTCATACCTTGGAACTGCGCAACCCTGGAACCCTGCCTCAGATCCCACACACCCACGCTGCCATTCTCGCCTGCCGTGCACACGAGCGCCGCGTTGCCGTCAAACACGCGCAGCGTCGTCAGGTTGCCGTGATCTGTCGCGAGCTTGCGCACTGGGCCTTGTGATAGCCGCGAAGGGTCCAGCAGTGTGAGCGACTGGTCCGATGCGATGGCCGCCAGCCCAGCCGACGTGCGGTGCGCATCGAGCACGTACACGTCCCGGCCGGCGGCGTAGCTGTCGGCGCAGACAAGAGAATACATTTTCTTCTCTTCTTTTGCTCCTTTGGAAGTCTTCTTTTTTCTCTATTTAAATTCCCTGGTCTTGCATCGTTAGCATGTGTTGCGGCAGAACGTCTAAGAAGAAAAAAAGTTTGATATCGCAAGTCGTTCACCAACTACGTCACCCGTTTCGTCATGGTTAAGCAAAAGTGCAGAGGGAGAAGAGATGAGAATGCTCACAATAACAATAATTTAATTTTTAAACCCCTCTCAACTTGTTTCTTTCGCAGAGAAAGAGTGTACTTGATTCAAAGTCTTCCCTCAAGCCTGGTCGCAACCCCACCTACAACTAGATTTCTCCCAAGTGCCCCTCGCTCGTTTAACTGAATATCTCCGACTTCACCCCACCATCCATTCACATGTGCTCAGACAATAGGCAATAGCCCAAATGGCATCAGTCGATTTCGCAATAGCGAACATATATCAACCGCCTCTTGATTCTACTCGGCGTATTCTTACTTCAATTTGTTCGTTTCGTGCATCGTCACATATCTTTTACACTCCTGATCACCAAAATACATCACGCCTATGTTGCGGGCAACTGAGCAAGTGCTTCACTAATCATACAATTCTTCTCTCTTACAAATTATCTCGTCTATCCGAGGTGTTTGTTACCAACGCCAACATCTAGTCCTTGCGGAAAACACCAAAATGGGGGGGATTTGTAAACAAGGGTGACCGCCAAACTCCAAAATATTCCAAACGCCAGTTTTTATGTACACTTTTGAGTGCCCTTGTTTTGCGCCCTCATTTCTTTCTTTTCTTTTCACACATTTTTACTGTTTTGTCGATCATGGTGACATTAGTGATCTTCTTGTCGTTGAAGCTTTCGCTCATTGATGCTGCGGAACGTTCGCTTTCCAACCTCGTAGCTGCTAATCATAATCGCACAAGCAGGTGCAACCTTGAGGGTTCGAGGAATCCATCCTCTCCAGAGGCCAGACACGCCTTCAGTCTTGAAGATGTGCCAGAGCAGGCGCATCATGTTGCCCTCCTCGGGAGCTTGCGACGCTGCTGCGCCGGCAGCCTGGTTTTGGAATGTTTGCGTGCGAGTCTTTCCGACGTCGAATGGTGTCGTAATAAAGGATGCCAATGAGCCAGACAACGCTCCGGCCGTGAAGCTATCAATAAACGTCTCGGTATGGTTCTCGTGGTTCTGGGACCTTCTTCGAACCTCGGACAGATCGTCGTCCACGCTAAACATGTGCCCTTGACTTCGTTCTCGCATGTCGGTAAGCTTAGATCGCACCACTTCGTATCCCCACCAGTAGAGACCTGAGAATGGCACGTCTCGCCATAGAGTCAATGTCAAGCCCCTCCAAAGAGCCGTGTAGCCGTAGTTGCCCACCATCTGTCTAACGTCCTTGAAAGCCTCGACCAAGTGGTTTCCAGAGCCGGAACTGTGCGTCGCCTGCATGCGTGTACGGATGAGCTCAATGGGACCAACAGCCGTCGCGGCAAGAACTCGAGCGGCGGAGCCCGCAGTTAGAGGAGCCGAGGCATCGGAAAGGTGGTTAAAGGGACTGCTGTGGTTGTATCGTAGCCAGTCGTAGCCGGTAAAATAAATAATATTAGAGGGGACGGCCATCACAAGCGTGGGCGACAACCCCCTCCAGAGAGTCGTCACGCCTTCGTTCCGGGCAATTTTGCGCAGCCCATCCATCGTTGAGCTAAAGGTTCGGCGCTGCACCTCTTCGACGGCGCATTCAGCGGGCGGCGGCGCAATGCCCTCGATTCGGGGAGCGGCAAGGCAGAAGTCGGCGTTGCCACCGGCGAAAAACACTTCTCGACAGCATGATGTAATGCCGAGCTCGGCGGTCTGGGCGGGCGTGAGGGATGTGGTTGTGATGGCGAGCTTGGAAAAGTCGACGGCGGGTTTAGGGATGGCCTGAGACTGGAGGCGCACTCGAACGACATCGAGGGGAGTCACTAAAAAGCAGGCTGTTAGCAAGATTTGAAAGGTGAAGCGTAGAAACATTCACGACGCACCAAGTAGTGATGTCAACAAACTCCCAGACATGGCCGAGACCATCTTCTGGGGAGCTGTGATGTCGATGATATCATCCTTGGGCGGCGCGGGAGCGCTGCCGCCGGCGCCGGCGCCGTTGTTGCTGGCAGTCGTGTGGACCATGTTGGCGAGGGTGTACTCGTCGTCGGCGTTGGGGATGTGGTGATGGTGGTTGCTCTCGAGACCACCGGATCGATGCACGTCGTCGGAACGCATGGTATTCGATATTGTGATAGGTGACAAGGTAGCAGACTCAGGGTATGCTTTTGCGGGACAAACAATGGAGATAAGACCCTGTCGGAGCGATAAAGGAGATGGCGAGTGGACGTCAATGACGATGACAAAGCTGTTAGCGGCGCCGCAGAACCCTCGAGTCACACAGGCCTCGATTCAAGATGGGGGAGAGTCGATGGCGTTGACCCCGGACGTGGTTCTTTGCTGCAGAAGAGGTGTCTCGTCGTCTGTCGCGTTCGGTGTAGCGCATGCGCAAAGAGCGAGCAGTATCCCCGAAGCCGGTCGGGGTCGGGCTGTCGGTCGGCTAGTATCGTCTTTTTTTTTTTCGAGGTGGGCTGGGAGGAGGAGAAAATCCACAATCTTGCGATCCACTGGCCCGCGAGCTCAATCTGCGATCGGCTTGATCGGGGTGTCGACAACGCGTGATTGTGAGTTTTCTGGTGTGTAGGTGGAAGGTTTAGCTGGGTTAATTGACGGGTGCCAATGGCTGCAGGTATGCGACCGTCGTGGTTGCAATGCGTGCCCTTTTTTGTTGTCCCCCTCCAATTCAGCGAGTTTGCCCGGCTTCGGCTTCCCGGCGTCGGAGCATCGGGGGGCAAATTTCACGTAATCCTGTACCTGAGCGAACGGGGGAGAAGCTCCCAGCGCACTTGTACAGCCGTGCTTTGCCGGCATGATGTCACTCCGCCTTCTGATTGGCCAGCCGCCACACACACTGGCCACAAGGGTGCTTACACTCGCCGCTGGCTTGGATTCCTCCCGAACTCTGTTCGATTTGATCTGATAATACACTCATCATCTAATTACTGCAAATTACATAATCCCGCCCGATCAGGGCTTTCCATCGAGGCACGTGAAAACGTGAAACCTCACGAGTCCGGAATAATAACAAGCCTGGTTTCCAGGTAATAAAACCATAACTGAAGGGTTCCCCTCATCGGCACACAGTTCCACCCGTCCTGCCACTCGGCCTCTACCCGATGGCTATGCTCATCCCGAGTGTCTGTCCTGAATTCCACCTTGACGCACTCCACCAGTTGTCGTACTACATCCGTGCAAGCACGGTAGCACAGCGATGACGGTTCTGCGCAATCTCGGAACGGATCTACGCCCACACGGCAGTCTCCCAGAGCACGTTGTGTGTCGTCCCGGTACGTTAGTATGATACCTCGGCAAAACCCATTGTTCTTGTTATAGTAAACCCGAGCGTGGGACACGTTTTCAAGACGGGCAGATGACAGACAGGCCTCTACAAACGGAGAACTGTCTCGCGGAGAAAATGTCTCCATCTCAACATCTTCCTCTGTCTTTGGGAATGCACAGGCAGTGTAAATGGTTGGCGTCAAGGGCACATCGTAAACAATCGTTGGACGGGGTACGGTTGCAGAAACAAAGTCCTGCGTCTCGCCCTCATGATGCGGCCCAACGGCCAAGTCTCCCGAGCGCTCCAGTCGAATCTAGACGGTTAGCAATTGCCTGCATACCAACTAGCACCCACGGTACTTTACCAAATAACAAGGCATGGTTCTTATAAACCTTGGCGTTGGCTGCTGTCTCACCAGGCCCCCAAGCGCCATTGGTCGTAGGCTCAGGCGCACCCCAAATGCGACGATGCCATCGTTGGGGTTAAGCGGTACATAGACCCAGGAAACATTATCCGAGTACATGGGCGGGATCTTTTCGAATGTTCCTGTTGCGCAAGGTGCCTGCAGTGTGTGAGCATGGATACTACGCGTGGCACCATAGGATATGAAGAAGGTCAAGCCAAAGCATTTGCGTGTATCAATGGAAGCAAGGCGTGTATGTCGTGACACATCCAAGCTCGATGAGAAACATGCAATTGGATCGGGCGGTGACGAAATATCCCATAGATAGAAATCAGTTTCCTTTGGGATCCTGAGGCGGCCAAGTCCGAGCTGATACGGATTAGACAGGCGAGATAAGAATATCCTGGGGTCAAACCTTGAAGTCCACAGAGGCATCGTTGAAGGTATTCATTTGCTCAACGATATATACTGCTTGTCCTTGCGGAAGGTCAGTTCGTCCTTGGCTAGGCTCCGAGATGCGCTCAATTCGTTTGAGACCTGCTGCATCCATGGTGAGACGAATCATGGGCTCTCGAATGCGTTCCTGGACGACGGGTGGCAAACCACGATCCCAAGTGTAAACATAGCGGAGGGGGACCGTGAAGGTTGTTTCCTGAGGGTGCGCCATCACGTTGCGGCATAGTTTCAACACGGCATTATACCTTGCCAGCATATCGGGTTGAGTGTAATCCCAAACGAGACTGGTCAGCTCCAGCGGAAGCTGGTCCAACCCTGGCACAAATCGGCCGGCCAGGCCCATGTCACCTGCCTCATCGCGGCCCGGGGCCAAGTACAGCGGCAGGGCGTTGCGCCAAGGGTATCTCCACGTGGATGCTATCCATAGCTTCAGCAGCTTCTGAGACCTGTCTTGGGCAGGACACTCCTTCATGTACAGGTTGAGACAATCTGTGTGGACGGTGGCCGACTCCTCGGCCTCTTCGCAGCGCCGGCAGTACACAAAGGGACACAGCAGGACCTCGCTGTCGCGATGGTGGTGAGAGCACACGTTTCCAGGAAACGTGTAAGGGACCTGTTTCTGGCCGGGGGTGGATGCGTTGATGCTCCCCAGCACTGAAAGAATGGCGGTGCTGGTGGTTAGCTAGGGGGGGGGCCAGTGGGAGGGATGTGGTGGGGAAGTGCATGCGTACAGACAACTAGTTTGTCACCTCCGGCGAAAGGATAACCACAGGCGCCGCAGTGACTGTGAATGCGAACATGCGGAAGGACAGGCAGGAGATCCGGTCCTAGAGGCACCAGACTGCCCCTGGGTGAAGCCATGGTTGATGCGCGCTCAATCGCGTCTGAGCAGGACGTGTATCACATTGCATGAAATGAGTGCCTTGGGCTCAGGCGGCCCGGCTCAAGCGAAGTCATTCAAACCGTATTGGACGGTCCATATCCGGCGACATGATGTACACTAGCAGCCGTGTTGCAGTGCCTATCAAAAGGCGACTTTGCTTGCTTTTGATGTTTACGGTACAACATTCCGCCGTATCGAGTCTTCCCGTCTGACTCTTCCCCGGAAGTGGGAAAATGGGGGAGCTGCCCCACTGTAACCATCCCCGCCACCCACTGTGAACCTTGCATCACCACTCGGAATCGCATCTCGTGCCTTAGCCCGTCCATCAGCAAACTCCATCTGACTCTACCGGTAACCTCACGCTGACCCTCAGCCCCTATTCTTTACCGCCTCGCATCTCGCCTGGCACAGGAACAGAGACATACTATCAGACAGAGAACACATATATGCCTGCCTCCCCAACGTAATCATGTATTCGCTGTAGAGATTACTCCTCTTCTCATATCTTTCGGACATATCGGACATAGATAATTATTCATTCCGTCACAATGGTCTCGCCGCCATCATCATCATCACCAGCCGCCAACGCGGACGGCCTCGGCTCGGAGCTGGAGTCGTTCCGTCAGCAATGGATCTCGGATATTCAGCACCAGAGTGAGCCCCAGCAAGCCCGGCCCGGCACATCATCATCGGCAGCTGGCCCCTCCCACCGCCGCGGGCCATCCTTCTCAAGCTCGAGTAGACCATCAAGAGCCAAGCCGGCAGCCAATGATGACGATGATTACTACCTCGAAGCCCAGACATTTGATGAGCCGGCCTCCTCATCGCAAGCTGTGCGGCATGAGCTCAATGGCGTGCAGACTCAGAAGAAGCTCGTCTCCGCCCTCGATCACTTCGAGGAGGCCATGGCCAAGGAGGCGCTCGGTAACATGGGCGATAGCTTGAAGCTGTATCGAAAGGCCTACCGGGTATGTCTTCCACTCATAAAGAGCATTTCATGACCCCATTATCCCTGACACTTTGTCGCAGCTTGACAATGGCGTGGACCGTAGATATCGTGAGAAGCATTTCTCCAAGGGCAAGGCGCCTGCTCCCTCCACATCCTCATCCATCGTAAACGCCACCACCAGCACCACCAAGACAGATGCTCCCGCCACCGCGGCAGCAAAATCACCAGCATCGGCACCATCAGCATCCGGCAACACCAATGTTGCCGCCGCAGAAGAGGCCAAGCCTCTCTCAATCGGCGAGCTGATCGCCAGCTTTTCCTCTCTCAAGATCGAGCCTGTTCCCGCCGAGGTTGAGGGTATGCCCCAGCCGCCATCCCCCCTGGCTGACCTTCCTGAGGAGATCCTCATTCACATCCTGCGCGACGTGGCCATCGCCGACGTTGGTGACTTTGCCCGCCTCTCGCGGGTCTGCAAGCGCCTGGCCTACCTTGTCGCCAGCGAGGAGCGCATCTGGCGCCGCGTTGCCCTCGGCCGCGAGGTCGGCTTCGCCAACATGAAGTACCGCTTCGAGAAGAGCATCGAGTGGACCGACTTACCTGAAGAAGAGGAGGACCAGGTGCAGATCATCGACGGCTTCGTTCTCAGCCCCTCCGAGGTTGCCCAGCGCCGCCGCGAGGCCGCCCTTGCTTACACCGAGTCGCTGACACCGTCCGTATACCCAACCTGGAAGAGCCACTTCCGCTCGCGGCCGCGCATCCGCTTCAACGGCTGCTACATCTGCACCGTCAACTACGTCCGCACCGGCCAGGCCTCCACCAACCAGACCACCTGGGGCAGCCCCATCCACATCGTCACCTACTACCGCTACCTGCGCTTCTTCCTCGACGGCACCGTCATCAGCCTGCTCACCACCTCGGAGCCCACCGACGTGGTTCACCACCTGACCCGCGAGGCCTTCTACCTGCACCGCGACAGCGGCCAGCACCACCTGCCTTCCGCCGTCATGGCCATGGCCCAGCGCGGCCGCTGGCGCCTGTCCTCGGTCGACGATGCCGAGGGCCTCGACACCATCGTCTCGCGGGACGGCAACCAGGACCCCGAGAGCAACCTCGTCATCGAGTCCGAGGCCGTCAACTCCAAGGGCATCGGCGCCAAGTACATGTACCGCATGGACCTTTCCCTGCGCAGCGCCGGCAAGGGCTCCCGCAACAACAAGCTTATCTGGAGGAGCTACCACAGCTACAACAAGCTGACGGACGACTGGGCCGAGTTTGCCCTCAAGCACGAGAAGCCATTCTTCTTTAGCCGCGTCAAGAGCTATAGATTCGGAGAGTAGTTGGTTGTTTTGTTCAAGGAGGACAAATAAACACTCGCTATATAGAAACTGATCGGGCAGAATGGATAGTCTTGTTGGTGATCGCGCTGGGCTACCTGTATGTTTTGGACAGGATAGCGTACACATCTTAGACAAATAGATCTCTTCGTCCACCCAACCCTTCGGAAACAACCGCATCATGACACAAGTATGTTTACTTCCCGATGCATCATGTTCACCGGAGCGTGTATGGACCAGCTTGTGTAACTGCATATCTTCGTAACATTTATTGGTTGCTATCTTGATCTTATATGTCCTTTATATACAATTCCCCGCCTTGCCATCCTTAGACTTTACCAGGAAACAGTATTTTTTTTCCACGTTGAAATCCTACAAACATGGTACGGCCAAATGGGAAAATCGGTTCCAGACACCGAGATCCTAATGGCCCAGAAACGCCCACTGTGTTGACTAGTCAAAGGAATATACTTGATAAATGAAATCAAATTGCTCGTAAGATGCATGCTGAGATGCTGGCGGTGATGGAGAATAGCACCAATAGTAAATATGTGATGTTCCTTGTAAGGATTGTGAGACCCAACATTGGTTGCGGGCTTATTATGTTTACAATGTAGATGTAGAATATCAGGGTATCCATCATCCATAATGATGCAAGGTATAGGTATAGATACCGTCGCGAATGCTCCAAATCAAATCGATGGTTGCCGGGTATCAATTGCAATAACGACTCGGTTGCAAGAAAAGACTGCGGGTAGCGAGATCATGAGTTGAGGTCAAGGATGTACACCAGCTCATCTAAGCCTCTTTCCGTCCAGGAACTTGGGACTAGTATCATCAAAGTATTGTCCCTGGTACTGCATGGCCTTTCGGGCCTGGTATTCGGCCTTCTCCTCTTCGTCCAGGCTAAACGCCTTCTTCAGCCACCCAAACGCACTCTTCTTCTTCTTGACTCGTCTACCCCCAGCAGCAGATGTGCCGCGTGATGTCATAGTGGCTGCATCATCGTAGGTGGCTGTTGTGACACTGCTCAGAGTGCTCATGCCACCCATGCGAGAGGGCTGTTGACGGACATGGCCAGGGAAGTATCCGGACGAGTGGAACTGCTCGGGCTGGGCGTCTGCAGTGTGGGGTCGCTGCTGCAGAGGAGAATGTGGTGATGCGCGGACTGGATGATAGAACTGCTGCTGTTCTGAATGAGGTGATGAAAGGATGTGAGGGCCCATTTGCGTGGAAAAGTCGACATGGGAATTGGCGCGAGGGAGACGATGGTGGTGGGCAACCTCGAGATCAGAGATATAGTTATCGGGAGCCATAGATAGGTGTGTCTGAAGCGTAGGGTGGCCTGTTGATGGCCTAGTTAACCTAGCCTCAGTTGCATTCCTGGGTGGAATCTGAATCGATTCTGGTGGTGTAGTTTTCTGGGACACTCGTTGTCGTAGAGATGTTCGCTTCTCCAAATACACCGGACTCTCGGGCTCCATGTCTCGTGGCGGCGACTGCGGTGACTGTGCCTGGTTGTGAGCTCTCGAATGAGGCCTCGGGGACTGGGCCTGGCTCCGAGCTCTAGACTGGGGCCTTTGCGATTGTACCTGGCTTCGAGCTCGTGATTGGGGCCTTGGTGACTGTGCCTGGTTCTGGGCTCTGGATTGAGGTCTCGACATCGATGACCTAGTTTCAGGCCTTGAAGGGGGTCTCAATTGAGGTGTGGCCTGCGGCTTCGGCTGAGGGGGCGAACTAGGTTTCATCATTGGTGAGGGAAGGGGTTCAGGTGGTTGCGGAGTGTAGGTTCGGGGTTGTAGGATATACAACGGTCCATCGTCCAGTGTGACTGGTTCCTCAGCAGTGTCCTCTTCTTGCTCAGCCTTCGACACATCCACCCTGGGGGTTGCTGCCTTAGGGGTCTCTGCCCTCGGGGTTTCTGCCCTTGGCTCCTCCACGACCTTCTTAGGCTTCCCGTCATACACAGTAGGTGACAGAGTAGGCAGTTCGGTTTCAAGTTCGGCGGGGGGAGCGAGAGAGGATGACGGGGCCGACGCTGGAACCAAAGAGGCCGGAGGCACAGGCACGGCCATTATGCTTATGCGGCTGGGGGGGAGCAAAGGAGTGCAGCCAGGGAGGGGGAAATCGCTTAAAGTGTCGACATCATCATTGTGAACGCTACGAGCTTTGAATGTAAGCGCAGAATCGTCGCTGTCGACACTTGATGGTCGGGGAGCCGACCGATCAGGAATGGGAAAGTCGCTAAGCGTGTGGACCTCATCCAGCATGCTATGAGCGACGGAAGTGGCTGTAGATTCACGGCCAAAATTGACCGGCATAGTACTTGATCGTTCAGGGAGAGGGAAGTCGCTGAGAGTGTTGACTTCAGGATCGTGAACAGCATCAGCCTGGAATACCACTTTTGGGTCACCATTGCCACCGCTCATAGGTAGAGCAAGGGCAGTACTAGGGCGTACTGGCGATTCCAATGGAGACTCTTGCACTGCTTCCTCGATTTGGGGGGGTCGTACAGGAAGAGAAAACGGAGGGATGTTTGCCTATAGATGATTAGATTATTTCAATCAAAGCGTGGAAAGCACAAACCCAAGTCTTTCGGCTGACTTCACCAGCAGTCTTCTCCATCTCAGCCACGATGGTCATCAACTTGATGACGAGACCGTTCAAATCTTGGGCTTGGTTGTTAAGGTCGTCAAAGGCATTCAGCCAACCATCAGCGTTGCCTTTCATGGCCTGGTAAATCTTATTGAGATCCAGGCTAGATTCTGGGTATTTAAGGTCTTTTTGGCTGTTTAGCCACTCCATGAAGGCTTCGCTGGATCGCAAGCCAGCATCAATGTCGTCATCCCATTGCTTCATGGCAGCGTTGGTTCGAGCCAGTATGTGATCAATCTTCTCATTTCCAGCCAAAATTTGAGCCCGAAAGTTGCGGTCCTCAAGCATACACTCAAATGCCTGTCTGTTGCCCATGGGCAATTGTAAATGAGAGATACGCTCCGTGAGATCCTGGTTGGCCTGGGCAAAGTCTTCCAGCATGACCTCGAGAAATTCGTCCACCTCATCGATGTGACCCTGGAGAATAGCAACGACTTGAGAGTTATCAGCGGCCAGATTGTTCAGAAGCAAATAGACTCCAAATGTGATTTGAGAAATCAACTTGTACACCTCATGCTGTTCCTGTCCAAGTCGGTACCGCCATGGCGCATCAAATGGGTCATCCTCGGCCGCCTGCTCAAGAAGTTTTTCTCTGCGGGCCTTGGCGTCCAATTCTCTCAGCTTGGGCTTTCCGGGTCCCCGTGTATCGGTTGCTTCGAGCAGCGATTCCGAAAAGGCTTCCTGCATGGACGGAACTGGGTGGTTTGGGATGTTGTGGTCGGTGGCAATGTGCATCTCGGAAAGGTCCGCCCCATCCTTATCCAGATCGTACACACGATCTCGGCTTGGAGAAGCATCCTCCTCGGCTGTGGGAACAAGAACGATGCGCAGGTCGCTAGGCTTATCAAATGTGAGAGGAGCAAGTGTGGTTGGAGCAGAGCTGCCGATCCCTGAGAGGGACAGCTTTGACATGGGTCGGATTGCAGGCAACATGGTGGCAGGATGTGGATTGGTTGAACGGGCTGGTGAAACGTGAGAGGCCGCGGGGAACCGCGCTGTCGTTGGACGAGCAGGCAGAGAGGCGTGGCGGAAACGCGGGAGAGGCGGCGGAAGGATGCGGTTGTGCAACTATCGCAAGAGCACAAGGCGCGTCGGCGTCAGCTGTCCCGGTGAGTTGCACCAAAAACGGGCAGAAATGAATGTAGATTGTTGATCGAAAGACGAGTGTGCTGTTATCGCATCTCGAGAGCCGCCGCGAGCCAGTGTTCCTTCCTTCAGGCGCCGAGCGCCATACTACTCCCGAAGTCGTCGTGAGGGTGTGCGAGTGAAACCGGCAGCAATGGCGGTATCGGCGTCGGCTGCAGGTACGGTGTCGAGCGAATGGCCAGAGGCGAATGTGAGGCTCGGCGGGAGAGAGATCGGCGGGCGAGGTGTGTCGAGTCGAGAGCTGGGCAACTGTTTGTGGTTTACGGGCAGCAGCAGACTGCAAAGGGGAGGATCATCAGCTGATCAGGGACCTTATTAGGCCCCGAAGAAGAGAGTCGGTTGGTTATCGACAATCCGGGGTAGCCGCAGGGCAAGAGGAGGGTCCGCTGCAAGGGGAAATTCGTTTCCCGAGCGAGCAGTGAAGCGAGAGGAGAGCAGCAAGCGGCAAGGCGGAAACGGGGGGGGGGGGGGGGGGGGGGGGGGGGCAGAGTTCGGTTGGGCATGGCGCAGCAGCGGGCTTGGTGGAGGGATCATGGCTGGATAAGCCAGAGGGAAAAGACGAGACGAGACGAGGCAAGGCGAATGGCGAGACTAGGCAAGACAAAGCACGGATAAAGAAAAGTTGCTGCAGCAGCAATTCGGGATGAAGAGGGGGAGGCGTGGTCAACAACTAGAAACCAGACCTGGACCAGATGGATCCATGACAACGAATGGCCGGAGTGGTGGTCCAGGGCCGCCGAGGCGTACCTTGCCTCGTCCCTCGTCCCTCGTCGTCCCTTGCGCCCCTAGCCGCGACCCTCGTCGGCTGGTGTGGGTGCCCTGCGAGGATAGTGGATACTGGCTGCTGGGCGAGAGGTGTGTTCCCTGCGCAATCACCTACTTTGTCCGCCCCTCCAACCCTCCAAACCCGCCACAACCCGCCAGCCCACCACGGGCGCTGATTGAGCTGCGTACGTGCACCCACTCGCACATGCACACGCGCCTAGCCGCTGTTGCCATCAACTCGCCCAGCTGGCGCGTGCGCTGCGTGAGAGAGAGTCGTGCTTCCAGCGGTGTGCCCCTCGCCCTAGGTGGCTGCCTCTCCCGTCGCCCATATGCGTCCTCCCCTGAGCCTGAACCACGCCAGCAGCCAACCCCAGCCAACGGCGCACTTGGCGCCCTCAGCACACTAGCCGTTGGCGGTCGTCGGGTGCTCTCTTGGAACGCTCTCCCCTGCGGGTTCCCTGGGCGGCACCTCCACCAACGCCCACTAAAGCCTCTCGCCTCCTGCAGCCCAACCAAGCCACTGCAGACCAGCGGGAGCCACCAGGGGGGGCACTAGGGCCACTGGAACGCCCAAATGGTGTCCACCCACGATGCTAAAAATCTAAGGTCCCAGAATCCCACCCTCTACTCACCAATTGCCCAAATGGTGGGGGGGGCAACGATGTGCCCATCCCTCCTAAGGCAATGATGAACGATCCCCTGGCTCTATTTCCAGTAAGGCCCTGGCCTGGAGCCGCTGGACGGGTTGCTAAATTGGGATTTGGGTCCCCCCGGCCCCAGAAGAGCTCGCCAGGGCCTGGATGTGCCTGGGAGCACGCTGTGAAAGTTAGAGTTTATTATATTACGGAGGCTCCTAACAAAGAAGAAGAAGAAAAAAATTCACTCATGACTACGGTTACGTGGTTACCGGGGGCGCCATGACATGAAATGAGCCATTGTGCTTTGCTTGATATTGGCAGAAATGAGAGGCACCAGACGAGATTGGCTGCATATTAAATTGCTCAAAAACCAGTCATCCTTAGCCAACGGATAATTATTTTCCTTATGAGCAATGGCCACCGCCGGCGTCAGCTGGGCAGCCATGACAGCAAGAAACAAAGAAACAAAACACGAGGCCAATAAACAATGGGAAACATGGATCGAGATCTGCCGAGGTTCCTTTGTTCTTGTGTGTGTTTGCCGTATGCATGCCGGTGGGATGGATGGTGTGGGTGGTGTGCTATCCATTCTCGGCTGCCATGGGTTGCATTGGCAGCTGGATTGGGTACTGAGCGAAGCAATAAAATAAGCAACAATCTCGTCGTCGCACCTCGTCGTCGTACATACACACACTCACGCGCGCGCGCATGCGGATGCATGCATATATTATCTATCAGCAGAGACAGCCCGTTTGTGTGGGCACGCAGAGCGCAGAGTGCAGCATGCAACTGGTCAAAAAGAGGTCAGCTCCCGACCTGTCTAGACTCTCTGATCGGCGTCGATCGCGCAACGGGTTGGCTCCCGAGCATTGCAGGATAGAATTAAAGCCGCCCCGTTCGGCTGGCTCGTCTAAGGCAAATCATCCTTGGGTGCTGACGGAAGACCCAACTGTGCTGGCCTCTTTTACCCCTTGTCCCCATCGCCAATGCAACCCCGGTAATTAGAAAGTGGTGTTTTTTTTCTCTCTGATGAGATTTTCCCTCTCACCCTTCAGTGACCTATCCACGCACAGGGCAAGACCTCTCTGCCCGTTAGCTCAGGGGCCTGCAGCTGTGCAACCTGATCTTGCACAACGACCCCTGGGCCAATCCCGTTGCTGTCGATAACGGGAATATTAGTCTGGGGTGGCTTGCTGACGGGCCATGACGGGCTCTGGGCCCGGCCAGCCAGATTACAAGCCCGAGCCTCGAGATGGCCCCCCGCGACCGGGGTGGTCCTGGCCTACATTCCCCGTTGGTACGCGGATCGGGCAGCCCATCTGCACTTGGCGCTGTCAAAGGATATAGGGGGCTTGAAGCCGATCGAAACTCTGTCTACCTAAACGGGTCTCTTCATTTGCTCCATGTCGAATCGTTTGCAGGACAATCTGCACATCTCGCCTTTGCGTGGTGTGCATCATTTCAGCGGCCGCCGTTGTCGCCAATGTCGTCAACGACAACAGCCCGGTGCCCTATTTCGACAAGGCCGGCTGTGATGACGGGGGTCCGCGCCGGGCCAGCCCACACACAGGTAAGTGGGTGACCCATTCGAGCACGACTATTGAGTGACAGGTGAAGACAAACCACCCACCAGCATGGATGACCGGCCCATTCTGTCATGGGCACGGTTCGGGTGAACCGTGAGCAACCACCCCGATGCGCACAGAGGCTTCCCCAAGCTTTTGATCTGAGCATCCTGAGCGAGGACTGTGTGTCGCGTGGACCCTTGGAGCTGCTACTAAGCTTCCTACTGCTCCCCTCCCCCCAATCCCGTCTCATTTGCGGTTGATGGATCGCGCTTCAGGTTCGACAAATGTCTCTCGCAGCTGACCTGACCTCCGGTGAGTAGGAGCTCAGCTCGGTGGGTTGAGACAATACCCAACAGGCCAACCCTTGGAAAACCCAGTGTCAAGTTTCCTACATCTGCATGCGCATTGTGCCCACCGCGTGTCCACCGTTTGTGCCGGCCGCCGGTAGGCGTAATTGGGCGAGAATGATGAAAGCCCGTTGGTCACGGGACGCGCAAGCTGGCGGCGTTGACGCGAAAGGCGGATGCCATGCTTATCACAACAGCCCACCAGACTACGTATTGGTTTCTATTCTAGAGTTTGCGTAGTGACATCAGCAACCAGGTTGCAACCCGGAATTAGAAGTCGAGAGGATCAAGGCGGGTTGTACAGACGCAGCACACAGACTCGACAATGGGTGCCAAGACGCTCCCGAATGCAACGTGACTATACAGAATCAGCCAAGCAGCCTTGTCACCGATGTCTATAGTGACAAGTGGTTAATTATTAGCACGGGCGAGTCAGCAAATGAATGCACTATGAGTTGTCACGTCGCTTGTGGTCGCTTGCGAAATCCCCCCCACTCCCTGCTCGCTCGAGGTTCCAGAAGGAAGATCTGCACCCGCACCCACACATGCACGCGCATATGCACCCACAAGCTCTGTCTGGACCTCTCTCTGTGCGCGCGCGCAAATCCATCTACAACACCAGCGACTGACGATGCATTCCCGTCAGCGACTCTAGCATCCTTAGCCATCACAAGCCCGCAGTCAGCTGAAGAACGCCTCTGGCAGCTTGGGCGCCCGGTAGGGCACGCCACATCATCCCCCAAGCCCAGCAGCACTGCCCACAGGCCACAGACCAGCTCCAGCGGGTCGGCCACGGCACCTCGTTGCCGCATTACGCT
Source organism: Calonectria pauciramosa (assembly GCA_017140785.1). NCBI lineage: Eukaryota > Fungi > Ascomycota > Sordariomycetes > Hypocreales > Nectriaceae > Calonectria > Calonectria pauciramosa. The sequence continues at coordinate 4,130,152 of JAACIZ010000002.1, read as the reverse complement.
GCGCTGCGACGCAACGCGGAGCCCATTTCTCCATCGGCCTCATGCGCGGGCACCACCGCCGCAGCTTTCCTCCTCTGACCACCACCACCACGGCGCCCGCTCTCGTCACCCCATCGCTCGACAAAAAAAAAAAACTTCGACAATACGGCTCTTCGGAGCGCTTCACCCACACACGCTCGCTACAATGGCCCCCAAAAACCCCTTCAAGTTCGGCACCGACCTCTGGGACACCTCCAATCGCTTCGAGACGTCGTGGCTGCTGAGTCCCTGGGCCCTGTTTGGCGTGCGCGCCCTTATCGTAAGTTGCTTCATCCGCGACTCAGCAATTGCGCTTGCTAACAAGGACGGTTTTTTTTTCTTCCCGATAGTGCCTCTTCACCTGGGTGACTCGCTTCTACATCATCGGCTGGACCTGCTCTCACGACTCCCTCGGCGGCTGTCTCGCCGTTCGCCAATCCTTCTCCTACTTCACCTACCTCACATTCTGGGGGCTGCAGTTCTACTTCCTCGTCGCATCCATCCACACCTTCACCTACGCCCGCACCGGCCGAGCTCTTCTCGACAGCTTCCCGCGCCCGCTCCAGGCCCTCCACTCGCTCTTCTACTCCTCCATCGTCACCTACCCGTTCCTCGTCACCATCGTCTACTGGGGCGTCTTGTACAAGGGGCCGTGGTTCAGCGTCGAGTTCACCGCTTTCTCCAACGTCAGCCAGCATGGCTTGAACAGCCTGTTTGCGCTCTTCGAGCTCATCGTCCCGCGCACGAACCCGCCGCTGTGGGTTCACATCCCCTTTCTCATCTTGATCCTTGCGTGCTACCTCGCTCTCGCCTACATCACCGTTGAGACGGAGCACTTCTACGTCTACAACTTCCTCAACTACCGCAAGGTTGGCGGTCGCGGCATCGTCGCCGCCTACATTATCGGAATTGCCGTCGGAATCGTCGTCATTTTCTGCATCGTCTGGTGTCTCATCCGGCTCCGCAAGTGGGTGACTGAAACCAAGCTTCACAAGGAAGGCAAATTTTCTGGGCGACCCACCCAACACGACACGGAGATGAACAGCTTTGAGAACAAGTACTCCGCAGGCCCAATCTCTGATGCGCCTGATCGCGCATATTAATTCTATCTCTGCTCTCTCTCTCTCTATCAGATCTCTCATCGCTTCGCAGCTCTCTCTGAGATATACTTGGATAATCTTTTCAACATCTTGAATTTGTAGCTATGTAATGGATAGGGCGGCGTTGAGTCAATGATACCATCTCAGTCATATGTAGCGCAATGTCCTTAGGATACCCAATAGCAACAGTCAGACATAATTGATAATGGTCTATACAAGCATATTAATCACTTGAGTGCCTTGTTCAAAGCGCAAGTCAGCAGTTGGAGACCCGTGCGCAACAATAGATTTGCAATCTCAAGTACAGACCACACACAAAAATAAACATTCAACTCTTTGATGCGTAATTACATTTCTTCTATCTTGTACAAATAAAATTACACGGCTTCCACTCGCATGAAACAGGCATTGCGACGATCGTTGTAATACATGGGTTTTAACACTTGAGCACGACGCCGCGACGACGCTCGGACTCCCGAATCTCAAACATGACCTGGATGCCGACGAACAGACATCCGCATGCGGAAAGAAGAAAAACGACACCTGTGACAAGTTAGCAACAGTCCATGGGAGATTACATATAGCAAAACGTCGAAGCTTACCAGACCAGTCATGCAAAATACTATGCACAATAGATTGCAAACCATCCAATCCAACGGCGAATCCAACAAGGTTGGCCGAAATCATCATCAGGACGTTGGCAACGCTTCCCACACAGCACAACATCCGGTACGCAGTCGGTTGGCTCTCCCACTTTCGCTTGGGGAATAGGTATGCCGCAGTCCACTCAGGAAGCATGAAGAGAACAATCAGCCAGCCCCAGATGAGGAGGCGCAGCTTGATGTCGTGCCAGAGTGCCACAAATGTGAAGACCAACAGGTACGTCACAATGGATTTGACCGTAGCTCGCCAGTTGCGGAAAGACGAACCTCCAAGCGGAACGTAGATGTATCGAATCAACCAGCGGTTGTACGAGCGGTGCCAAGCGCGCCAAAACAGTTGTGTGCTATAGTTGTTGCTGACACAACGAACCATATTCTCGGGGGGGTCGATGCCATCAACAAGCGACCACAGTCGGAAGAGCCTCCAGGGGAGCAGAAGCTTCAACCAGATGATGTGAAGGTTTAAAAACGATAGGAGACTAAGCTGAGTAGCTGTATAGGAACTCCAATCAGGGTCGGCCCTACCAATGGCGCCAACATAGTTGTAGTGAAGGATGACCTCCTTTGCGAGGAGCACCAAGAGGAAGCGAATTCCGTATCGGATAGTTCGAGAAGTCTCAATGCTGGCCACACGGTGCTTTGCTTGTGAAATGTAGTCATTAAATGTGATAATGGGGCCTGCCAAGTACAGCGGGGCATAGATGGCATAACCCATATAATTTCGAAAGCTGAAATCACGAAGATTTGCTGGAATAGAAACACGGTCTCGCTCAGAAAGGTTTGCGGGATCCAGTTGCTTCTTCTTTGACATATTAGCGGTTAATCATGAAAATGAGCATTCATCTCCACTCACCTCCAGTGCGTTGGAGCTGCCTCGGTCAAGGCTCCAATAATAATCCAGGTTGAAGCTGATGAGACGCAAGATGGTGAGGTTGAAAAGCACTTCCCAGCGCACGATAAGTCCGTGGAAGCTGTCAAGCCAGTCGCCAAACCGCATCAGCTCTGAGTCGACAAGGCGTTGCTGATTGCCGACTATATCCATAAACTGGGGAGAAACAATGCTAGCAATGCTCCTAAAATGATAGCCGTTGAATATCTCGTTTGCAAACAAGGTGGAAACGTTGAAAATCCAGGTAGCCACCGGCATATATTTCCTCGGGACCTTGGTCGCTACCTGGTAATTGGTCCAGAGAATGATAAAGACCTTGATTGCCGAGGTTCCGTGCAGGATGGCCAAGAACAAGAAGGCAAAGGTGTAATCGAAGGACGCGCGCTGATCCAAGCGGGTTTGGCCATTGACCACCCTGCCCTTGGTGGGGTAAAGGGCGGTCCATAGCTTTCTCAGGAGCGGGTGAAAGATGAGGAGCGCGCTCATGTAGGGAAGGTTCCTGCGGAAAACGGCGTATTGGTGGTCGGAGACATCGATCATGCGACCCGGGATCCAACCAGTGGTCAGGTATCTGTAAATCTTGTTCCATCTCGGATCGCTCGCTATTTCCAAGTCAGGCTGCACGTCCAGGTAAAACAACAAAACGGGACAACATACGCCTCGAGACATCATATGCGACCCAGAATATGTAGGGAACCGCAAAAAGGAAGACGACATAGTAGAGGTAAAACTCTGGGGTCCTCCATTTCGACGGCTGCGCTCGCGCCTTCGCCTTGTCAAGCGTCTCTTTTCTCAGGTCGGGGTCATTTCGCGAATCGATAACGGTCTGGTAAGGAACGGACGACGGATTGGTGAAGCGGGTGTCTAGGGTGTCGTGGTCGTAGACATTTCCAAGGAACGACAGGAGACCCATGGTTGCGAATTGGGGCCAGGAGAGAGGGAGCTCAGCTCATGGTGCTGCGGGTCAAAATAGGGCGTGTTTCGCGAATGCACCGCGCGAGCAGCTATACCCGAGTTCAAAGGCGTGGGGTGAAGCGAAGGAAACCAAGTTGGTGAGAGGGGGAAAAGATGATGTCGTGGCCTTGCGTGGGGTGGCGCTGGCTCGTACGGGGACGGAGTTGTGGTGTTGAGACCGCCCCGGAGAAATTGGGCCCCCGTACCGATTTGGGGAGTGATGGACCCCTAAACGGCCCCCTGGAGGTGGAGGTGAGGGGCTGTTGGTGAGCACTCTTAGGGGGCTTAGACATGTGCTGCCCCTGAAATAGCTTGCCCGGCCGAAAAGAACTTCGCGCTCCCGCCAGTCTGACAGGTGATCCCCGCGGATTCTAGACCAGGGATGAGCTTTGCGCAGCCAATAAACATTCCTCTAATTTATTCGTCGCACGTGCACGCTCGGATAAGCACACCGTCTCTTTGCACAAATCCAATTGGAGAGACATTCTTGCAATCCGATCGCTCTGTTGTTCGGTCTAGTTGGCCATTTCAAACAGTAGGCTCATGGCCCATATTATTTATCAGTTTTGTTTCTATTGTCAATGCTATCGCAACACGGCACTCTGGCGCACAATTGGGGTTAGGCGAAACGGACTCAGCAACGCGGCTACTGCGTTCATTGCTTAAGCTTGTACCTCGGTGGCTACTGATCTTTGTATAATGACAGACTAAAAGTTTGAATCACCTCACAATCCAAGACACCACCCCCCTAAACTCGTACCACGTGTCTTGCTTGGTTTCTAATACTGGTCAAATAAATTTATCGGCCTGTATTAAAATTCTATAATATATACTTGTAGCCTTACATTCTTTTCACTTAATTGTAGAAATTGTACGTCAAGCAAAGAAACGCCCTATGAATGAATGATCTTAGAGCTTGGACTCGATCATACTCAAATTGGGTCATCCCCCGACATGGGTCGTGCATATTCTCCAAGTCGGATTCTACCTCAAATGGACGGACTTTGTATTATTAAATTCGTACCCATCCTCTCATTTCTATCATGATGTGTTCTGAATCTTATCAGTCATTTATATATGTTCAGTTCTTTTGGTTGTCAACTATTCTGTTCTTTTGACTAGCGGGACGGTGCCTACCCTACAGCGATGCACTGGATAAACTCGTCCAAACTTGGCCAATTTTTGCAGCACATTACTATCTGTGAGCAAGAAATTTCTCATTAGGAGAATTTCATGAAAAAGAAACGATGCATATACCTCGCAGATGATGTCTCTTCACCTCTTAACATTGGGGCAAGGTTTGAGGTTTGGCGGTGTTGTTCTATACTTAAGTTTTTATTTGAACGCCTGGAAATTGACTAGCTCTGATGCACCTAAATGTGTTAGGGATGCAGAGTGACAGCATAATTTCTCGTATTAAGCAAGTCTAACTTTTACCCCCTACTAACATAGTTTGCTCTTGAAGCCATTAAGTGAATTGGTTGTATCGGCTGCTGATCTCCGTGTTTAGCCTTTGCATTGCTTGAATGATGGGGGACATGTCCTTTTGCCCCTTGCACACCAGCTCTGCCTGATCCCCTAACCGTTTCAGCGATTTGATGTCATCAAAGTGTTGCTGAATGTTAGAAGAGCGCAGAATGGTGTTGGCAATATAGGCGAATGCAATATAGCATCTGTAGGCCCCAAGAGTGGTGATCACTGTCTGTACGTATGGGATCATGACCAGCAATTGACCCATCAGATCAATAATGCGGCGACATGCTTCCATCACGACAGGTGTTTCGGGGATTTCGACGTCCTTTGTGAAGGGACCGGGTGAAGTGGAATCCAGGATTGTCATTTTCCGAAACATATAGATGATGCAGGTATAGCCGGTTAGAGGCACATCTGCAATTTCCCACACTTCAGCATCACGGTCGGGATTCTTTTCGATCCAAGAACTCTGTAGGAAAATTAGAATGCGGCTTGGAAACGGGAATTTGACATTCTCACCAGTCCCCATTCTTCAAGAATGTGAATTATTTCTTGGCAGAGCTCCTCTGTTTTGACCATCACTTCAGCTTTTGTGTCATTCTCAGGATCCTCGAGCAGTGCAAAGAACCGAATAATGACCAGGGTTATACGTGAGGTGGCCAGGAAAGCAGACGCCTGGATCGTCTCGGGTGGTGGTTGTGAATTGGGATCGAGCCAGGGCAAATTGACCCTCCAGGCATTGACAGAGAAGATGGGAGGCTTGTCCATTACAAGTCTATAGTAGAGATCGATCTGTAAAACCTCCCAAGATCCTTTGCGATCGGCGTCGCAATCGAATTTATCATCATCCTCGCCCCAAGTGATGTCCGCGTTGTCAAGTTGGTGCAGGTTGAGGATTTGACAGTATTCGCAGGCGTGCCTAAACATTTTCCAGGACAGCTCTTCGTCGAAAAACTGATAAGAGACGCGGGTCTAAAAGATGAATTAGAGAGAAGCAGAGGAATGTAGTGGGTGGAAATTACAAGGAATAGGGCTGCGATCAAGTCCATCATTGTCCCAGTTGCCTGCCTCTGCCAGCCGGGAATGGCCCTTAAGCAAGCGAGGTAGTTGGACCGAGCGTATGATACGCTCGCCGTTGAAGAGTCATTGCTGGCCCTCAAGGTACATCCGTGATAGAGAATACAGTAGTAAATGACCAGAATTGCTGGATCGACGTGAATATGCGGGACACCAATGATGTCGGGAATAAGCTGTAATGTTCTCTTGTCAATCAGGCTGTGAAATAACCAAGTTGGCATATTCTCAAAATAATCTGGTGAGACAAAGTCAGCCAATAGAACCCAGCGCGAGAGGGTGGCATCTTACTGCGTAACCAGCACTTCGCTAACTCGGCTGGAATTTCTATGGCATCTGTAATTACGGATGTCGAGAGATCTCGCATCATCAAGCTCCGGGCTTGATCAACCGCATTTCTAAGAATAGTGGTCGCATCGAGTTCAACTCGACGCGATGCATCGTACGAGTCCAGGTAGCCGGACAAATTTGTCTCTGCAGGAGATGGGCAATGAGACGGCGAGTTTGTAGCGTGCGGTACAGCCCCGGGAGTTGTGGGAGGACCTACGCCCGTGGAGCGGGCTTCAAGACGCTGGAGTCGGTCGAGGATGGTGGCCAAGGCCTCAGTGTTTGCGGACCTGGGTCACAACCTTTTTTCAGCACCAACCAACCAGATGCTCGGATCAGTACTAGTGACAAGCTTACATTGACTCCTCTACTAATGCGCGCGCAGTTCTTCTCTTTACTCGCTGAGGGTAGATACACTCAGCGGCGTGGGCTTTGCATCGACTGCAAATGGGCATAACCCGGTTGCAGCGCACCTGGACCACCCATTATCAATCAATGACGGCACACCAGCTTCCGGAAATAAGCAACTGACCTTTCGATCTTTGCATCTTGTGCACTAGTCGCGCATATTAATGGCTTGGTCTAATGTGGCCTTAGACAAGGAGCAGGGGAGGGGAAGGCTGCATACTTACCGAGAGCCGGTTGAGCTGGTCTGGATCGGGCATCTGAGCTATGTAGATCCGGCAGATGGTGCCGTACTACACTGGCAGGGTCGCAATGGCCGATTGGAGACTGACACTTGTTGCTGTTATGGAAGAGAAATGCCCGAGCCATGGAGAATTTGTGGATGCCGCTTTGATCCAGAAAGTGGTCTAAACGGACTCTCGGCAAATGTATATCCGCTACTACGAGGGACGGGCCAATAGGCTGAGAATGAGCCTAAACACAAGCTTCTTTTACGCAATAATAATTTCCATTTTTCCTGTCACCATGTGCTTACCAAGAGTAAGAAGCGCCAAGCGAATGTGCCGGTGGTGGCCACTCGTGGGCAGGGGTCGTGACGACACGGAGTTGGCTAGGGGCAGCGAGCGTTGAACCAACGGCCCCTGTGCTAACGGACATTGGTAGCACCGAGGTGCTGAGTCATACTGCGACGAAGCTCAAGGGTTAGGGTTGCTCGCAGGATTTGAGCCAGCTCGTGGATCCTCGGACTTTGAGCCACCGAAAACCCGTCTGACGATCCACTGATCCACACCCCAATTTGTGGCACTGAGCCTCGGGTCTCCGCCAAAAAGAAAAGGCAAAAACGTCTTCTGTGTCATTTCCAAGGATTCGGTGGGGTCCATTAATAAATTCCACGACGCGTTTTTACGTTTCTCCAACATCCTTCAAGGTATATAAGATGGAAGTGATTGCCCATGCTTTTGTAGTTAAAATAGCCCAATCAACATTCTACACTTGTGCATCAATTGAATAAGACTGTGAACCATTCATCGAATCGCAGCCTCCAAGATGGCAATTGGTGAGCGCGAGGGTCTCAACCACCCCCATCAAATTGGTTCAGCCGCTACCTCATTTACTGAGGCAGACAGGGGAAAATGTCCTTCCAGCATCGAATCAGATGACACAGATGACGGAAGGAACGAGGAAGTGCTTGAGCTTGCCCGTCGACTTACAACCCAGTCGCAAGCAGCTCCTGGCGCCCTCTTCCCTCTGCCATCTGATGGGCCATTGAACCCCAATAGCACCAGCTTCAACGCAAGAAAATGGGCCAAGGCATTTTATGACCTTCGAATCGATGCATCGCAAGGCACAAAGCCAAGGACAACCGGCGTGGCATTCAAAAACCTCAATGTGTATGGGTTCGGCACCGACACCGACTTCCAGAAGACGGTTGGCAACATCTTTTTGGAAGTGGGAACGATGGTGAAAGGGCTGCTTCACCAAAAGCAGAAGAAAGTTGATATTCTACAGGACATCGAAGGCGTTCTCCATAGCGGAGAGATGCTCGCTGTTCTTGGCCCTCCCGGCTCAGGCTGCACCACGTTTCTCAAGGCGATTGCGGGAGACACCCACGGTTTCCACATCGACGATGGCGCAGAACTTAACTACTCCGGCATCAAACCTAAAGAGATGCGGACAGCTTTTCGTGGAGAGGCTATTTACACTGCTGAGGTCGATCAGCACTTTGCACATCTTACAGTAGGCGACACCCTGTATTTCGCTGCTCGCGCGAGATGTCCCAAGAACATACCCGCTGGAGTCTCTCGACATGAGTATGCCGAACACTTGCGCGATGTCACAATGGCCATGTTCGGCATTTCACACACCAAAAACACACGCGTCGGAGATGACTTTGTGCGAGGCGTTAGTGGCGGAGAAAGGAAGCGAGTGACCATTGCGGAGGCAGCCTTAAGTTATTCGCCCCTCCAATGCTGGGATAACAGCACACGAGGATTGGACAGTGCCAATGCAGTTGAATTTTGTCGAACCTTGAGGGTGCAGGCTGATGTCATGGGATGCACCTCGGCAGTCGCTATTTACCAAAGTCCTCAAACTGCCTACGACGTTTTCGACAAGGTGCTTGTCCTCTACCAAGGTAGACAAATCTTTTTTGGCAAGACATCCGAGGCGAAGGCATATTTTGAGGACCTGGGTTTCGTTTGTCCCGAACAGCAGACTACCCCCGACTTCCTCACTTCGATGACAAGCGCCAAAGAGCGCATCGTCAAGCCTGGGTGGGAGAATAAAACGCCTCGATCTCCAGATGAATTTGCACAGGCTTGGAAGAAGAGTACTTCCCGGCAACGGTTGTTGACTGAGATTGACGGTTATCTTGAACACCACCCCTTTGGTGGTGAAAACTATCAAAACTTTGTCCAGTCTCGCAAGATTGATCAATCAAAGATCCAGCGCATCAAGTCACCCTTTACTCTGTCATATATCGAGCAGATGGGTATCACATTGGGCCGGTCGTGGCTGATGCTAAAGGCAGATCCGAGCGTCACCATCACAATGCTGCTGTGCAATCTTACAGAGACACTTGTAGTATCAAGCATATTCTACAACATTCCCGACAATACTGGTGCTTTCTTCAAAAAAGGCTTTCTCATTTACTTTATCATGATGATGAACACCTTCAACAACGTGCTTGAGATCCTTACTCTTTACGCTAAACGAAGCATCGTTGAGAAACATGCCCGATATGCTCTGTATCACCCCAGTGCTGAAGCTTTATCCTCCATCATTGTGGATCTTCCTTACAAGATATTCAACGCCATCATGATCAATGCCATCTTTTACTTCATGGGGAATTTAAAAAGAGACCCGGGAGTCTTTTTCTTCTTTCTCTTGGTTTCTTTCTCCGTGTCAATGAGTATCTCGATGGCCTTTCGTCTTATTGCATCTCTCACAAGAACTGTTTCCGAAGCTCTTGCGCGAGCCTCAATTCTGCTTCTTGCCATCGCTCTCTACACTGGCTTTGCCATTACTCCTCAATACATGCCAGTTTGGATTGGGTGGATCCGGTGGCTCAACCCGACCTTTTATGCCCAAGAGAGTCTTATGATCAATGAATTTGCGGGCCGAAATTTTTCTTGCTCAACTTTCGTGCCGTCAGGTAATGGCTATGAGTCAGTATCTGGGTTCAATAGAGCATGCTCGGCTCAAGGTTCAGTCTCCGGAGAGGATGTTGTGAGCGGATCAGCACATCTATCTACTGCGTATGGCTACAAAGACTCTAATAAATGGCCTTACTTTCTGGTGGTTATTGCTTTTACATTTTTGTTCATGATACTTCATCTGATTTCTACCGAACTGGTCACTTCGGAACGCTCAAAGGGAGAAGTTTTGGTATTTACCCGAAAGGCTTTGAGCCGCCTCTCTCGTAAATTTGTCAATGATGAAGAGTCAGGAACATCTGAAGTGGCGCAAAAAGCTGCCGCCGAGGATTCAGGAGAGAACACGGATGTCGAGAAGCAAAGCTCTGTCTTTCACTGGAAGGAAGTTTGCTATGATGTGACTATCAAAGGAGAGAATCGTAGGATTCTGGATCACGTGGATGGCTGGGTCAAACCAGGAACACTCACGGCTTTGATGGTGAGTGAAGAAAGGATTTCGAAATTACATGGTCAAAACTGACAACTGAACTCACAGGGCGCGTCGGGAGCTGGAAAAACAACTCTTCTTGATGTCTTGGCTAGTCGAGTCACCATGGGAGTTGTGACCGGTTCCATGTTAGTCGACGGAAGATTACGTGACGAGTCGTTCCAACGCAAGACTGGTTATGTTCAGCAGCAGGACCTCCACGTCCATACCTCAACCGTCCGGGAGGCTCTTACCTTCAGCGCTCTTCTTCGTCAACCATCGCGATATTCCAGGGAGGAGAAGATTGCCTATGTCGATACTGTTATTGATCTTCTTGATATGAAAGAATACTCTGATGCAATTATCGGCGTTCCTGGTGACGGATTGAATGTCGAGCAGAGGAAACGACTGACAATTGGCGTGGAGCTAGCAGCAAGGCCCCAGCTTCTACTATTTCTGGACGAACCGACATCTGGGCTTGACAGTCAGACATCCTGGTCTATCTGCAACCTCATGGAGAAGTTGACCAAAAATGGACAAGCCATTCTGTGCACTATTCATCAACCCTCAGCTATGTTGTTCCAGCGATTTGATCGACTCTTGCTTTTGTCTAAAGGAAGAACCATCTATTTTGGAGATGTTGGCAAAAGTTCGAGCATTTTGGTTGACTATTTCGTCCGCAATGGCGCAAAAGACCTACCCACCGGCGCGAATCCGGCGGAATATATGCTGGATGTCATTGGTGCGGCCCCTGGATCTCATACAGAAATCAACTGGCCTGATGTCTGGCAATCGTCACCCGAGCATACTCAAGTCCAAGCTGAGCTGGAGAGACTGGCTTCGGAGGGTATTGCTAAAGCAGAACATACCGTTGCTGAAGCCCAATCAAACTACAGCGAATTTGCTGTTTCCTTGAGTGAGCAGTATAAGGAAGTGTGCAAAAGGCTATTTCAGCAGTACTGGAGAAGCCCGGGCTACATCTACTCCAAGTTAACACTGGCGGCCGGTTCAGTAAGTTCATGAGTAGATATTTGATGCCGCAGTCGGATGCTAACCTTTTCTTAGTCGTTATTCATTGGACTCACGTTCTTTAGAGGAAAGAACACTGAAAGAGGGCTACAGAACCAGATGTTTGGCGTTATGATGATTTTGACCATTTTTACTCAGATTATTAACCAAATGATGCCTGCATTTGTTGCTCAGCGCACGATGTACGAAGCTCGCGAACGTCCTTCCAAGACTTATTCTTGGAAGGCGTTTATCGGCGCAAACATCTTGGTGGAGGCTGTCTGGAACTCGGTAAGACCCACTATGCACTTGGAAAGGCGAGCCCCAAGTTATCATGTGCTAACATTAAGTAGGCCATTGCTGTACTGAGCTTTATTTGCTGGTACTTTCCTGCTGGTCTCTACCGTAACGGCTATGAAACCAACTCGGGCGATTCGCGAAATGTCACTGCGCTTCTCTTCATTTGGCTTTTCTTCATGTTTACCAGTACCTTTGGAAACATGGTTATTGCCGGGTTTGAGAGCGATGAAATGGCTGGCGGCGTGGTTACACTTATCATGGTGATGATATTCTCATTCAACGGGTGAGCATTCTCCCAACCTAGTTATGTCGTATCTGTTGCTGACCCAAATGTAGCATTCTTTCCCCACCTCAGGAGCTTCCAGGCTTTTGGATTTTCATGTACAGGGTCAATCCTTTCACTTATATTGTGGAGGGCCTTCTCGGAACTGCGATGGCCAACGCCAAAGCAGTGTGCGAGCCGAATGAGTTTATTAAATTCATTGCTCCCAATAACACTACATGCGGTGAATACATGGAAGCATACATCGCCTCTTCTGGTGGTTACGTGAACAACCCTGACGCTGGAAACGGAGCACAGTGTCAGTACTGCACAATTTCTAATACAAATGCCTTCTTGGATCAGAAAGGAGTCAGTTTTGATCATCGATGGAGGGATTTCGGCCTCATGTGGGCCTATCTGATTTTCAACATTGTGGCGGCGTTGGGTATTTACTGGCTGGTGCGGGTTCCCAAGACAAAAAAGGCAAAGAAAAATTAGATTTAAAGGTTGTTGGGCATATTGGACAAAAGGATAGAGATTAGGAGGCGACTTAGAGTAACGTATAAAAAGAACTTCATCATTATATACTTCATGGTGCGATCAAAGTATCCTCTTCCTTTCCGCAATCCTCTTTGAAATGAGTTGGTATTGCATTATTTACGGACGCAACCAATGATCAACCATCGGCTTTGCGTAGCAGGGCAAGGCATTTCCCTATATCAAAAAGCACACATATTAGCTCATACACCACTAATTTACCACCGAGTAATGTCTCAAGTCAGACGTACCTGCAATCTCCCAACGATCTGAGAGTACTGTCAATGCCTCTAGTAATAGCTGGAATGTTTCAGATGTTCCTTCAAGAATGTCGCCCTCGCGTAGAAACCATTGACACTCAGTAGCCGTCAAGCGCGGTGAGTGTGGAATCCAACTGCAAGGCTTCGGTTAAAACAGCCTCTCGCGCCTGCGAACTTTTTGCATGGTTTCTATGATTGAGAACACGGCCTAGGGCGTGTGAAGTTTGACAAACCCGTGCGAACGGGCCGATCTGCGAGTCAGGCGAGAACCCGGTTGTAAAAAGGGCCTGGTTGGTTCCTATTTCGCCTTGCTGCCACTCTTCATCTGTTGTGGGCAGCAGGTCACTTTGTGATGGTTCAGGAATAGCAGGCGGGAGACCTGAGGGGCCAATATTAATGCATCTGCTTTCATTTCAGCAAATGATGGAAAATGGAACTGCTTATTGATAGCTTACCGTTCAAGTATCACCACAGCCCACCAAGTCCGGCGCTCCTCTTCCCAATAGGTCCATGATGGCGGTGTCCGGAACAATTGCGTGGCATTGTTGCGATCGTGAACTCCCCTTAATATGCCAAGTCTAGCTGCTCGGCCAACGGTCAGGTACGCTGCTGGAAATATGCCGTGGCCGATTTCGTATATTGCAATGAGAAGTAGTGCTTGAAAGAGATGCAAGGATGTCGGCGACACCTCCTCGATAGTGTTGAAGTAGTTTTTCACAGTCTTGTAAAGCACAGCGCTAGAAGCTGAGGCTCCATCCTGCTGGGGACATTCAGACACGAGTTTCATGCCTAGCAATAGAAGTGTCAACCCTGGAGATTCCGTTGGGATTCGGGCTTGCAAGCACTGAGCCAATCTCTTTCTGCTGACGAAAGGAAACCATTTGTCGGTTGTATCAAAATAATACTCGGTAATTATGTTCAAATCAGACCCAAGAAGTTCTAAGATATGCACGGGGGTGGGGTAGAGGCCAGCAAGCCCGGAATGAGAGACGGGCTGGAATAGGTCTGTATCGATGAAGAACGCATCAGGGAATGAAGGGGCCACGATGTTTCCTTCAAGAGCCTGGGGTGATGCAGAAGTATTGGATGACCTTGAGCCATATGGCTTTCTACCGGCAGGATACTCGCATGCCTTGCCAAGACGGGCGCACTTGATGGCTATGTTAGCCAAGTGGGGATGATCAAGGAACGAGATAGTTACCATGGAGCAGGATGGGAGTTCTCGCTGGCATTTTCTTTTAAGCCGACTGTTAAAACTTTAGATCAGTCAACCTAAACGCGAGATTGAGTGTCATCTCACCTGCACTGACGACACGCGTGTGGCGCCCGCACCAAGCTGTCGGGGGTTGGGTTGGGCCGGTCGGGGCATTGCTCAGCGACCGGGCTCGAAACACTGGGTCCCGGGGCAATCATGGCGCTGACTACTGAGACAAAGGGGCCTCAGAGTATTATTTTCCTAATTGGAAGAAGCGGACGAGGCCGTTCATCTGGCATCTGACGCATCTGACAAGCGGGGGCGGGAAATCGCGGACAATTGCTCCACATGTCCCGCGGGCCCACGCCGCGCTGACGCCGCTTGTCAGGAAAGGGTAAACAATTGGTAGGCGAGAAATTCGCTATGGCGAAGCGGACAATTTGGCTTCGAAAACCCGCCTGCTTTTCTCCATGCTTCTGTTGGACTTTAGGCATTCCACGGAGTTAAGAATAGACAAATCCATCACGGCTTTTGTTTGTTTGGCTATTTATACTCAGGCGCTGACCGTTGGAATCAACCGTTTTTCGACACCAAACACTACAACTACTCTTCTCTGCAACCTACCCACAAAACATACTTACCCACCCAAACGCATCTTTAATTCAGCAACATGTCTGACGCATTAAAGCCCTACGCTTCGCTCTACGCCAATCAGAAAGGCCCAGGTGATGCACGACCTACAGCCCTTCGGATCATCAATGATAACAATCTGGCCAATCAATGGGCTGGAAAGGTTGTCCTGATCACAGGCGGCACTTCTGGCCTTGGTCTTGAAACTGCCCGCGCTCTGCATGCAACTGGTGCAGATGTATTCATCACCGCCCGCAGCTCTCAGAAAGGCCAGGCTGCTATTGACGACATCCGAAAATCATCTGCAGGAACCGGGAATCTAGACATGATTGAGATGGATATGGATTCTCTCGGCTCTGTGAAGAGCGCTGCTCAAGCATTCCTCTCCAAGTCGAACCGACTGAACATTCTCATCAACAATGCTGGTATGTTGCAAAAAGGAACTCTGTAGCTTCAAATCTAACATGGATTCAGGAATCATGGCTATTCCGGAGCGGGCAGAGACTGCCGATGGTTTCGAGCAACAATTCGGAGTGAACCACCTAGCACACTTTGCTCTAACAACCCTGCTGCTCCCCACTCTTGTCTCCAGCAGCACGCCCTCGTTCAACTCGCGCATCATTTCGGTGACGTCCTCGGGCCATCGATACTCTCCCCCCAACTGCGATGACATCAACTCAGAGAAAGCCTACCACCCCTGGGTAGCGTACGGACAGTCCAAAACGGCCAACATCTGGATGACAAACTACATTGACCGAGTCTACGGGTCTCGTGGGGTTCACGCTAATGCAGTGCACCCTGGAGGCTCCATGACATCGCTACATCAGCACGTGTCAACGGACATGGCTGAGGAATGGGGCCGCGACCCTGCCATGGTTGCCATGATGCAGAACCTGGACCAAGGCGCTGCTACGACGACATGGGCTGCGATTGCAGATGTTTTGGAAGGTCACGGAGGCAAATACCTCTGCAACTGTGGCGTCGGTGAACCTGCCAAGGACATGATGGCGATTCCGGATCCAGGCTATGCCCCACATGCATTTGATGAAGAAGGAGAGGATAAGCTGTGGAATCTGAGCCAAGAGCTTATTGGGGCCAAAATTTAGTCGGATTGCGCTGATATTTCGGGTGGTGGACAAGGGATAGATAGACTGTATGATAGAGGTTCTGGTTTTAGATTCGCCCACAGCATAGAAATTCACTGCTCTACATTAATTACTGTCTTGAATAAAGAAAGTGAGTCTGTATACAAACAACACGAATTAGGAAGAAAATGCGGCGTGCTCGTAATTCATTCAAACAAAGCCCAAAGAGTCGTAAATGGAAAAAATCCGCCACAATAGGCGTGAAGCACTTCACTAACGGCCCATCCTCAGCAAGAACGGTATAAAAAAAGAGTTATCAATATGCTAATTGACCTTTAGCTTAAGAGACACCTCCAATTACTTTTTATCTACTTTGTTAATCGCTCGCCTAGCAATGAGCTACACTGAGCAACGCATATAATCTTGGCTTGAAGGGTTGGCACCATTCTTCACTAGCAGACATCAAACCGTTCTCAATTTTGATGCGGGGAAGTTATCCATAGAGTTCACAAGGAAAAGTGGCTGGTCATGGTCGAAACCTCAAGTGAACAGGAGTAGGTACATCATGAATCTGGACGTGGCCTGACAACAGGCCACTAATCACGACGGTCAAGGCGGGGGAGCTTGGATCTTTCAGAATGAGCCCGGCGAAATCTTGGAATAAAAATTTCAAATCTCCAGGCTCCCCAGTTCTCGAGATCTAATAAATCTGGCAGCAGAATCCCGGGGTAGTGGGTGCTATGGAATCGTCGCCACAAAATGCGGCCAAACGGAAGATGCATCCAAGTTGTCAGACCAAAGCTGAAACATTTCTAACTCTAATTTTTTGGCAAGGGGGTTGAACTAATGCACAAAATCTCTCTAGATCCAGCCACAAAGCCAAAATCCAGACCCATGCAGGTAGACAACGTCAACGATGTCCGCATGCTATAAGATCAAGGCTGAGAATGATTTTATTTGCCTGATTAGGGGTCATCATTTTGGATATTCATGATCGCATACAGACTGCGATGTGTACTTGTCAGGAGGGAAAGTCGGCGACGAGTCAAGAAGACGAGTCGGCTTGGCGGGAATCGGGGTGGCTCTGGGGAACTGGCTCGAGCTTCCAGCAACGTACGATATGGTGTGCAGAACCAACACTGCTCAAATCGCGCACCCCGTACTCATCCCCATCGTAATGAAACGAAGTATGAGTTTAAAAATAAATTTTAGAAAAAAAAACAGAATTTCAAAAGTGAACTGCTGAGTAGATGTATTTTCGTGTTTGGCGGTCCTCGTCGCCCTCCGCCCTCCGCCCTCTGGATGGCTCCTGAACAAAATAACATCGAGCCACTTGGAAATGATAAAGTAGCACTCTGCCAACTCAAGCAAATGCATCGATAGCAAGACCCATACGGCTCTAATTAGTTAATAGACACCAATTATTGCAGTCGGGAGCGTCACTCGACGCGCGTAACCTCAGCGGTGGTCGTTCCCAAGCTCGGACCGGTTCGTGGTCTGGATCCATTGGCAAACGGGCCGTGAACCGACCGACGCTTATCTTCTCCACGTGCCATCGTCTCCTCGATCCCTTCCTTTCCTGTCGCGATGAAACCGTTGACCGACCGAGCTAACGGACGAGGCGGAAGAGGAATACTAGCTCTTTTCATGCGCGAAGGCCATTTCAAGGTACGGGCTCCTTCCCAGCCCTTCTCCCGGTCAACGTCCACTGAGAGGCTCAAAAACGCGTGGAGCTGTCAAAAACACCTGGATCCCGGCAGACAAGGGGGGCCCTGTAGGTTTGCTCGGCAGGGGGCCACGACACACCTCGTCCAACTCGTACGTGCGGAGAAAGACGTTGGAACCATGTGGGTTTCTAGAGAGGGACCAAAAAAAAACACGCAGCTCTAAGGGGTGGCCTGGGTGCTTCACCATTGAGCTGCCATTCTCGGTCCGCGCAGCACCTGGTCCTGGTGCTGTCGGCGCTTTTGCGCACCCTTGCCAAACGCACCTTGTCGTCAAAATTCGATGGTCGACGACGACGACGACGAGGGCGCTGGGCGAAAATGTCCGGAATGTCCACACTCGTGTGCGTAGATCGTGATCGTGGCGTGGTCAAGGTTTCTCTTGCGCCATGATCCGCGGTTCGCCATGGGAGCAGAGGCACAGAGGGTAGCAGTACACAATGATCAGCGTGCTTAGAGTTTGAAGAAACGACCTGCTCGGCCGAATGCAACATGTTGCTGAAACGCCATCGCTAACGCTCGCCAAGGCCGCCCTATGGTGAATCTTATGGCTTTGGCGTGCACCGGTAAGGCTTGACACTTTGAATCCATTGCACAATGGATCGGTGGCCAAGAAGAGATTGGTTAGATTGGCTCATCATTGCCAGTCAATGCACACTCAATCGAACAATTACCGGCCAATCTCCAATATTCTTTTTCAATAGCCGTCCTTTTATTACTTTTTATCTGGGTCTCTGCGGCCTCCACAAGCCTAACTCCTGGCACTCCATAAAGTGATGATCCCCACCAAGATTGTCGCGGAGGACGTATGCTCAGCTCCTTAGCTCGTAAATTTTGCTCGGACTCGCGTCGAAGCCTGAGTGGAAACCTGCTTCCAGCAGTGCGTTGCCAGATCCTCGATAGTCTCCTCTTTTTTCCCCGAGCGGCGTTAGGGTGCGGCGCAGACGCGGATCCGGTGACGAGAAAAGAAAACGGCTTACTGGAGAGCAGCTGGTCCTCGGGAGACCGACACTCGTGGCAGTGTCCCATGCTAATCGGCGACCTGTGAAAGACGAGATTATTGCAGCCGGGGCTGGCGGTCCAGCGAAACTCCCTGACATGGAACACGACGGCCGGTTCGAGGCCGGGGTGCCTGTCGAGCAACCCGCGGCAACGGTGAATGCGAACCATGTGGAGTCCGTAGCAGGAGGTGCAGTATACTTGGCCCAAGTGACACATTTGTTATTGCTTTTTGGTCTCAGTCAATTTGGCGGTTTGACAGCTTTTGGCAGGAGATGGATGCTGTGTGATTTCTGATGGAAATTTGACAGCCGGGACCGACCCAGGAAACAGGGGGAGCGTCTCTGAGGGGCTTCTTAATCAATCGCCGATTGAATTTGCACTTCTCATTCGGCTATCGAAATGTGTCTCCATTGTGCTTTTTCTACGCATTGCTCAAGCATTGCCGAGGCGAGTACAGGAGCGCTGGTTTACCTGGCACAGGTTTGTCGTTGTTATCCCCCTCGTCTTCCCCTTCAGTCATGCCATGCCGTTTTGGGCGAACGGCTTGGCGTAACACTGGCCCCGGCAGTTGCTTGTGGTGTGATTTTCTGGAGTCTTCTTGGCCGAAGATACAATGCTGACTGGGACTGGCCGTCCCGAAGCATGGCCCCCTTGAATCCCCGGCAAGCGGTATGGATGCCGGCACCAGCACCCTTGAACCCTGCCACGTCGCAGCATGGATTGGATCCCTCGGGTCCTCCCAGTGCGAATCCTTCCTAGCCGAAATAGGTTCTCGAGTTACTTGCCCGACTTCCTGCCTTGCATTCTCTTTGTATGCATGTCACCCGCAAACAGGCCACACGCCGGGAATGCGGAGCTTGTTGTCTCGTTTGACTTTTCTTTCTTTGTTGCTTTTCTTTTCCCCTTTGTGAGCCCCAATGTTAAAAAAAAATGCCTTGTGTGATTTTGATTTTTGTGTGTTGCCGTGGATCGGTTTGATCGCGTGATCTATGTGTCTTGCTATTATTTTACAGAAATGGTCCGACCTGTTGAGACACCAGAAGCAAGACTTTCCTAGTGTCACACGTTTCCAGTGCCGTGACCCTTGGTGTGAACTAAAATGTACCCCCTTGTACTGCCTCGTGTGCTCAATTCGCCGGAGTGTTTTTTTTTCTTCTTCTCTCTCTCATGTTCTGCGGTTCCACCTTCGGTCGCCGTCTTCCGAGATCCGCAGCTATCCTTCCGTGTGCCTCAGATTTGGCCGCCCATGTCGCGATGAAGGTCTCGCCCTTGCGTAGTAACTGAAACTTGCGTTTTAACCACGATGGCGCGCTCGTACTCGGAGCTTCCTTGGCTACCCGGGCTGCGGTTTGATGATGTGTCGCCTCCTTGCACCTTGTACGTAAGCTCGACTTCGTCGTCCTCGATCCTCACATGGCCCGCATTGTAGCGACCGGCAACGTTGCGCGAGTGCATGTTTCCAGTTCCCTCGCCGGTTCTGTCGCTCACGTAGTACGGGCTGCCGTTGGATCCCTTCTTGCGACCCATTCGGAAAAGCGGAGCGAGCGTGGGGAGGCAAGCCGAAATGATGGCGACGGACGGCTCTATACTGGACCAAGCGAAAGAGGGACCCATCCACCATGTAGCGTCGGTATTCTTGAAAAGTCCGTTGAGGTAGTAAATTCGAACGATACTTGCCACGCAGACGCTGCAAAAATGTCAGTTTGGGCTCAGGTGGGACGAAAATAGGGGGGGAGAGCGCACAAGCTACCGAGCAGCATGATGCCGACAATGGACGCCTTGGATCTCTTGTTTAAGTGAAGCTGCAGAATTCGAGGAATCGGCACAACCAAGATAACAATGTCGTTAAGCATGTTGACAATTCCAAGGAGAAGGAAGAACAGGTGAGTGTCGATGCATTTGCCCGTGGCGCCGAGATATTGGTTCCAGTAGAAGCTCACGGGCTGGCAGGCGCATGCCATGGTAATCCAAAGAATGAACGGGTAGATGCTTGTCAGGAAAGTCGCTCCCCAAAACATGTTGTTGAAGAGTCGGTTCTGATCGGCCTTGGAGCGGAATAGGCGGTGGTACAGCAGCAAGATGCTGACCTTGGTCATAGTGACTGCAAGAGCATAAATGTAGGGTTCGGCGTACACAATCTGAATGAATTTATCATTAGCTCGGCGGGTTCAAGGGCGATGAGGTCAAGTTCAAGGCAGGCTACGAACCTTGATCAGTGTGATGAATCTCGTGATCTGGTTCGCCCACACATGCTCGCCAGCGCCATGTGCTCCAGCTGTTCCAACAAATGTCAAATTAGTTTCCAACGTATACCAGAGCGGTTTTCAAACGAGCCATGCGTACCAACAATAGTTGTCGCTACCGTAGCGGCCGTGCAAATCTGGAATGTTGTGAGTTGCCGTCCGGACCTTGCCGTAGAAACCCAGACTCACAATGCTAAAGGCGATAGCATAATCGTCCCACCAAAGCTTCCCGCCCTTTGTCTGTCGTACCCAGAACCGCAACACAACAAACAAGGTCGCAACTGCAAGTGCGACGCAAACAACAATGTTGTAGGCTGTAACAATCTGTTCTTCCAAGTCGAGACCAGCGGGCGGCGAGCCGAAAATGGCCGCAATATTCTTGTCGAGCGTCACCATTCTGAAAGTCGCATCGAGGGTTAACCGTAACAAAGACAACGAACCAACAGCATCAGGCGGAGACGGGAGAAATTAACCTCGCGGGAGGCGTTCGCGGATATAACCAACAACAAGATCTGAGACGCTGGTCCAGGCAGCCGGGACTTCTTAATAGATTCTTTGGTCCGACCAAGGCAAGATGCAAGGGACGGCATGCAGCTCGCATGCTCCATCCACCAATGCCTTGGACTCATGATAGCTGCCGGCCCCGTCTTACAGCGTCCGTCGGCTTCGATACCACACGCAAGCAACCGCAAACATGCCCTAGAGCAGGACGGAGGATTATCGCCTGACGGCCCCATATCCCATGCTGCACCGCTAGGATGACAGTAGGGAGCCGCCTGGTTGGACATCCATGGGCTCCGCCGTGGTCATAAGGGGGGTCGTGATCCCTGACACCGGGAACATTAAGGTGGATTCGGGATCCGCCCATGGGAAAGCTCGGATCCTTTGGCGGAGCCGCACACCCGGCATGCCGCGGGGGGGTCCGGATATTTGGATCGGCACGGCCTTAGGCACACTCGTTGCAAGTGCCCTGCCTACCGAGCCATCTTGTTTGGTTAAACGGTCGTGCTAACACGTGGATTCCCGATAGCAATTCCAGACAGGTAACCTCACACGTGGGCGGCACATTCCCACGCTATCCCGACTCCATGCAATGGCAATCCAGCCCCAGTTGCTCTCGGATTGCCCAGATCTGGCCGTTTATGCCGGTGATATCCCTGGAAGCACCGGGGTGCCAACCAACAGCCGGGAGGACCAACAGCCCTTCCACCCAGCACCAGAGACGTCGTATCATGAGCGGGTTTAATGGCGTGTCAGGATCAAAACGCTGGAAACACTGGCCTCTCTCTTTTCTTCGATTCACTTGTGCAGGCTAACAAAAGCTCCTTCCCAATTCGAGTCCCCCACAGACCCCAGGAAGACCCCTATTGCACTTATACCGGTATGGAAACTTGTCCGCGGAGGCGAAGTAGTGATAAACATTTCTGTGGGAGTATATGACCCGCAGCCTGCCTTCCTTTCATATGCCGAACCGACCTTTTATACGTACTTAAATTTGTTTCATATCTACTGCGTTTCAATCCGGCGACCTTGCTTTCTACACAACTTGCTTTTGTTTCTTCCCAACGCTCGCATTTCACACGTTTCGTTTCAAAATGGAGACCACAATTCCCGTCGAGTCTGTGCCTCAGGTCGTTGAGAAGTCTGAGCCTGCCGTCGCCGTTACTGAGCTGCCCAACCTTGCTCCTCCCCTACTGCCCACCGAGCAGGTCGGTCCCAAGGGATGGGTCCGCAACATCTTCTTCTTCGAGCTCCCTGAGGACTATGACTTTGAGACCCTCTCCGCCATCGTCAAGAACAGCTACCAGGCTTTCAAGGATCGCACTCCTCTGGCCGGCTGTGAGGTTATGCCCCTGGAGGGCAAGCAGGAGGGTCTTCTGCAGTTCCACCGCTATGGAGATGAGGTTGATGATTTCGCTGCCAAGGATCTCCGAGCCGAGGGTGCTTTCCCATCCTTTGCCGAGCTCAAGGCCCGAAACTTCCCTGCCTCCGAGCTGGACCCCAAGATCGTCTGCAAGCGCGGCCTCGGTGGCGAGTGGCCTCAGCCCGGAGACCACATGACTGTCACTCTCATGCAGGCCAACTTCATCCGTGGCGGTATGCTCCTGAACATGTTCTTCCTCCACGCCTACTGCGACCACACTTCCGCTTTCAAGTTCACCGAGATTCTCTCTGAGGAGTTCCGCAAGGCCCAGGGCATCCCCATCGCTGAGCCCGTCGAGGTTCCCTACGAGGACCGCGAGAAGCTCATGAAGCCCTCCGGCAACAATGCCGAGCTGGACCTGAACCACCACGAGTACATTGAGCTTCCCTTTACCCCCACTGAGGTTCCCCCCAAGCTGGCCAGCCCCATCCACCACGGCCATGTGTGGTACTTCTCTCCCGAGAAGCTTGCTGCTCTCAAGGAGGCGGCCTCGCCTAAGAATGCCAAGCTCCTGAAGGATGAGACTCTGCCCGAGTACATCTCCACCAACGATGCCCTGACTGCTCTCATCTGGCGCGCCACCATGACTGCCCAGCACCCCAGCCTCACTGCCCCCGCTGGCGAGGTCGACCCCGACGCTCCTCCTGCTGGCGGCCCCTCCCAGGTGGCCATTGCCCTTGACGCTCGCCGACGTGCTGGTGTCCCCGTCCACAAGTACACCATCGGAAACATCCTTGGCTTTGCCCCTGCCATCATGGATCTCCGCAAGGTCGTCACCGAGGCCTCACTTGCCGATTTGGCCATTGTTGCCCGACGAGCCGTCGCCAAGGCCGAGGGTGTCTACCTCGACGAGTTGACCACCATCATTGAGGGTCTCAAGGACGTGAACCGCCTGGCTCCTGTCTGCTTCCTGGACATGCCCGGCAACCACATGATCCAGTCTAGCTGGAGGGACTTCCCCTTCTACGATCTCCAGTGGGGTCCTGCCTTTGGCAACACCATGCACGCTGTGCGACCCCCGGCTTGCGGAATCACACACACCATGCAGGTCGTGCTCCCTGACCCCAAGAGGGGCGGCAGCGAGGTCTGGGTCGGTGTCGAGAACTCCGCCATGGACAGACTGCTGAAGGACCCTGAGTGGAGGCGCTACGCCGAGGCCCCTGATGGTCTGTAAACTATCGGATTTGCTGGCCAATGTCCTTTAGTTGGCGAAGACTTACACATAAGTCCGGGAAGAGCAATGCGCTCTCACCCATAAACATACCCGAAGAGAAGTGCGATACCAATGCGGCGACTGGGAGTTGCATCTCCCAGATTCATAACACGCCAGATTGGACTTGATGAAATAAGGTGCGACTCTACGAGCCCGCTTTGATAGGAACCGGGGGCATATAGACGCATGAAGCGTCCTGGAATTGATTTTGATATAGCGTCTGACTTAGCATGTATATATACGCCAATAAGCTTACCAAAATGTAAAAAATAAACGTCTAGTTTTTGAACATAGTATACTCTCAAGGTTCAATCATGCTTAAATTGAAGCAATGTGACGGCGAATGCCGAATTACGCCTATAAAACATGGCCCAGGTTACTACAATGAGAAGGCCAAAATACACGTTTCCGAGCAAGACTTATGAAAAATGCATAACCTTACAAGAAAATTGCCTTACCCTGTAACTGAAGCACCTGGGAACCCGCGAATGTTGTGAAGGTTAGAGCGAAGAGTCACAGACAAAGAATTAAGCTGAGGTTGTTTGTATTCGACTAGAAATATTGAGTATACTTTGAGGTTTACAGATTACGAGGTTTTTGAATGAGCATACAAGCAAGTGTCTTGGGCTTTGAACGCTACACGCCGACTGATGACCTAGCTCCAACGGACATATCAGTGCGGGTTGCCACTTCCCTGTGTTGTCCGACATTCTCGTTTCCTAAGGCAGTGCCAGGATTCCACGGCCTATCAAGCAGTAAAGAAGAAGAAAAATTGGCCATTGTGATGTTTATTGTATCGAAAATTCAGCCTCACTCTATTTTGATGAACTGTAGCATCAATCGAATTAAAAAAAAAAAGAAAAAAAAGAGAACACCCTGTTCGATCCCAAGGAAAGAAAAAAAGGAAGATGTAATCGCTTTTAGCAATTGCACGTTTCGATCGTGCGACCTCCGGGTTATGAGCCCGGCTGGAAGGAGTTAGTTTGATGTCACAGGTGAGTGATTAAGTTGAGACATACCGCGCTTCCACTGCGCCAAATTGCTTTCATTGGTTGAAAATTGTGCGCGATAATTAACACTAACCACCTCAACGACCACCCCTAAACGATACATGACAATGATAGACAAGCTTACCTTCTGTGCTCAGTCAAAAGAAAGACATGCGGCATTGGTGGAATTGGCTGTGACAAGCTGTGCACCCTTCATCTTTTCAATCTAACGCAAACCAAATTCACGAACTTGCTCGGTCGTTCAACTATGCCAAGATTAGACACCAAAACGTGAATGCAAGGATTCGATGACGTGCTAAACATACAGCAAGACGTCTACATCTTGACGGAATGTTTGTATAAGTAAGGGATCTATTTTGGACCATAAGCTTAAATTCACTCACAGTCCAATACTTTAAAATCAAGACTCCAAATTCTGTCCGATACTTGTCACAAGATCGCAAGTCAGCACCACCACCATGAGCGAACACCAAGCCTCACCTATGCCCAAGAAATGGATTCTCAATGCCTTTTTTATGAACAATCCATCTTTTGTAGCACCAGGTAGGTTCTGTTTCAGACTGGGCAACGAATCAAAGTTCTTGTAGACTCAAGGTATTCTCCAGGATTATGGAGACACCCTCGAAACCAAAACTCAAGATACAACGATTTGAATTACTGGATCGAGCTTGCCAAATTGCTTGAGGGAAATTTCCATGCCATATTCCTGGCTGACGTCCTTGGGCCTTATGATGTCTACAAGGGACCGAGAAACATCAAACCAGTCCTCCCTGGAGCTGCGCAATTCCCACTTTCCGATCCCTCGTATGTCCGCAAAATCCTTTTTTGGTTTTGTATTAGAACTTACGAGCTACTATTAGATTGCCAATTGCAGCAATGGCCGCAGTGACGAAGTCGCTTTCATTTGGGCTCACAGCCTCGACCACTTACGAATCTCCATACCTTCTGGCGCGGAGATACGCCACTCTTGACCATCTAACGAATGGTCGGGTTGCGTGGAACATTGTCACCAGCTATTTAGAAAGCGCTGCTAGGAGTATGGGTCTGAAAGAGCAAGTTTCTCATGACGAAAGGTATGCTATAGCCGAAGAGTTTCTGGAGGTGGTGTACAAATTACTCGAGGGTTCGTGGAGGGATGATGCGGTGGTGCTTGATCGAGAAAAGAGGCAGTATACGCATCCTGACCGGGTGAGAAACATTGATCACGAGGGGTGTGTTTCTTCTACCCAACTTCGTTTCTTTCAGGGAAAATCTAATCCGACACAGAAAATATTTTCAAGTGGCAGGTCCGTCTCTTGTTGAGCCCTCCAGGCAGCGCACTCCATTTATCTTCCAGGCCGGCGCTAGCAAGGCAGGGAAGACATTTGCAGCAAAACATGCTGAAGCAATATTTCTTCCGGGCATGGACTTTGACGCTGTGAAGCGGACTGTCAGCGAGCTAAGACGTCTGGCCACTGAACAAGGTCGTGATCCTCAGAGTCTTAAATTTATTGCCGGAATACATATTGTGCTTGCCGAAACAGATGCAAAAGCACAGGAGAAATACGAAGAATACTTGTCATATGCAGATTTGGAAGGGTCCCTCGCTCTGTTTGGGGGCTGGAGTGGTACTGATCTGAGCAGCTTTGCCGACGACGACGACTTGAAATTCACAGGGCCTCCGGCGATGCAAAGCATGGTCGAGACTTGGAGCGAGACCATTCCAGGAAGCGACAATATCAAGTGGACGAAATCCAGAGCTGCGCAGGAGCTGGCTCTGGGAGGCGCTCACGCACGGGCAGTCGGAACAGCCAAAACCGTCGCCGATATTTTGGAGACGTGGGTCCAAGAAACAGACATTGACGGATTCAACATTTCATATGCCGTCACTCCCGGCGACTTTGAAGACCACGCCAAGTATCTGGTCCCGGAACTCAGGTCGCGGGGCGTGTTCTGGGATGCTGCAGCTGCGGAGGGTCGAACAACCCGCGAGAACTTTTTGGGGGAGAATTTTGCCAAGGATGGAAGACTCACCACCGATCACCCTGGGTCCCAATACAAGTGGCCGGCTAATAATTAAGAGTGACTTTTACTAGACAGAACATTCACAGGCAATGTGAGGTTTAATCAATCAAAAATGCCTGAGAGCCACCTGGAGCAGGCCTTCAGAACTCCATGTTCCATATGCGGGGTACAATTTATTCAAGCTGAAAGAAATGTGTAGCATGGCGCGACAACTACGAACGAAGACTGTAAGAAATGCGGTACGAGATCCGAACTGCGTCGAGATGTCGAAATGTCGAGTGCCAGGGACGCATGAGAGGTATGGACCGCTACTCCACACTTCACCACCCCAACCACATGTTCCTTCGACACAGTTATGGTGTATTTCTCCAACTTGTCTCCCACGACCTCCACCATGTCCGGCCTTGTGTCCGTGGCTCCCCGCCAAAATGTCACGTCCTGTTTGCAGTCAGAGCAAGGGTAATGAGACTGTGGTGGAGCCGCTCGTTGAAAGGAGGAACGACGAGCACAGGACAGATCTTCCGATGGGGATTCATTTGGACGGATGTCACGAGCAAAAGCTCATTATATCGTGGCATTACGTGTTGCGACATGGTAAAAAACTTTTCTCCTGATTGGCGCTCAGAGAAATCTCAGCATGGTGCACAGATATGCAAATAATGGTCCGCAAGATGCAGATTGTCGGAAGCAGATGGATCACGCGACACATTACCGGAGGTGACAACGCTTGTGAGCGCGCAAATTAATCCATGTGCTAGGGTTTACTCACTTGACAGGATCCTCTGACTAGTTTGTGGCCTGCCCCATTCTGTCGGTCGTGTTGTGGTCGAGCGGTGCGTCGTAAGGCTACACGGTTTTATGCAAACGACCCCCTACTGTGGCCGCGACAAGCTCAGTCAACACAACCCTTCAAGCCGTGCCTCATGCGTCAGCCTCCAACAACCCAAACTTCTTCCTTGTCTTTTTGTTCCCGTCTGCCAAAGAAACCCAACTGTATCGCTCACGCGCTTAAGAAGATTAGCTATTATTTGCGACACACCAGAAACATTCGTGACGTACGGAATCCACCATTGAGCACCTCGAATAATGGCGGTTGTTGGCAATAGCCACCCAGAAATACGTCTCCTTTTACACAGCCGAACTCGCAATAGCGCAGCACCTCGAGCTCATTGTGTTCCTCGTTTGCATTATGGCGACAAACGAACAGATAGCCTACCGGGTTCCCGCCGCCAATGCCGCCTTTGCGCGCAAGTCTTTCGACTTTATCGACGCTCCCTAACTTGATGTCAGCAGATGAATCAAGAAGAGGAGTAATATCGCAACCGATTACCGAGCATGTGTTGAGCACTATAGCCACAGTAATATCTTCCGCTGCTACATTCTGCCCGGACAGTTGGAGCGGAAATGCTTAGGCCAGTCGCGAGAAGCAAAAGAGCACAGTAAATGATGAAAATCATAGTTTCGGTTGGGGATAGTTCAGGGTGTAGTGATGTAGCATCGAAACTAAAAGAAGACAATTGGAAATAATATCCATGATGACGACAAAGTTTTATACTACGCATTACTTGGACATCAGGGTTGACGTTGAAGAGAGCTTGCAGTGTGTGTCCAAAAAACTTTTGAACTATAAGTTATCCTCATGGCCTAATTCCCGGATCACCCATCTATAATCACCTCTAAGGTTTCTTCTTAGGGCTTGATTATAAAGTTAATAATAATATTATATATAAAGGTCTTAGGTAGGCTAAGCATAGCTAAGGCCTAAAACTAGGTTTATAGGCCCAGATTAGGATCTCTACAAAGGTTATCATCCCAAAAGTGGACCACCTCCGATCTCCTCAGCCTACACTTAGCAACAACTCAGCTTAGAGCAGTAAGAACTTAGCTCTAGAAACAGAAATGGATTTCAGTATGCTCAAGTTTCGTCCCCGAGTATATTGGCATTTAACCAAGCCCTTGTGGAGTATTCAATATGCTTTTTGCAAAAATACCATAGTTTGAGATGCGGAAAACAGTGCGACTCAGGCAGCTCGCGTCCAGACGTAAAGAGGTCCTAACTGACCCCCAGTATTGCTCCAACTGCAAGTACTCAAGCCAGCTGTCCAATAGACAAAGTCGGAGCTTTCTACTCCATGCATGCCCAGACATGAGCGGCTACATAGTGTAATAATTTTCATTGTATCCTCTTTCCACCGCATCAATCTGCATAGCAAGCAGTCCCGAATACTGCCTGCTCCAGCTCAGCGCCCCCGCCATACACCACAATCCCGGAACACCAGTCGGTCGCCACCACTGCAACACTGTCAGTTGTCGGGCGCAAAAATAGAAGAACCCGGGCCAACTTACACCTTTAAACTCCGATTCATCATCCAGGCTTCCCCAATCATGAGCCTTGGCCTTTTCAGCGACATCTTTCCCAAACAACGGCTCGACGGCCATGCCATTGCGTTGCCCGCCCGTCGCTGTGACAATCACATCAGACTCAATTTGAGTACCGTCAGCCAGCTCGATGCCTGCATCGTAAAAAGTCTTTATGCCGCTTGGGCACCTTTTAATCTTGATTTTCCCATCCACAATCATTTGGCCGGCGCCTTGATCAATGTAATAATGGCCGCCCTTGACCACCAAATGATCCAAAAAGCCGATGCCATCTTCTCCCTTCCGAAGTACCATTCCAGCCTTTTCCAGGCCATCCAGTGTCTCTTTGTCATTCACGGCACACATGCGAAATGCGCCAGCAACTAAAGTAAGAACAAGTGCAAATGGCATTGACTTTTCGATGAGGTCTGCATCTTCCACGCTCAGGTTCGGAATACTCCAAATGGGGAGAATATACTTATCGAGCGATTCACTAGAGATGTGTATATGAGGGTGGCGCTGAACGAGTGTTACTTCTTTTGCGCCTTGTTCTACAAAGTCCTGCGCGATGTCGTGGGCGCTGTTTCCAGTCCCCACAATTGTGATGCGCTTCTCTTTCACGTCTGACACTTGCGACGCGGATTTGTGTTGAGAAGAGTGGTAGGTTACGCCTCGAAAGGAATCCTGTCCAGGCACGCCAAGCTTAATAGGCTCTTCCCCAACATGGCCTGTCGAAAGAACAATGTGTCTAGCAGTTACGGTGCGCGAGTCACCATTGGTGTTCAGCTTGACTGTGTAATATCTCCCTTTTTCATTGTGCTCGATGTGCTTCACCTGCGTATCGGTGAGTGCATTGAGGCCCATGATTCGGCTGTAGCACTCAATCCATTCACCAAGTTGATCTCTGTGCATATTCTTGGGCCAGTTGGTTGGAAATTTCAAGAATGGGAAGTGATCCATATTGCTGGGCGTATGCGTCATGAGTGTTTCGTATCTGTTGCGCCATGAGTCGCCGAGGCGTAGATTTTTCTCCACCAGCAGATATCGAAGTCCCAAGTGTTGAAGCTGGGCTGCAAAAGCAACTCCACATTGACCTAGATCGATTCATGTGTCAGCAGTCATGATTTCGCAGCCAGGGGATTACGACGTCTCACCGCCGCCAATAACAAGTACTTGGAGGTCGTCTTCTGAGCCAATCCCCACACTTCCATCCACTCTTGTAGTGATACCATCCATGTTGCCTTGGTGTTTCAGCCGTTCCAGTTCTGTGGACACGGTCCATGCTTTCCACTCATCTGGTCCCACGTTGATCAAACGAACGAGTCCCCTCCCAGAGCCAAATTTTGTCGTAAATGTGAAGCTAGCCTGGATAAATGTGGAGGGCCCCATATCCTCAAGTCGAGGGCATAGCGCCGGAGTTCGGATCACATCGACTTGATCTAGACCCACAGCTGAACCGAGCACATACTCGCCTATCGCAGCTGGACCATGCTTCGACGTTGTACCCCATCCTAATCCGACAAGGTCGCGCCACCACGACTCTTCCACAAAGAGGTTGCAAAAATCAGCCTCGCTCTTCTCTTTAATGCTGAGACGAAGAGCCGCAACCCATGCATCAACAATTTCGGCAGGCTTGACAAAGTCACGGTTGACTAATTCATGGAGAGTGAGGGTGGGCAGCGCAGTCCGAGGTGGATTCTGTGGAAAGTCATCCGGAGTTGGCGGTAACGTCATGGCCATGACAATAGATCACTAAGGAAATATGGTCAAATGTGAGCTTTACAATGAGCTTCAATGGATTGTAGAAATGTATTCTAGCCTTGGGTGGAGAAGGAATACAATATCTTTATAGCAACGGCCTTGTCAGCAACGTTGTCCTCAGCCTCAAACAGTACCCTACCCATAAGGCATGTTTGGTGGCTGCGGGCGGGGCTACCCACCACAGAGTCTCATCTCGATAGGGCCACCTGTACAACCGAAGAAAACTTAAAGGCATGATGACATTCTATGACGTATCAAGCTATATCACTTGAATGTACTATCATCAGAGAACGCGTGGCAATGATTGGGCTTCCACCTGGCTCGAGTGGAGGATAACCATCAGCTTATTCAGCACTTAAAAAAAAAGTTCCCGTAATTGGAGTAACGCGGGCCAATACTGTGGCGGTCTTAGTGGTTTAGTCCTGTCGCACTCTCAGCCTCAGATAGCCACAGCTAGTTGGTGATTTGACCGTCTCAGCGCCTCTTGCCGATCATCAAGTCTTGGCTACGTCATGACTCAGTTCAATTTACCTAGCCTCCGCGATGGAAAAAGAATTATGCCGGTTAGCCCACATAAATCGTTCAGTGAGAGAGCGGTATACTGTTTTCGCTCCTGGGCTGATAGCTGGGTCGCAGCTCCCAGCAGTCTGGTAGGCCCGCTTTTATAGAATCTTGGCGATCTCATCTTCGCGTCAGATCTTGGCATCGGGGCTCGGGGGGGTCCGATGGCTGGGCAGGAATCTCGTCTGTAGGGAAAAGGTGTGCCAATAGGGCACCACTCAGCTTTAGTGCAGCCTGTCGACGACGCATCCGCATGGCACGAGAAGATGATATTAGACCTGGGATTGTCTCCAGCATCGAACTTCTCATCCGCCAACACTAATATCCAGTCGCAAATCTCACTCAAAGTACTAAACTAAATGCCTCCTCTCATCTGAAATAATGGTGCTCGCTTGTGAGAGGCCGAAGGCCCCCATCTCGAAACGGTTTCATACTGGGTCCACCCCCCACCTATGAAGCAATGCTTCCGCATATATAAAAGTTTAATCTTGCCAATCAATCAGCGCATCAGAGCAGAATATATGCTCTTTTATCTTTTGTGAGGGAGAAGCACAGGTTGCCAAGATAGTATGCAATGCCCCTTTGTCATGCTTTGGCTCGATCAAATTCGCTGGGAGAACGGTGAAGGTACCGACCAGTATCGTAGGTTTACAAGCACCATGTCAAAAATTATCCATTCTCGGCAACATGTTGGTGTCGGTTGACCATTCCATGGGGTTTCTGACCCGAGATTCAGTCTCACTCCAATGATGATCAGCTGTTTAGCATTTCAAGACAATACGACAAGCGAGGAATTAATGCAAGGGTATCGAGGCAATTCTAGAGATTGTTTCAGAATAGGCCGTCTTCGATCGCCGACCTATGGTGTTCTAAGGAATGTCGGAAAGTCTCGGAGTTTGCTCTATCGGATATATAAATCCCCGGCCTGTCGTAGTCTCCAATCATTAAAAACAACCTTGTCCAGGGACTCAATTTAAGCCCGAAGAAAGTAAGAGACAAGGTTCAAACAGACTCGGAACTATTTCCACGGAAAAGAGGCTTAATTTGATCTAGGCTATATGATTTCAATGTAACCTTGCTAACAAACAAGGCTTGGCAAGAACTTGAGCGGTATTGATGCAGCACAAGTTGGAGATAAGCGTTTCTTGGCAAACCAGCTTCAAAGCACGTCTTTCGCTAAAGAATTGAGCAATACAAATAGTGGGGGCTAGCCTATAGGAAACGCCCCGACAAAGCTGTTTACAGTGACAATTGAGATGTTTGATTGCGGGGGGGCTATTGCGTGATTGCAACTTTTGATGATAAATGGTTGCAGCGAGCTTAACGGGCATCCCGCGCGGATCTCTGGTACCATCACTGCATTCTCAGCGGCAGGCACAACTCCCATCGTCGACCGCGGATCCTTGACGTTGGATTGATTTTTTCGATTTTTATTTTTTTTTGGCTCCAGACAGTATCCATCAACGCTTCTGACTTCTGACCAAATAACACAGCCCACTCGATAGTTCTTTGGGTCGGCCAATGATTTCGCGATGAGTGATCAAAAGGAAATCTCCCAGGAGGAGACCGCAGCAGTGGAAAATTATAACCATCCTGGTGGGTATTTCAATATAAAATATTGATGGCTATACAAAATTGTGCTGACTTGCACCCAGTAAAATGGTACCGCTCGCCTACATACAATGCGACCATCCTGGGCATCTGCAGCTTTGCCGCGCCGGGATTGTGGGGTGCGATGAACTCGCTAGGCGCAGGAGGCGCGCAGAAGCCGTACCTCGTCAACACGGGAAACGCGCTCACGTTCTGCCTGATGATTGTGTCATGCTGGACCACGAGCAGCATCGTCAAGTACATCGGCATCAAGGGGGCCCTGGTGGTGGGGACTCTGGGCTTCGCGCCCTACAGCGCGGGGCTGTATCTAAACAACCGCTACGGGGTGGAGTGGATGGTCATTTTCGGTGCGGCTCTGTGTGGAATTTCGGCGGGCATCTTCTGGGCGTCGGAGGCGGCGATTGGCATCAGCTACCCGGAGCCCAAGAACAGAGGCCGGATGGTGGCGTACTGGCTCACCTGGACGCGGCTCGGCCAAATCCTGGGCGGGGCCATCAATCTGGGCTTGAACTCGGACCGCAGCGAGGCTGGCAAGGTCTCGTATAACGTCTATCTGATCTTCATCGCGCTCCAGTGCTGTGGGCCCTTTGCGGCCTTGCTGCTCAACAGCCCGCACCAGGTGCAGCGGTCCGACGGCAAGAAGGTGGAGCTGTCAATCTCCCAAGACCCATGGCGGGAGCTGAAGGCAACCTCAAAGACGTTCTTGAGGAAGGAGTTTCTCCTGCTGATCCTTTGGATCGGCCAGGCGGTCTATGCTGAGTCTGTCTTCTATTCCTACATTGCCTTGTGGTTTAGCGTGCGAGCCCGGGCGCTCGGCTCCTTCGTGTCAGGGTTCGTGGCCGTCGTTGCCGGCATCCTTCTGGGTGTGTGGCTCGACCAGAACCATCTTCCCCTGAAGAAGAGAGCTCGGTGGGCGTTTGCTGTCATCATGACCCTGCAGGGCGCATGGTGGTTGTGGCTCACTGTGAACGTGACAAAGTTCCACCGAACGAAGCCCGTCTATGACTGGAGCGATGCCGGGTTTGGCAAGGCGTTCGGTGTCTTTGTCTTCCTTGTGTCCGGCTTCCAGCTCAACTACAACTTTGCCTTCTTCATCATTGGTCAGATCTCGTCCAATCCCCAGGAGACTATCCGTTTGTCTGCCTTGCTGCGCGGAACGGAATCGGCTTGGCAGGCGCTCAGCTATGGATTAAACTCAATCCCCATTTTTGCCTCAATTGGAAGCACTTATATCAACTTTGGTCTTTGGGGATTATCCCTGTTCCCTGCATGGTTAGTCATCCGCAAATTTGGACTAAGCAAGGATCAGGGTGGCGATGCGGAAGAGCCAAATGACTCCTAAGGAGATTGAGAAAGTCCGATACTCCGCGAATGTTTAATTCAATATCAATCGATTGTACCATTCTGCCCAAAGTTTACGTAAATGAACGTCTATTTTGCAGGTTTATGTTTTAATAATTAAAAACTATGAATTCATGTTGATAGATTGGTCCAGTGATGTCTGCGTCTTTGCCTCCAATTCGCCAAAGATTGGACGATTGAGGCGGCGAGAAAACACAAGACTCAAAATACAAGACTGGTAACCCTATAGCCAACATGATAATACCCCTCACTGTATTCTTACATCAAATTAATTACCGAAACATTTGATAGTAAGCAATTGCTGATAACAAAACCCGCAATTGTTCCATGTGATTGATGATGTGATGACTACATTCACCTCTTACCCTATATGGCTGAAAATCGTTTGTTGGCGAATAAGCTTGACCAGGCTCCCACCCCCCCTTTTTTTGGTGCATATTATTACATTGCAACCCTGAACCTTCAGCTCTCAGTTAAATCTGACATCACTAGAATCAAGATCAACAAAGAGGATACTCCCCGCTCAGTATTTCCCTTCCTCCACAACTTCGCCGCAGTTTTCCTTTTCCGCTCGGCGCACTAGCATTTGCCGTCGGCGAATTGATCAAACAGATCACCTGGGCACAACCAGCGATTGCCGATTTGGCATTTTCAGTTCGAGGTGGAGCTGGGGGTCTCCTTGTAGGGCTTGCCAAGACATTGCACCCGCGAGATATCCCCGTCATGGCCGCGCCCAAGGTGCTCATTTTCATGGCCGACTACGGCCACGACCCCACAGGTAAAAGTCAAGACGATTCGAGGTGACGTGACGTTGGCGCGCGCCGCGTGAAAGAAGGGCCTGGGCTGACCGCAGAACCGCGTGCGGTGCTGGCAGAGGTGACGGTCCCCGCGACTGAGTTCAGCAAGGCTGGCTTTGACGTGCAATTTGCAACCGAGGAGGGCAAGGTTCCTGAATGCGACCAGCGACTGCTTCAGGGCGTTGGTCAGATCGTGGTGGTATGGCTCCCGCAAGCTCCTGGCTGCGCCCCCCAAATTTGACTGACCCGCGCAGGGCGCCAAGAAGGCCGTCGTACGAGCCTACACCACCTTGGTAGCATCCGAAGCCTGGCAGCACCCGCTTGCATGGTCCTCGCCCGATTTTCCCACCGATTCCTATGCCCTCGTCTTTCTGCCAGGCGGGCACGAAAAGGGGATGAAGCAACTGCTGGACTCCGCCACGGTCCATGCGCACTTGGCTGCCTATTTCCCCGAGACGCGACGCCCAGGGGCCACAAAGGCCGTAGGCGCCATCTGCCACGGCGTCTTGGCCTTGGCAAATGCCAAGGCTGCCGACGGGAAGAGTGTCCTCAGCGGCTGCTCCACCACCACGCTTCCTAGCCGTTTTGAGCAGATTGCTTTTTGGGGCACGAGGATGGTTTGGGGTGATTACTACAAGACGTATGGCTACGGTTCCGAGAACCTCGAGGATTCGGTGAGATGCGAGCTGGCCCGCACCGTTGATTCCTGGATCGTGACTAACAAAGAAAAATCGCCGCGCAGATCAGAAAACAACTGGACGATCCAAAAACTCAATACAAGTCAAGCATTGGACTTGCTCCGTAAGCCATTTCCTTTTTTTTTCCTTGCTTCCGACTTATTTCCCTTTTCGGTACCGAAAAAAAATCTCTTCTCTATTCTTTTTCCACTTTTGTAGATTATCTTTTTGCCAAGTCTCTAACAAACATTTGCTTGGACTAGATTTGTGGTGGAGGATGCACAGTACAACTATATTAGTGCTAGATTTCCGAATGATGCTGAGGAGATGGCACGGCGGATGATCAGCATGGTGAAGAGTTTTCCCCAATAAAGGTTAATTTAACTGTGCGAATGCGAAGTAACAGCACCCCTTTATGTCAGCATGCTGATGCTCCCCATTGTGCATTGTACCCTTGCACGTTCCATCGCCTTCAAACACTGATTTTGACTTGACCCAATGCCTGCTTTTTCCGATTTACATCGGCCCGCGCCTGATGCTGGCCTTTGGAGCAGTGACACCTGCGGCGTGCCCTACCCCTGTAGCGACGACTGCCGAGTTGTTGGTTGCAGGCGGCTTGGCGTCGAGGACTGCGAGATTCCCGATCGATCCCAGGTCGCGGCGGCTGTGCGATGGCGACAGCAATGACGCGTAGCAGCATCATGACAGCAGTTCACGGCGGCGGTTTGTCGCCAATTGAAAATAGCGAGAAACCGCCATAACGGCGAGGTGGACACAAAAAGTGGGTGGCACGCCGGCCTGTACTGACCAAGACCCCCGGCGCCGGACCCCGTGGACCCCGCGTGCGATGGCCGCGGCCTCCTCTGAAGGACACAGGTTCCGGGCAGGGTGCCGGCTGGGCTGCCGCATAACCGAGGACAGGCCCGCCAAGCCACAGGCAAAAGTGCCCCCAGAGTTGACACTACAGAGGCATAGTCCAAAAGTTTTGTCCCACGCTAAATACGCTATGAATATGAAAAAGCAAATCTATATATAATTACTATGTAGCTATTCCCGGCCCTTTTTATATTCATTTCCACCTTCTAACTTAATAATTTTTTTAATGTAAATAGAAATTCTTTTTATCTAGGCCTAGATTTTTTCCTATAGTATTTTATATTATATCTTTTACTAAGCTTAAATACCTTTACTATGGCTTTTTAGAGCTTTTTTTTTTATAGTCTTTCTCTTAAAATATGCCTAAGTTAGCTTAATTGTATTGAGATTAGGTAAATTATTATACTAAAGGAGATGTTAAATATAATATAAATTATAAATCTATTATTAGATATGGTGATTATATACTAGTACTTTATCTTCTTAGACTACAATACTAGGCTAGATCTTTAGATATTCCTAAGCAAAAAAAATCATCAAAAAGATAATAATCATCTATTAATATTACTACTAATTAATTTCTTTACTTACTCCTTATAATAGCTTCCTATTTTCCTTTTTCCATTTTTATTATAGTTTTTTTTTAGGAAGTTATTAAAAATTAAATCTTTAGATGCTATTTTAGAGCTCTTATTATTCTTTTATAAGAAGCTTTAATTCCTTATTTATCTTCTTAATTATCTTTATAGATATAGCTTTTTCCTTTACAGTCTCTAGTACCTAGTAATAACAAGGCCCCTTTTTATTATATATAAAAATACCCCAAAACATAAACTCATTTATTCCTTTCTATCTCTCACAAATATAACTATAAAGAAATTATTCATTTGCTTTCCTCTATACATAATAACTTCCTTAGCAATAAAAAAGAATAATAGAAATCTCATTAAACCAAATAACATTTTTCTAATCCTCTAAAATCTAATGCTTATAATCTCTATACTAAGTAAATTACTCTTACCTTATCTTCTTCATTAATCTAGGTTTCCTCATTAACTTAATCTTACAAAAGCTAATTACTTTAAGAATTCTTAAGACCATAATTTTAGAAATATTAATACCTTTTACACTAAGCTTATTAATAATATTAGCAGCTATTTTTTCCTTTTTATATTTATCTTTTTATACCTTTATAATAATAATCTCTTTTGCTTCTTCTATATGTTTAAATAGTCTGCCTAAGCAAAGGATATCTTGGAAATATTTATTTTTTATAATAAAAGGCCATTAATTTAGATCAAAGCCGCATAAAATTGCCCAGATATAAATATGGTTAACTTAACGGTCTAAGAGACCTATAATAGCAGCCACCTCGGCTATAGTCTTGCTGCTCTAGGGCGCCTTAAGGCTAACCACCATAGCCTGGGTTACAATATCTATATTAGGTGCTATGATTAAGGAGTAGTTAGAATTAAAGGAAAATGCAGAGGAATAGGGCCAGTATATGATTTTGGTGTGGGGGTTGATGCTATGGTTTCCTTGTTTTTTTGTGGCGTGCTGCTAGTGGCTTGGCAGGACAAAACTTTTGGACTGTTCCTCCGTACTGCGGCGGGATTTAACGTGTTCGGCGGCGTCCCCAGAACGGGACGGGCAGGGCGGCGGCTCACAGCAGACCAGGTCTGCACAGCCTCACTGGGGCTGGCTAAGCGGCAACGGGCCCGTTATGCATCTACTGGGGATGATCCATGACGGTGAGCGTTTCATTATAAAGAAATCTTGACCATGCCCAGGCGCAGACGGCGTCTCGATGTCATCGTGCCAAACCCGACGGTCGGAATAATAATGTCACCAACACCTAGCGACAAACCCAAGAAGTGGACAAGGGCAAAGGCCCCCAGGGTAAGGACCGGCTGCAAAACATGGTTCGCTAGACCCCGTGTGCCTGCTGATTGGAGGGCGTCCGCTAACCCGCAGTGATGACAGCAAGTTCGTGTGCACCATGACCCCAAGTCAAGTTGTTGCTCCTGCTTATCGCTCTCAACAGGATCCGCCATCTCAAGTGCGACGAGGGCAAGCCGCACTGCCGCCGCTGCGAAAAGGACGGCCATGTGTGTGACGGCTACGAGGTTAACCTGGGGCGCAAGTCCAAGAACAAGAAGAGCGACATGTCGCCCCAGGAGTGGCATGACCTAACAATTCGACACAAAGAAGGCGCGCCCGCCTACGTCCACCTTCCTCCCAGCCTGGCCGCCGACGTATCGCGGCTCCCCACCGAGATTGACCTGTTCCACCACTTCAGAACCTGCACCGTGCAAGATCTCGGCACCGCCTTGACGCCGACGGAATTCTGGTATGTGCATGCGCTGCCCCTCGGCCATGCGGTCGAACCCATCAAGTATGCCATCTGCGCCCTCGGAGGCGCACATAAACGCTTCAAGTCGCAGGAGCTGGCCATGGCCAGCGGATCCCCCGTCTTTCAGGCTCTCGAGGAGATATCGATCCAGCAGTACAACCAGGCCATCCACCACATCAAGTCGTTTACGCGAACCCCGTCCAACTCAAATATGGAGGTCATCCTAACGTGCTGTGTGATTTTCATCTGCGTCGAAACCCTCCTCGGTCGATATGCCGAAGCTCTGCGGCACCTCCAATCGGGATGCGCGCTCCTCACGTCGCTTCGACAGCTGTCGGCCGAGAGCCCAACGTCGGACGGCTCACCGCGGGAGGAGGTCAAGGAAAGGCATAAATTCTTCGACGACATCGCCTCCATGCTGGTCAGGCTGGGGCACGACGTGGCCATCTATCTCGGCGCCGATGTAATCCCCCAGCTCTACTTTTACTCGACCCCGCAGTTAGAGGTACAGCAGCCGCCGACGGCTTTCGAATCCGTTTCCGCCGCGGCCACAGCCCTATTCCACATCGAAACGGAGTGGAGTGCAAGGGAGTACCTGGCCGAGCCAGAGTGTTGGATGCCTCCGCTACCACCCAAGCTGAGTGGTCCGTTGGGACCGGATCCCTTCAACGAAAAGATGTATTTGGACTCGGTGGCTCCCCTATACTACAACTGGTGCGACCGCTTTAACCTGTTCAAGAGCCAATGCAACATCAAGTCACTGCCGAAGCAAGATCAATACCGAGTCATGACGTTGTCCACGGAGCAGGCAATATGGGCTTCGCTGCTAGAGCTTCGGACTTTCGAGGACGATTTAGCACCCGAGGCTGCCGAGGAGATTTTGCGGAGGGCCGAGTGCCAGGCCGCCTCCGGGTTTTTCGAGTCCGGGCCTGTGTTTGCGTTTGACGCGAATCTGATCCCAGCCATGATGCTGGTGTGCACATCGTGCAACGACATCGGCATACAGCGCAGGTGTGTGGCGCTGCTGCGGTCAATCAGGAGGAGGGAGGGCATTTGGGACAGCCAAGAAATGGCGGACCTGCTGGAAAGCATGGTCATTGCGCGGGAGCAGAACCTGATACCGTGGGACGTGATACCCTGGAAGGTGCCTCAGCTGGCGGCGCTGGTCTCATCATTCCGGTTTACACAGTTCAGGCCACCCAAAGGCATCCTCTCTCTGGCGGAGGAAGGTGTCGAATGTTTTTGGCATGGCGTAAAAGGAGTCACGTACTAAAATTGAAGCTTTTTTTCTTCACGATCAATTGCGCATGTATAATAATTATACCCCAAACTTTAATTTTGGACTAGAAGATGTTCTCAGACGATAGGGAGCGGGAGGGGCACGATAAGTGATACTATTCTGGAAGTCATGTGTGCATTGTGTTGACCGTTAATGGCCGACGGTAATTTGCAGTGGTCATGCCTGGTTAACCTTAAAACACCCCCCATTTCTTTTTCGTCCAGAAGGACGGAAAATTTACGGGGGTGGCTCTGCCTTGTGGGGGCAGCATGGGTTTTTTGATCTTTTGGAATACGAGGTGGGAATTTGAGATTGGAACAATCGAGACCACTCTGATTATTACAAAAAATGTTAATAATATCTCAGGCCCACTCCATGCTTTAACCGCTGGCGAGCATCAGGGGTTCTTGCCATTACGAGATGGTGATCTGAGCCAGCCTTGGCAGCAAGCCCAATGCGACCCCTGTCCTCAAACCCAAACCCGCGGTAGAGGGGAGCTGATGTCGGGCTCGCCTCTGCGTGCACCTCCAGCCCTAAGTCGTCCGCCTCTATCAGCACGTGCTCCAGGAGGAAGCTTTCAGCCCCCCGTCGCTGATCCTCTGGGGACGTGGCGATGACCTCAAGATCTGGTTGCGGTGTTAGGTCTTGGCCTAGATAAGCGAAGATGGGTTGGCAACTCACATATAGGTGGTTTTCTCTCCACGGAAACGCGGGTTTTGGATGGCTCGCTCCAGCGGTTTTGTATTAATGGCGAGGGCCTCGAGTGCCAGAATATCTCGTCCTCGCTGCTGTCCTCCTCGCTCTCCTCCTCGTCGGCCCACCAGCCGTCGTCTGAGTCTGATTCCGCGGAATCATAATCTGATGGAACTTCATCATCGTGCAGAGTCCACAGGGCCCAGGCCGCAATGACCTCGGCGCCATCCACCTCCTCTACAGCCTTGAGCACGTGGACGTTGGGCCCAGCCATGTAAGTGAGGAGATCCCGGGCCCAGTTCGCGCGGAACTCACAGTCCAGCGACGCTGTGGTGGTGACATCAAAATCATCCTTGAAGGCGGAAAGGTAGATATCCACTAGGGCCGGGACGTCATCCTGGCCCGCTGCCCTGACAGCGAAGGGTAACGTAACATGGGCCTTTTCGGCGGGAACGAGGGCGTTCTGCATTGTGTCAAAGCTTTATATGGTTCGGCTTTGGGGAGTGAGTTTTTTGGGTCTGATTTGCCGGTTATCTCTTTCTCGAAGGATTGGGGAGCGGGACATGAGACGAAAAGGCTAATCGCTTTGGGCAGCGCAGCTCTGCATCTTTTTATCGATGCGTGCCGCCGTGATTCTCGCCGTGGAGCAGCGAGCTACGTCAATGCTCGGGGCTCCCGAATGGCTGTGTCAGGACGTCTTGGCAGACGTGCCGTGGCCATTACGTCGTAAACAGGAACACAAAAGGGCTTCGGCTCCGAGAACTTCTAGAAGGCCAGGCAAGGCGCGCGTGGCGTTCGACTGAGCCACGCCGGCGATTTGTGCATCTAAATTACGACGGCGATACGATAGGGTTTCTGAGGGAGCCAAGAGGGCGGTTCACCTCGAGTTCCTGTCATCCCTAGGTGGTGATTGGAATCCTGAGATACGGCGCGGGTTTGGGGCAGTCCCGGTATTACGATTGACCCAATAAGCGATAATCGCGAAAGGCAAGCCGGGAGTGAGGAAACTGAGACAGGCAAACCCTGGTCGGCCCCTTGCATCCGGGCTGCAGGTGTGGAGGACGGCAACTCGGCAATCATTGGGTGCATCGTAATTTTGCATCTTGGCGCTAGCCGCCTTGGGGCTTTGACTTCGCCACAGTGCGCTTGGGCGCTGGCACATCAAGCACGTCGAGCAGCAAGGCCGAGACCACAGGGCGGGGCGAGCCAGCGCGACGTCATTGGCCGCCGATTGGCGTCTGCGTAAAACTCTGGATGCCGTCTTCCGCACGTGAAACGCCCCTGAGTGGCTGCTCGGCAGCCTGATCCGTGCAGCCAAATGGAACGATGCCATGCCATGCCAGGGCAGGCCAGGGCAGGCCAGGGCAGGCCAGTCCAGGACAGGCCAGGCACTGGCTATTCTGAGGAAGAACCATTGTAGCGGCCCTGCGGTTGGCCCGCTGGGGCTCGGCTCTTCGCGCACCCAAAAACAGAAGAGACGGCTCTCCTCTTGGTACCTGGGCGATACGAGGAGCGAAATTGGTCACTGCGCAGCCCGTATTCACTGTAGGCCCTGGCACTCTGGACTCTGCCCTCTTGCTCTCTCTCTCTCCCCCCTGCCCTGGCACCAACCCAGGACCAACTGAGGATCCATCCTTCTCCTTCCTGCCCACTGAGAAACCCGCCCGCTGGAATCATTAAGGGGCCCCTCCGTAAACCTAGAATCGGCCCTCCCCCAGCACAGGCGGAGAGGCACAAGCACCCAGCCCGTCCATCGTGCGCCGGGCCAACCGCTCTAATTATACTACATATACTAGCAGCGCCGACGCCGTGTCTCGACGTTGGACGACCGTTTCCCTATTCCCTCGACATTGGTGCGACATCTGTGGCGTTTTTTCGGCTCCCATATCCGAAAACCGACCTGTCACTCATTTCTCCGATATCACCAACTTAATAATATAGCCTCCAGTCTTTCCCGCACTCTTCTTTTTTGCTTACTTTCATTCTTATCTCTACGCATACTCTCTCTCTCTCTTCATCCGCACGCGCGAACTACTGCCGACGCCACCGCCACCACATTGCATCTATTAGAAACCACCACCACCAACAACAACCCCACGAACAAGCGTCTACTCTTTATCGATCGTAATGGGTGCCGTGAAGCTTGAGGAGGGCAACGCCCACGGTGTCGAGTCCGAGAAGAAAACCATGACTTCCCCCGCGCGGGCGAAGCTCCAGGCTTCTCTCTTTATTGCGTGAGTCTTGGTCCTTGGAGGGGAACTGGCGGTGCCCCGCGATGTAGGATGGCGTCAACTAACATGGGTGGCCTGCTAGCAACTGGATGTTCTTCTCAACTGCTACCATTCTCTTCAACAAGTGGCTCCTCGATTCAGCTGGATTCCGTATGTATTCCCCATTGCGCGCATGTCTCACTACCAGTTCTCGTGCTAACATCAAGTCCCAGGCTTTCGTACGTTGCTTCTTGCAGT
This sequence comes from Calonectria pauciramosa, assembly GCA_017140785.1. NCBI lineage: Eukaryota > Fungi > Ascomycota > Sordariomycetes > Hypocreales > Nectriaceae > Calonectria > Calonectria pauciramosa. The sequence continues at coordinate 4,086,436 of JAACIZ010000002.1, read as the reverse complement.
TGCTCTCATAACGGGGATAACAAACTAACACGCTTCTTTACAGCAATCATTCTCACAACATGGCATCTCATGTTCGCTACCATCGCTACGCAGATTCTCGCACACACCACATCACTTCTCGACTCGAGACACAGCTTCCCCCTCACAAAGCGACTGTTTGTGAGGACAATCATCCCTCTGGGCTTCCTTCTCTCCGCCTCTCTCATCCTCGCCAACATCGTCTACCTCTACCTCTCCGTCGCCTTCATCCAGATGCTCAAGGCCACGGCCCCCGTCATGGTCCTCCTCATCTCGTGGGCCTCGCGCATCATGCAGCCCGACCTGAAGACCTTTGGCAACATCATGATCATCGTCTTCGGCGTCGCCCTCGCCAGCATGGGAGAGATTGCCTTCTCCTGGATCGGTCTCTTCATCCAGCTTGCCGGAACCGTCTGCGAGGCCGCACGCCTCGTCATGATCCAGATCATGCTCAAGGGCGAGGGAATGCAGATGGATCCCCTCGTCAGCCTGTACTACTTTGCCCCCGTCGGCACCGTCATCAACCTCTTCTTCGCCTTCATGTGCGAGGGTGGTGAGTTTGAGTGGGCTGCCGTCCAGAAGGTCGGATACGGAATCTTCTTCCTCAACGCTTTTGTGGCTTTCTTCCTGAACGTCGCTAGCGTTTTCTTGGTATGTGCATCTGAAGCCTTCCATTTCTTGCGATTACAGCTTACTAACAACTTTCCCCACAGATTGGCAAGACTTCTGGACTCGTTATGTCTCTCAGCGGCATCCTCAAGAGCATCATCCTCGTTGCTGCCTCCGTCATCATCTGGGGTACCCACATCAGCCTCCTCCAGGGTCTCGGCTACACCATTGCTCTGGGTGGCCTGGTCATCTACTCCGTCGGCGGCAAGGAGCTCACTCGCATGTGGACCGCCATCAAGGAGTGGACATCCGAGGTGTGGGAGAACAACACCTCCGACTGCGGCGGTGTTCCCTCAGCCAGCGGCCGAAACATGGTTATCGGCTCATTCGGACTCCTGACACTCTTCATGTGTGTGGGCGTCTGGTACTCCAGCCCACCCGCGGTGGAGAAGATGATGGGACACTTGGAGTCAAGCAAGGCTGACATTATGCGCCTGTTGGATTTGTCATGATCTTTCTTTTATTTTCATTTTATTTACGAACGCAAGCGAAACGTCATTTTACTTTGTCCTCCCAATACCAAATAGAAATAATGAGATAATATACCACCAATAATATAAATATAGAAGCAATTCATTCAAATTTGACCTTAGCGCGCATTGCATTGTGAACCAACCTGAGACTACTGGAACGACGAGTTGCCGCCGGCGTTGGTTGAGCGGCGGGCATGACTATGCAAGGGGTGACTAACTCGGCGAGGCCGCCTGAGGCTCTTGCACGCTTGCCCATCTCAAGGGGGTCAGGTTATTTTAATTAACTGTCAAAGCTGACGGGCGTTTTCTCTCCGACAGACGGCCAAAAGCCAAGATCTCTTAGCGCAAGCTGATCGCTGCAAGCCTCCCGCCAGAAGCAAATGCTCGCGCGGGGGACCGAAATCCGGCCGAGTGGCTTGCGTTCCCGGCCGAGACACCTCAGCTGAAGCAACTCTGGAGGCGGCGCGCGTGGGGGGGAATGGATGGTCTTGGCAGTTGAGCAGCTGAACACAAGGGTAGTAGTGATGGGTTTTCGAGGCATTTTCTCATCGTTTCAATCATGTTTGATCAGTGGCTATTTTCTCATATCTGAAATACATTGCGCCATCGTCATGCTGCCGTTTGCAAGGACGCCGCGGCGCCCGTATGCGTATTCTGACCTCTCTGCGCGCCCCGGCGCATTCCGCCTGGTGAAGCTGCTCCCGCCGCTCCGCGGACTCCGTCGCGAGACCATTCGCATCGAGCTCGTCACCGTCGACCACGTCGGCGCCGTGGCGTACGACACCTTGTCTTATACGTGGGGCGTCAAGGGCCGCGATCCACCAGATCGGACAATCTTGATCGAGACGCCGCAAGGGCCCCGGGAGCTCCGCATTTACCGGCCCCTCGAGGGTGCGCTCCGAGACATCGTGGCCGACCGCCCCATTTTTGTAGACCAGATATGCATCAACCAAGCCGACGATGCCGAGAAAGCGAGCCAGGTCCGCCTGATGCACGACATCTACTCCCGCTGCACGCGGCTCATGGTTTGGCTGGGCTCGGGGACCCGGCGCTCGGATTCGTACTTTGACTGCGTCCGCGACATCTGCCAAGAGTCCACCCTGACCCGGGTCTCGCTTCCAGGGAAGGGCACCTTTTTGCAAGTGTTTGACGCGGTCATGGACCCTAGTATTCCTGTGACGGGATCCATACTCGAGGAGAGGGATGACGTCTTGGCCCTGTTGGCAAAGTACAGCGACGCCTTCCCGCTCCACGGTGCTTTAGACGTCCTGAGCCGCCCTTGGTTTACTCGACTATGGGTTATCCAGGAGATATGCTTGGCACCGGACGTTTTGTTTCAATGTGGTTCTCAAAATCTGTGCTTCGATTGCTTCCGAATGGGCCTGCTCTTTTACACCATATACAGCACCTACTGGGCAACTAATTTTCAAGGTTCCATTTCGCAGCGGAATGCAAAGATGCGTGACGATATATTTACCCTCAATCAGAGCCCGATACGCATGGTTCAGGAGAGGAAGTCCATACATGATCACGGAACAAGGCAATCGCTATATGAGCTGGTCATCAAGTACAATGCGGGCCCTGGAGCTTCCATGATTGGTGCCACGCTGCCAGAAGATCGAGTGTTCGGTCTCATGGGCATGGCAGATCCGCAAAGCCTAGCTGGGTTGAGAGTACAGTATCATGGCACAAAAAATGTGTACACTGAGGCTGCCAGCATCTTGGCCCTTCAGAACCTTGATGTGCTGCTTTACTCGCAGTTCCCAAAGCGTATATCTGGGTTACCCTCTTGGGTACCCGACTGGTCCATGCACTTGAGGCTATCACATGGCTATCTTGACTTAAAGTCCCCAATCCACAATGCAGGAGGTGATGTGCGAAGCCCTCCGGCTGTGGATTGTGAAACCGGCCAGCTTGTCGCCCGGGGTGTTGTTGTCGACACGGTTCTGCACATAGGAGAACAATACATGGTCAAAGACAGTGAGCACCTTGTTGTTGAACAAGTTGATTACATGTCAGTGCGAACCTTTTTTGACGAGCTTGATGAGCTTCTTGCAAGATCCCGTTTTGCCGGTGATCGCGAGATGGCCGCGATACGGCTCGGCGATTTTGGGCTGTCAGGCCCGATGTTTGCTGACCTGTATGGGGACGTAGCAGTGGACTATTTGAAAAAGGTGAACCAGGATGTTAGAAAATGGGGCCAGAGACTGATCAACACCCGGAACGGCGTTCAATCGTACCGCATGTCTCGGATACTCGGAACCGTCGGTGTGCTTCCCTGGTACTGGATTCCTGCCAGCCCCATCGATTACTTGCAGCACTGGGCGAGGGAGCCGCTCGGGGCCTTCAAAAAGTGGACGAAAGCAATTGGGTTATTTCTGTCCGACTTGGTGGCCTTGACGAGCGCTTCAGCAACGGTCCAACTTGTGTCAAAATTTCTTCGGCTCCGACGCAGGTTCTCTAGTCTCCAGTTTCACGCACCAAATCGAGAAGAGATACTGAAAAGAGTGGGGATGGATCCGGATGTTGATAGTCAGCAGCAGCTGGGCCACTACTCCGATTGCTTGCTCAGAAATATAGATCAGAAACTCTACTTGACACAGAAGGGGTACGTCGGCACGGGGCCCCTTGAGATGAAGCCGGGCGATGCAGTGGTGGTTTTATTCGGACTTTCAGCTCCGATACTCCTCAGGAAGTGCGACGGGTCTGACGGAGAAGAGAATTGGTCATATATTGGTGAAGTGTACTGTGAGGGCATTATGAATGGAGAGATGTTGGACCACGAGGAGACTTCATTCACTCTTGTTTGAACAATAGCCAAGAGGTAATCATAATAAAAATTTGTAAAATTTGATGTAAATTCCCACGATATATATATATTCCATCTTCTTTAACTCGAATTTATACAATCATCCGCACCTTGAGTTTGTCACCCTTCACAACCTCCTCCTCCTTTGACAACAGTTCTTCCACATCCCAGGTGGCTGAGAGGTATCTAGCAGCTAGCCACTCCCTCCGCTTCTCTGTCAAAAACACAATAGTATCTGCGGGGAGCTTGGGAGTTTCAGTCAAGGCAACCTGGCGCTCCTTTGGCAGCCGCAGCCCCATGTCTGTCGGCACGCCGCCGGGGTGGATTGCAAAAGTCAACACCCCATCAGGTCCGTGGTCGGCATCCAAGAACTCCGTGAACCTCTGCAGCGCCAGTTTGCTGGTTTGGTAGGCCGAGGCGCCCGGGGCTTGCAAGTGAGCCGCAATGCTTCCCAGGTTGACAATGATCTTGTCGCCCCCCTTGTCCAGGATCTGAGGCAAAAAGGCGCGGGTCACCAGATATGGGCCCTTGACGTTGATGGTCCACGTCTTCCACCACTCGCTGGGATCGCTGTCCCTGATCTTTGCCCTCTTCTCCAGGTACCCGGCGTTGTTGACCAGGATATCAAGGCGGGGGAAGGACTCTGCGATTTCCTTGGCGGCAGCGGCAACGCTGGCTTCATCTGTCACGTCCAGCTGAACCGCAACGACTTTGGGTGGCTTCTTCCCAGCATTGACTGCAGCCTCCGCAAGTCGCGGGATAAGAGAGCTCAGGTCGCTTCGTGCGCCAATCCCGATACCTTCGATTCCTGCTTGGGCATATGATAGCGCGGTCTGTTCTCCTATGCCCTTGGAAGCACCCGTGATGAAGACATATTTCCCCGAAAAATTGCGCTCAACGGGGTTGATGGCGGGGTATGTATCCCGGTGCCTCTGCGAGGTGAAGTAAAATCCTACTTATCGTCAGCATGGCATCTTGCTGGGCAGGCATAAGCTTTTGGTGGGATTACCTGAGTGGATTGGCTCTGACATTTTGGACAGGGTAAGGGGTGTGTGTGGTATCCAGTTTCGCTGGAGCTGGTGTAGTTTGTGAATGATGACACTTGGCCGAAAAGTCGGGCTTTCCCAGTCACCAATGTTGTTATCAATCACGCAAGAGATTATTAATCCTTGGTTCCTGCGAAGAAGCGATGTGGGCCATGAAATGCCGCAGCTAGACTGAAATGATGGGATGCCGAATTTTACGGGTCGTGGATAATGAGGGGGTGCATGATAAGATACCTTGAGGGATGCATCGCGTTCGAGTAAGCACCAATTCAATGGAGCTTCAGTTGCACACGAAGAGATTGATTTTTAAAGATGCCAAGGTGCATCATCGGAATACTGGATGCTTGGTACATTAAATTTCGGTTCTTAATGGTCAACCTTGAACCTCTTTTCGACCGAACCTTACAAATTCAACTACAAATCTAGAGCCTCTAAAGCTTTGCTCGTGATTCCTTTTCTTCCTTGAGTCTGTCGATAGCCTCCCAGAATGCACGTTCCACATCGTGCTCGCTGATCCACCACGGGTCCATCCGCTGCAGCACACGCTGCCTTAGTTCCTCGTCCGTCTCGACTTTTCCTTTCTCGAGACTCACCCTCTTGCCAGCAATAGATTTGTGGACAACTCCAAGGAGCCTGTTGACGTGTGGTTGACGGGTCGCTTCATAGAGGCGGAATATCTCCGCAATCTGAGCCTTGGTGGGCTTCTCCGTTTGAGATTCTGAGTGCGGCCATACTTGGTTGAAAGAGAGGTAAAGTGCATGGGCGTCGTTGATCGCCAGCGATCCGCCAGCGGCAAACGCGCCGCCGTGGGTGTGGGCGGCGTCACCAACAAGGGTCACGCGGTTGTCGAATGACCACGTCTTCAGGGCCTTGCCCGCGTAATTTGGGAAGAGTCTAACGTATGGGCTGGCGTCGATGAACGCCCTGACGGTAGGGTTCCAGTCCTGAATTGTCAGCAGTTGGAAAGTAAATGGCAACTGTGATACTTACCTTGTAGATTTCCTTAAACTGCTCCAAGCTACCGAGATCATCCCAGTTTACATCCCGGCCTGGAGCATTTGGGTCTTCAGGATCGACATTGAAGCCGCCGACAGTTGTGAACAGTCCCTTTCCTTTGAAAAGATTAGATGATGCTCGGAACAGCTTTAGAAAGTGCATGTGCCGTACCTAGGTGTGAATGGAAGAAGTTCCTTTCGTGGCCGATCTACATTGCATGTACCACTTTAGCCTTGTTTTTTCAACGGATTATCGGTTAGGAATTTCAACGTACCCAATGAACCGCATCTTCGGGATATTCGAGATCGCCAAGGCGAGATGCCTCATATGTCGCGCGCAGTGCCACCCAGCCAGTCCAGTGAAGAGAATGGTCAGGAACGAACTTCTGGCGAACGTTCTATAGCCTTTATTAGTAATATTTCCTTGATAACAACCAGAAGTCGCATACAGAGTGAATGCCGTCCGCACCAATGAGGACATCTGCCTCTGCACTCGTTCCATCCTCAAAGTAGATTGTCACTCCATTGTCAGGGTCAGTATTGACATCGACGGTCTTCTTTCCGAGGTGGACAATCTCTCTAGGCAGGTTCTCAAGCAAAGCCTCATGTAAATGCGCCCGGTGGTATCGAGCTGAAAAGTGCTTCTTTGTCCTGACGGTGTGGTGCACATCGCGATCAATGACTTCTCCAGTCTTCCAATGGCGGTAGATCATGGGAAACTCCGACTTTTGTCGAACGCACACATCTTCCGAGAGCGCATTCTCGACACCCAGGATATCCAGTGATTTCATGCCATTGGGCCCAAGGGCGATACTGGCGCCAATCTCCTTGAACTCCTGGGCGCGCTCGTAAACCTGAACATTGATCCCGGGATGCTTGAGCAGCGCAATTGCGGTGATGAGGCCTGCGATACCTCCTCCTGCTATGGCCACCTCAAACTTTGCCGATCGTGTGTTGTTGCTCTGTGCCATTGTGAATGCGGGGCTTGATTGGAGAGCCCAAAAAGACGCTTGCTTGTTGCAGAATCGGCGCCCGGAATGGAACAAAAGACAAAAGCCAAGCCACAGGTCAGATATTAATCTTTGGCCAATGATTTTGCGGCGCAACTTGCCATTTTATCGGGCGTTGCCATCCCGAGCGGGATGATAGCGAGCGCCATGCAAATGGCACGCTTTGGAGCTGGCAATCCCCGGTTTAATCCCCGATCGAAATCGAGCCCCAGGATGACACCATCAATCCAAACGGCATTTGGGCTGATGACTGAGCAAGGACCCGTTTTCCGCTTGAATAGTCACGCATGATGCCATTCGGGCAGCTGATGATGAAACCCGATCCCGCTTGTCGAGTTTGTTGTGAGTGCGCATAATTGAGAAATCGACAATCAATCCACTTTGCTGGCTGCAATTGATAAATAATCTTATGATGCTGTGCCGCTGCGTAATAAAAGGTGCTGATGAAGAATTTTGATCCTGCCAAGACTTTATAGTTTCTCAATGGCAATTTGATTGACCAAAAGTCATGCTATGATAGTGCAATTGCAGTAATAATGGAAATGCCAAGGATGAGAAATACGCCCAAGTACCAGAACCAGAGCATATCACGCGACTATTTCTCTGCCATGTAAAATGTCTATTCCATGTGTCCTTCTGCGATTGGTAGAAAGTCTCGGGACGCATCTATTGCTCTTGACTATCCCGGACTCGCTCTGCTGTAACTTCCAGTGTCTCGCGAACATCAGCCGCGTGTCGTGCTATTTCGTGCAATAAGGAATATTCTGGGTTGGCGCTAGCTCTATAAAAAAATATGTTAATTTCGATCACTATGACCTATGCATTGCTAAAAGAAAGGAACAGAAGAGAGACTCGCAGCTTTCCATTGCATCTATGATCTCTGGGAGAGTAAGCGGAATTGTCATGAGCGGAGACCAACTCTAATAGCATAGCTAAAGGAATAGAGAAAGGATTAGACAAATATATTTGGTAGAAACTGTCCATGAACGTCGACTGAAATGAAAACTGCAGGTGATCGAAGATGCCAACACTGGAACATTGTCTATTTTTCCATCGCAAACCGAGTAGACGACCTGGCAATACAATTGTTCATGGAACTCCGGCTGCTCTTTTAGATTCAAATCTCATTTTCATAAATATAATTCGACAATCTGTAGGCGTCGAAGTATATACTACGATATTGGGCTCTACCGCGATGCTACATCATCATTTGCAAAGTTAAGATATGGGCCACCGAACTAGAATGGCTAGGGAGATTTTTGGTAACTCCTACTCTTCTTGAGCCTAAACTTGAAATAAGCGTTTTTTAATGGACTTTTCAGCTCTGGATTATTGGTTGTTTATTGAGGTGAGGGGTTGAGCGTGGAAATAATATCGTTGCTGTTAAATTCCATCCTTGTTTCCGCGTAGTGAAATTTAATTGCCAAGATACGAAAACGGCATAAATGAGATTCGGAGAATAATCATTACTAATAGACCCGTAGATAAGGGATACCTTAAAGGATTAGTGGCCCGTGTAGCTTCAATTCAACCCGAACCTTGATCCTCAACCGTCGCCCTAGAGCATTTGGGAGCAGCCATATTCAAGCAAGAAACACTCGGTTACTTCACCGAAATTGCGAGATTTCCGGGTAGTGTTAGGGAACTTTCCGTTTATGCGATCGAAACTAAGCTAATTCAAATAGGGACTAGTATTTTGATACCACACGATTTTCTCTCGCTGAATATCTTACGGAATCTGAGATCTATTCTCAAGACGCGGTTACCATTGGCTGCACTAAACGAGTTGAAGAGATGCCAAGCGATACATCCGCTTTTCGCAGCACGCAGCGAGCCCCGCGGAGCTGCCAAGCATGTGCATCTCGCAAGGTCAAATGCGACAAGTCCATTCCCTGTTCTACTTGCGTACGGCGCGGAGAGGCCGAATCTTGTGCGAGAGAGATGGTTGTCGTGCGGGGTACAGTCACCAGGTTTGTTGAATCCGCAACAACCGAGAACCGAGATGGAGGCACTCGTCATGTAGCCATCGGTACTGAAGCTGATTTTGCAATGTAGAGCAAAAGACCCTTCAAATTCGCTGAGTTATCAGCAGCTCCTAGAAGAAAACAGGGTACTCCGTGAGGCAGTCGCTGGGGCGCACAGGAAGGCTCTTGATCTCCCTGAACCGTCAAATCTTGCGAGACCAAGGAAACCCCAACACTTGCTCGAGAACCCAGATGTGTTGGAAAAAATGCTCTTAGAAGCAGCTGATTCATCATATAAACCACAAGCGAAGCTGACATGGGATCAAATTATTGTTCCGAGCCGAGGATGCAGCGAGGCTTTAGTCGCGTACGACAAGACATGGAACTCTTGGGTTCATTATGCTCTTGAGTACCCAAAATTTGAGCATGAGCATCAAGACTTTCTATCCTCTATGGAGGGCGGCTCAAAGCTCTCGGATGTTGATACTGCATGGCTGGCCGTCTATTTCAGCGTTCTTTCGGTAAGCCTTGTGTCCTTTCAGCGATTCTAGGTCAACGCTAACCTGGCTTGCAGGCCGCACTTCTCATGACGGATGAAGACGAGGCTTTCAAGCTGCACCTGCCAGGTAGGAAACTGGACTTGCTACCATAAAGCCGCTTAAGGCAGGACTCACATCGATACCTAGGTGACCATGACGAGCTTCTCAGGAACTGGTATGAGGCTGCACTGTTCTGCCTAAACCAATCCGACTTTCTGCGCACAAGAAGCATTAAGACAGTACAGGCTGTTGCCGTCCTAGGAATATGTTTCTTTAACTTTGGCGATGCAGAATTAAACGCGCACCTTTGGAGTTGTGCTATCCGGATCGCGCAAGCTCTCGGCCTCGATGGCTCGCGTCCAGACTCACCATCTCTCTCGCTAAAAGTTGAATCACAAAGAAGGCTGTGGTGGACTTTGATGATATGTGAATGGTGTGCAATCTCCGCGCTCTCTGCATCTTTTTTTCCCTAAACATTGAGTTAGGTTGGCTGTTCCATATCACACTCCACAAGTGAGCGAAACGGATTTTGCCGTCGCCTTGCCCTCGATGGACCCTATCAATGAATCGGGGAGCAATACTGTCCAACCAGTCCAATATCATATCGTTATGGCCCGCATGTCAACCGCTTACCACAGATTCCGCGAAGCCCTACACAGAGGGGATGGACCTGTGGCAGAAATAGTCCGCCTCGCGGACCAAGAGTTGGCTGAAGTCATAAATACGCTGCCGGAGCACCTTCAGCCCGACTCTGGAAGCAACCCGGACATGGATCAACTTGATGCAGAACATCCTTGGATTAAATGGCAGCGTTTTGACATAAGTCTGGTTTTGTTGCATCACAGATTACGTATTCATAGAGCTATCCATGGAGAATGGCTGGAGTCACCAGGACAGCATCAAGGGTCGAGAGCAATTTGCTTACGAACGGCACGCGACATAATTTGGATTTCCAAGAACTGGGATCAACCCGCTGCAATGAGGCGACAATGGTAAGACACCCGTTCGCATCGCGTCTTTCAGCTGGCTAAAGTAAAGTTTTTGCTCCAGGGCACTGTCGCTGCACCTTTTTGTAGCTGCAATATTTCTGCTCAGGGAATCAAGAGCAGATTCCACCTCGGAAAGAGACGAGTTCAATGAGGATGTCAACATGGCTATTGCGTACCTGGATGAAGTCAAATCACGCAATGTCATCGCGGATAGAGCAGCAGGCATTTTACGAAACGTGTTGGAAAATGACAACATGTAAATTGAGATGGAGATACTGGCGTGAGCAAGCAAGAAATAGCTAAATATGAAACCTTGGCATTACAAGTAGAACCCGAATGCCTTTTTGGCTTCCTCATTAAAAGCGTCGAGACCAACGTATCCTTGCAGTTTTGTCTCATCCAGGTCATTTCCTTCCCGATAGTCTGGTGGAGGTCGTCCCGCTCGTGTAGATTCAAGCTGTCTTTTGACATACGCCTTGTTATTAGCAGTTGTAGGACACGCCGCGATATAAACCACGGCTGCGTTTTCGTCACCCTCATGCTCTGGGTCAACGGCGTGGCACGTCTATAAGACTCGGTCAGTAACCAAAACTTCATGGCACGCGGGGGTTCTTACATCAGTATGCCACCAAACGGTATCACCGGGGTTCATCTTGGGCACATGTACCAAACACTCCTCGAGACGCAAATGCGGGTGAGCGGAGCGGCTAAGTCGCTGGCTTTGCGGCTTGACAGTACCAGGGAAGAAGTTCCCCGACTCATCCAACGTCCACTTTTCGGCGTCCAAAATCTCCGCAGGATTGCTTGGGGGCTTAAAGAAAGGTCGCAGAATGACATACGCAATCGCCGTGGCGACGTTTGGGTATATCAACAAAGAGCCTTCTCGCGGAGCTGCCTTTGTCAGAGCTGTCCACCCCTGGAATGACCTGAAGATGCTTGAATGTGCGATGCCGGGATACAGCTCCTGGTTTGCATCCTTTCGGACTCCAAGATCGTATGGGTCATGCAGTTCTGGCTTCCCAGACAGGATGTTGTTGTAGGCATCGCGATAAGTGGCGTCGGCCCAGCGACAAAGGCTTCCCGCGTCAATGTGAGGACCGAGCCCAAGAAATTCTTGCTTTGGGGGCCGATCACGAACCCCATCGTAGTAAATCAGAGGCTCTGGTGAAGACTCCCCTGTTGGATCATGCCAGAGCTCGTTAAGGAGGCGTTGCAGACGGAGATGATTTGGATGTGCGCGAATGGCATTCTGCGTAGGGGAGTCGTAGAGCATCAACATGGAAGGGGCCTCTTTTGGCCAACCGTTAATCTCCTTTTTGTTATCGGCGACATACTTTCGAAGCTCGGCGTAATGAGCTGTTGCTTGTGATTGGGGAAGAACCCCCTTCACGACAAAGGCACCGATCCGTTTGACCTCGGCCTTCTGCGCCTCAGTGAAACCGGTTTGAAGCAATTCATCCGCATCCAAGATGGGAATAATGCTGTGCCCTTTGGCGGCTATTTCATCCGTGACAGTTTTGAGCTCATTGCACACAGAAATCCAACTCTTTCGAAGCGCATCGGCTCCATATTCGTCAATGATTGCCCTTTTAGCGGCCAGGAAGCTTGGGTCCATTGCCTCTTCGGACCCTTGCTTCATGAACTCGGGCCATTCAGGCCACTGCCTAATCTGCCCAGGCATGATGGTGGCAGGAATTTGGGATTAGAAATCAGTGCGAGTTTGTGAGGCTAGTCGATGCTAGGACAAGTTTTCCTTAAGTCGACGCGCGCTGCAGCCTCAAATACCTTATCATGGTCTGTGATGGGAACCAGGCCCGTTTAAATCATGTTCTCGTCCATGATATGCATCTCCTCACTGGCAGCCGCAAGTAAAGAAAGGGTGTGGGTCACATTCGTGTGAGCTCGGTCGAGTTTTCATGACACACGGGGATGGGTTATGCACACCGCATCTGCATCGCCAATTCGACAATCCGTTTTAGGTTTTCATCCTGGGGCCCCGCGGATCCCTCCAGCCTCTGACAGCTGGCACATATTACCCCGCTGTCATCGGGGACACTTTTCCGGTTGGAATTGGCCTTGATAACGTGGACATGATGCTTGTGATTGGAGTGGATCCGAGATAGACTCACCCGAGCTCGTCCGGCCGAATCCGGGCAACCAATCAACACAGGCCCATCACCAATCCCAAATCTCCCACGCAATTCTATTGCTATAAGTAATGCCCACAAAAATACATGACGTGAACTTGATCTTGTAGGTGCCTCGAAATTTTATGCGATGGCTGCATTTGAGCGTAAGCATGTGTCCAAGTTGGTCCCAGTTGATCTTCGGATCCTCAACCCCATACTTCTTGCTGTGGCCATCGTGAACTCGGCCGTAAGTTCATATATCCAACCTATACTATTGTTTTTATCGCTTACGAACAATTTTACAGACACTTGGCTACGATAGTTCCGTCATGGGTGGCCTTCTGATTCTTCCGTCCTATTCGGAATACTTCCACCTCACTACAGCAACAGAAGGCCTCAACAATGCTGCCTCGTGGATGGGGAGCATTATTGGCTGTTTTCTTATTCAGCCGATCCCAGATTACTTTGGTCGTCGACGTGCCATTGTTGTGGCGTCGATCATTACAGTAGTTGGCGTTGTTTTGCAGGCTGCAGCCCAAAACATCGCCATGTTCGTCATCGCCCGCATCATTGTTGGCATTGGTTCGTCGATCAGCAACGGAGCAGCCCCGACGCTCTTGGGTGAATTAATCCCACCACATAAACGTGGCCGAATCTTGGGTCTCTTCTTTTCCTGCTTCTACGTCGGTAGTCTTGCTTCATCCATTATCAACTATGGCAGCCAGAACATCCAAAGCACCTGGGCATGGCGCTTGCCGTCGCTGCTTCAGTTTGTACCAAGTTTGCTTGCGGTTATCCTGGTACCATTCATCCCTGAATCTCCTCGCTGGCTGATTGCCAATCAACGAGACGACGAAGCACATGAAGTGCTTGTGCTCATGCAGGGGAAAGGGGTCGAGGATGTTCAAAAGGGCTGGGATTCACTGAATGAGATCAAGTCGGTGATGATGAAGGAAGAGCAAGAGTGCCCCCGAAATCCCTGGAGAGAAATTGTTGCCACTCCTGCCAACCGAAGGAGATTGGCCATTCTTGTTACTTTCGGGCCTATGATTAACATGTTTGGAAATTTCATTATTTCGTAAGTCGGCGCGTCATCTCACTCCTCGCTATCGCTGATTGGTTGTGCTAGGTTTTATCTTACTAAGATCCTCGATCAGGCTGGGGTTACAAACACAACCACCCAGACTCAAATCCAGGTTATTCTCAACTGTTGGTCTTTTGCTGTTGCCGTTTTCGGCAGCTTCATGACAGATATTCTCGGTCGCCGCTCCCAAACTTTCATTGGAGTCGGTGGTATGATTGTAACTCTTTACATGATCGGCGGTCTCATCAAACGTAACCCCCCTCACCTCACCTTGCATATGGGAAGCTGACTTGATACGCACAAGGCTACGGCGAGAGCACTAATCAGAGTGGGATCTATGGAACGATCGCCGCCATTTTCATCTTCCAAGGCTTTTACGCCTTCTCCATCACGCCGATGACCAGCTTGTACCCAACGGAAGTTTCGCAGTTCAAGCTTCGTGCGACAGGCATCGCCATTTTCCGAATGCTAGATTCTGGGTTTGGGTGCGTTGTCCAAAAGTCGATGGCCAAAATGTACATGCTGACTTCTCAGGCTGCTGGCTTCGTTCTGCATGGCTTATGCAATGGCTGATCTCGGTTGGAAGTTCTATCTCATCAATGCTTCCTGGAATTTGATATTTCTCGTGATTGCTTATTTCACGTTTGTTGAAACTAGAGGTTTGACCTTGGAAGAGATTTCATCGAAATTTGAAGGTCTCCGAGTCTTGCAAGCCGTTGAAGAGGAGAATTCTTCGGAAGATGTGACGTTTGATAAGGGGCCTAAAAGGGTCGATGTGCAACCTGTGGTCTGAGGTATTATCAATACAAGCACCTTCGTGAATTTGATTTTTCCCTCTTCCCCAGTCTTTGAACGGTCCGGATGATCTTCTGCGTCAATCGTTCACGACCGTAGCTAACCACAAGAAATGGGGGGTATAGCAGGGAGGCTGATCGGTAATCAAGGCAGACCGAATCTTGATCATTCCTTCAAAAAGTTTAGGCAGCTTTATTTCGGCATTGTCATCACGGCATGCATGGCGGAAAACACAATGATCCGGTGCGGCCGATGCCGATACAAATACAATAACCGCACTTTGGTTTACAAAGCTGGACTAGTGCTATCAGTCTGGTCTGGGCGTGCTGACAATTGCCCGAAGCGAGGCGCAGCTGAGAGAACTTTTGTTCACGTTACCAAATTGACCGGCCATGCGGGGCGTAGAGCCTACACCTGGGTCTGACCCAACATAAAGCCGATGGTTGAAGAAAATCGGCGTAAATGCAAGGCAGTGTAATTCTGTGGATCATCTCCATCACACTGGTTCAACAGGCTACCTCCTTGTTGGCCAGCGGAGTGGCGTTAGAGGCACATGAAATCGAGATCACGTGGATCCTCAATAAACACCAATCATGAAATGGAACGAGGAAAGAGAAATGACCATTTTACCTATTCAAATTATTTGGAAGAAAATAAACGTTACAAATCCATGGTAGTAAGAGACCGCCACTTGACGATCCAGGTGAGTATAGGGCATGTGCAGCTGTCAGACGTTCACGGGCGGCAAAGTTGACTAGGGAACCGCGGTTGGGTGGGGAAGCGGGCAAGGCTGATAGCTTGGCAGATTCATGATTGACTCAGAGGCTATGGGGTTCAAGCTTTTCCATTGAGGATGATGCCGAGAATCCGGGTGGTGGGACTTTAACCGGGTTGTGCAGCCCCCCGGCTTTCTAGAAGGCGAAGCTCGAAGCTTGGTGTGCGACGAGACATCTGCGCAATCAGGCATGCTGACCGAGAACAAGGACCGAATACTCTTCAGGCGAGGCGCATTTCATCTCCCTCGTCTCGATGGAAATCTTTGATCCGTTGGTGGCTTTCAGGCGTTCTACCGGACCTGGACGCGAGACCGCAAACAGCAATGGCCGAATTGAACCCGGGAACCGAAGAGGGACGGAGAAGCGGAGAATGAAAATCGCATAAATGCTAGCAGAATAAAAACACTGCCCCCCTGCAATGCTACTTGGCGTATCGAAACAGCGCAACCACCACGTGGTGCGTATCATGTGTTGGCAGAGCTCTCACGATGGCAATCGCGCATTGATTTGCAAACTATGAGCTCGGGAGGGTCAAAGCAAAGCAAAGCAAACAGCCACAGGGCTGAGTGTCGCAAATGGATCGAAACGAGGATCATGGTGCTGCACTAAGTCCTACGCGGTGAAATTGAGCGCTCCGTTTTGAATCAGACCAAATATCCACCCGTCTCGCCGGCCAACCGCGTACAAGCCACTCATTCCCCCTTCACTGTCAAGCTGGGAGCTTAAAGCTCGTTTCGAATAAGCCTTGGTCCGCCTTGCACATTCGCTTTACCCGATTGAGGAGGCTACCCTTGTCAGGCGATAGGATGTGATGAACGAAGGATTTTTTGGAGCCAGAGGAGAGCTAAGAAGGATTGTAATTTGCGACGTCCCAATGAAAATCAATTCAACAGAGCGCAGTCACTGCCCGATCCTGCGCGTGATACCTGGGGCGCGACCGTACCTCCCGAACACATCTTGACAGAGCAAAAAAAAAAAAAAAAAAAAACGGGTGAAGAAAGGAGTCGCGAACTAGAACAGGCGCCATCCCAGCTTGGGGCTGAAGTGGTCCCTTGCTCAGACCCGCCGAAACCAGCACGATGCCGGCCAGCTTGTTGCAAGTTGCGAGTCTAATTAATTTAGGCGCAGCTTTAGTCCCTTGGGAAATAACAGTTGGAGCCACATTCAGCGGGATGAAGGAGAGAAAGGACTATATATTGGGTGACGGGGTAGGAAAGTGTAAAAAAGCTCCGCGGTTCTGTATTTCTGTACGTGTATCCTTGCAAACCACTCCAGGAACCAACCGTAAGCAGGCCAGGGCGTGGTGGCATCGCACTCGAGTCTGTTACATCATCGGCATCATTGATCATCGAACCTTGCCACGCTTCTTTGTCTCCAAGCCTGCATTAGTAGCCGATCATCGCAAACGAAAGAACGCACCGTACATCATCAGCAATTCGCCCCTGCACTTTCTTGATTTGGCGGAGTGGTGAAATCATAGTGTTCCCACGATCGTTCTTCACTTGCAGGGTCCTGGCAAGGCGCAGCAATCGTTCATCAACTAGCAGCCAGCCTGGTTGCCACACACGGTCGAAAAATCATTCTGCCTACTGCAGCTGCACTCGCCTGCGCCTCTGTACTGTTCCCCATATCCGCGGACCTTGTTATTTATTACAGGGCGTCCCGTCCCAGTGCGACCAAAACACAAACACCCCTTGTCAGAAATCTGCTTCATCCTCCCTGCACCCCGGCAAGCCTTAATAGCTTATTTCGCGCTGCCATCCTGCTGTATTTAAATCACCGACATCCCCGCCGCTTGTCGTTGGTCAGCATCTGAGTCGCCAAGACACAACCCACGGACTCTTGTTCGCCTTCAACCTTCTTTTCCCCCAAGCACACTTTATCGCACGCCAACCCCCACAGCATATCCAACCATGCGAGCCGATCTCGTATTCTTGGCCGCGTCGCTACTCACCTCGGCTGCCGCGACAGCCATCGGGGTTCCCCAGAACTTCGAGCGCGTCGACATCTCGCACAACACCGACGAACACGATCTCTTCAAGCGCCGCGGCGGAGGCGGAGGCGGCGGTCGCGGAGGAGGAGGAGGTGGAAGCAGCAGCAGTGGTAAAAGCGGAGGTACGCGCACCGGAGGAAGTCGTACTGGTGGCAGTAATAGTCACTCTGGCAAGTCAGGAAGCTCATCGACAAAATCAGGTTCTAGCAGCAGCGGCAGCAGCAGCAAGTCTGGCAGCAGCTCCAGCTCCAGCTCCAGCAGCAACACCGGATCGTAAGTCGCACTCTTTGCGTCACAACATGTCTCCCCGCGCTAACCCATACGATTGCAGGCGCTCGAATTCCGGCGGCACCTCGTCCAAGGGCTCCGGCCCTCAACCTAGCTACGGCGGCGGTCGATACTATGCTGGAGGCGCCTCGGTTCCCTATAAGGCAGGATCCAAGACGCCCGGCGGCCTGCTCCCCTTCTTCCTCCTCGGAAGCGCCTTGGCTTTCTGGCCCGGTGTTTGGTTGTACGGCGCCTACATGTACCACTACGACAATACCTATCGCTTCTACAACGTCACCAGCAAAAACAACGAGACCCTCGAGGTCATTTGCGGATGCGCCCGCTTCGCCGTTTGCGGCTGCAACAACATCAATGAAACCTCCTACTATGACCAGCTCGTTGGCAACGGGAGCTACGCTGCCCTCAACCACTCCATCGTCACCGTCGCCAAGGTCAACGGTAGCGAGACCCTTCTTATTAACGGAACTCTTCCCAATGGTACAACCGTTGAGGGCGACAGTTCCGCCGCTGGTGGCGATATGCGCTCAATGGTTGAGGCTATCGGTTTCTGGCCCGTCGTGGTAATCGTCATGGCTACTGTTTTCTTGGCCTAAAGAGCCAGCCAAAAGCTACTTTTCACTTCTTATGATATGTATATGTGTTTTGCTTCTGTTCCCAGGAACTGACCTAACGACTTCAACGACTCGTGTTAGTTTTGGGTGGGCTGAGAGGCCTAGTACTGAATGGCGTTTTTGGGCTTCAGGAGATATCCAGCTGGTTTCTAGAATACTTGCTTCGTCGGCATCGCTTAAATTGTAATGACTCAATTCAACTTTTCCACACTCTCTTCGCCTCTGTGACAATTCTCAGCACCTATTCCAACCCGGCCACACGTCAAGAACAATATCCTACTCGCCAGTTTTCCTACTGTCCATGACATAGTACCTGTCAAACTCAGCACCGGTGATGCAGACACTGTTTGGCCAAATCCTCAGCCTCTGACCGACTGTGACCCGCACCTCGTCGTCTGGCTCGCTCCGCCACCATAGAATGCTGTGCTCTTGGCTTACCTTGCCAACCTGCCAGCCCCCGTGTACAACAGGAAAATCCACGTTCGAGGCGGGGTTCTCAAGCCCCTAAGGCATAACAATGCCCCAGCCGGCGCAATGTTTGCCCTTCTCGGCGCCCATGTCAGCACAGGGCTCTCCGCCCAGCGCCAGGTATCTTGTGTTGATGAGAGCCTCGGTTGTCTTGTTGGGGCCACGAACAGGGTATAATGAGGCCACTTCGACCATGATTGCGATGGCAATGGAGGACGCGGAGATGAGAGACTCGTCCCAAGCGTGTGTTGCGAGTTGCCGAGGGTCAAGAGTGGGATACACACCAGCGTGTACCTCGAGTCTGTAGCCCTGAGCTTTGAGGTTCCGGAGAAACACGTTGACTGAGTTCATGAAATCGCTATGGCCCTCCAGTCTGCCCATCTAGATCCAGGTGCTGAAGGCTGGTTGCAGTCGGCGATGCTCCCACGGGCAGTGTCAGTGGGTGGTCCGGCTGTTTCGTGGTGATTGGCTCAGCCACTTCTTTCGAGTCCTTGGATTCTAGCGCCAAATCATGCAGCACCTTCCAATCTTCGCGGGTCTCGTACGAGTGCCCCGCATGAGCGTAGATGCCATGCAACACACATTTTCGCTCCGCCTCCTTGGCGAGCAGCTGTCTGATGAGGTCTTCGCACTCTACGGTTCCCGGCGGCACACCCACTCTTTGATACCCCATGCCCACCTTCGCGAAGATCAGAGGCAGAGATCCCAATTTTCCCGGGCCGCTCCGACGTATGGCAGCTAGTTTGGATGATCGACCATGAGCGAGAGACCGCCTGGGCCTAGCTGCGATGATACCTGGTGATGCAGTAGATTACAGATGGGAAGAGAGGGGGGAATACAAAACCTAGGATGATGTTAATATTATTCGCTAATAAGAAAATTCACAATGCCTACATTGGCTTTGTGACCTTTTGCCTGGTACTCTTCGAGAAGCGGGAGCACGTTTTCTGCTTCCAAGCAATGTCGAAACAACGTTTGCGGTCGAACCATCATCATGTCCCACCTGCAATCTCGTAATCTCAATGATCTATCATTGCTTTCACTAATTGCATCACTCTCATCGCTGTCATCAATATATATAATACCTTGTGCGTCTTGATATGTGGTCTCCATCCAAGATCCAGGCGCTTCGTAGTCTACAGCATGCGATGACAATTAGCCTCGAGCTTGGCAAAATCCATGACCACCGATGGCGTCGGGACATTGTGCAGGGACGGTCCCACAAACTGAGCATGAAGCTCACTCCTAGAGGTCGAGGAAGTCATGGTGCGGCGTTATACTTGAGTTTATCCCCGCTGGCCTTGTTGCACTTGGGCTTGTTTAGAGTACCTGAGGCGGCGATCCAATTGCCCAACGGTATAAATTTAAAAAAAGAAAAATGCAAGTGGGTAAAAGACAGACCGAGACATGGTGGGCTTGCCAATCAATAACTGGGCTGAATATGCCCCTCATTTCTTTTTTAAATGTACTTTATTTGGCATTGGGCATCGCACAAACGAGTACGCTCTTTTAGTGCTGTTTTTTTTGGGTTTTCAAAGCTGAATCAGTGCCGAAGAGGTGAAGCAAGGCAACGTTCATAAAGCTAAACCTGACTGAGAAATTCCCATAAAGATGCTTTATACCGAATCAAAAAGAAATATAATGGCTATTCGATAGAGGTGCACACATGATTCTACTTCCGATTCCATGAGCGCATCGAGGCTATGCTGCACAGAAGATCGAAGCTTGTCGCTCCTTGGTAGATCAAACAAGGAATACCAAAGCTAACTATAAAGTACCAATATTATATCGTATTATATAGCCCCGGTATTCCTAATACATCTATTCTAGTTGATATTATCACTGTTATTAGTTAGAAGTAAATAGACATGCATACAGAAGGTGGTGAATATCCCGGTTTTCTGTAGTTTTGGGCCGTTCACACCCACCACTCCCAGCTGCTTCCTTTCATCTAGGCCAAGGAAGTGATTTCACCCAATATGCTTATCGTGTGTTTTTACATAGTAATCCATATGGGTGAAAAGGCAAATATTGCTTTTGTGATTGTACATGGAGAGATGAGTTACGGTGTACGGAGCACACGTAGCCGATATGTGATGGAGACATGTCGTCTTGAGAGTGGAGATGATAGAGCCACTACGAAGCAGCTTTCGTGGCGCGATTGACTACGTGGCGGATCAGGCCTAGACGCGTGAAAGAGAACACATTATATACATAGAAAGAATCGCCATGGGGTCTTCTTTTTTTCTCTCTTTATGCTTTTATCCTCAGAGAACAAATTGGAAACTCAAGGATGAAGTTGGTCAACTTCTATCATGCATGCTTGAGGAGCATTTGTGCACGGACCATCTGAACTCCACCTCCAATTCATTTGCTGTTGGCTGACTCAGCTGCGGAACGCTGCCCGCCAGCTTGAACCGCGACCGTGAACTCAACCTTGGTTACGAACTCGCGAGAATTCTCACGCCGCCCTGCTACGCGAAGCATGAGATAAATATCGACCTATCTGCGGCTTTGTACGGCGCTGCGACCATGGCTGATGAAAACGAGTTTACCTCCTTCGACGAGGACGCCTGGAAGGCCCAGAATGTTGCCGACGATCGCGAAATCGCACGCCTGCTCGAGCAGAGCCAGGACGGCGCGAGTGGCGGTCTCAAGCTCGACGATACCCCATTTGACCAGTCCGGAAAAGCCGATGATGCCGAAGATTTCGAAGACATAAGCGACGATGACTTGCCCGAGGAGGAGCCCAGCGCGGGCGCCTCCATGGAGATACCTGGGTTGACAGACGATGGGGGAACCAGCAACGACGCAGATGACTTGTTTGGCGAGGGCGCGTCCTCGCCCATCGATCCCATTCTCGGCCCCTCCTCTCCCGCACCTCACGTACGCGATGCCGACGCCGGAGAAGATACCCAGCCAATGGATGCTACCCTCAGCTTTCCTGGCATCAACTTCGACCCCGAGCCTCACCTGGACGGAGCCAACCAAGATCCCGACATTCCTGCCCCCGCCGAGACGGTCGAAGATCTCCTCAAGGCTACATGGCCTGCCTTCAAGAAGGGCCACGTCTTGACGTGGAGCGAACTCTTGCCTGCAAAGAGGGCTACCTGGAAAGAAAAGAAGCCGCTCAAGAAGCCTAAGCACCTAGTTACCAGCAAGCTCACTCTCGATCTCGCCCCCGACCAAGAAAAACTCTTTCGAATCCCCGGTGGCGCTATATCGACTCGAAAGAAACAGCAAGAAGTGGAGGCAAAAGGACTGGTGCAGTGCATCGAGGGCCAGTCCGACCAAGCTGAAGATGTGGTTCAGTTTGACGTTGACCAAGACTCAGACTCGGAAACCATCGCAGGCTTCACCCTTCGTGATATTGAATTGGCCTGCGAGGATTGGGGTGCCCATATCGCCACAGTGGAGGCAGATTTTAAGGCCCGCCAAGCTGCCGAACAGGAACTGCTCCAATCGAAAAAACGGGTGGTTGAGGAACAGGACGATGAATGGGACGCTGAATTCTTAATGGACCTAGACGATGCGCAGCCACGCCCAAAGAAACGCAAGACAATCAGGCTCGGCCTGCCCGAAATTCCTCGATACGCCGCCCCGAGTTTTGACAACTTTGAAGAAGCGACTCGTTGGGGTGCTAAACGCGTTCGCTTGGACATGAGCGACCCACACCTGCTGCTGGAGACTCAAGATTCGCAGCGTGCTGCCAAGAGACCACGACAAGAAACGAAATTGAAGCGAATGGCAAATGGAAATCTAGGCCGCGATGTCTCTCAGCGATTCAACATTTCCAACGACGAGGCGTACGAAGCTCTCAAGGAGAACCACCAGAGCAAGGTTCGTGCGACTCTTGGAAACATCTCGGTCGAGCACAGTATGCCTGCCATCAAGCTCTCGTGGCCATACTATAAAGTCAAGCTCGGTGGTACGACAGATGAGTATCACCGTCCTCGTTTCAGATATAAGAAATTTGCAGGTCACCTTATCAAGTTTGACAAGCCTGGTCATCACAAGCGCAAGATGATGAAGGGCAAGGCACACGAGGTTTTCTTGAAGTCAAAAGATCTTAGTATCACCGACAACTCTACCGCAGTTCTATTCGAGTATTGTGAGCAGCGACCACGAGTGCTCAGCAACTTTGGAATGGGTAATCGCTTGATCAACTATTACCGAAGGAAAGACAACAACGATGAGGAACAACTCCCCAAGCAAGACCTGGGTGAATATCGATTCCTACTCCCCGAAGATCGATCGCCATTCTCGCTCTTTGGCACTGTTGATGCTGGCGAAACCGTACCCACCTTGCACAACGAAATGTATCGGGCGCCAGTTTTCAAGCACACACCACGCACTACCGATTTCCTAGTTGTCCGAAGCACCACGGGTGAAAACGGCTCCAAATGGTTTCTTCATAAGATCGATCACCTACATGTAGTAGGACAGCAATTTCCTTCAGTAGAGGTTCCGGGCCCCCACAGCAGAAAGGTCACGAATGCTTCAAAGAACCGAATGAAGATGCTCGCCTTCCGGATGATTCGACACAGCGCGACAGACAACTGCCAACTGTCAGACATCACTAAGCACATTGCTGACTCGACAGACACTCAAAATCGTCAGAAGTTGAAGGAGTTTCTTCAGTACGATAGGGAGAGTGGTGAGAAGGGCATGTGGCGCCTCAAAGTTGGCGAGATCCTTCCCGATGAAAGCACGATACGGGCCATGATCAAACCCGAAGAAGTATCGTTACTTGACGCCATGCAGCTTGGTATCAAGGAACTTGAAGACGCCGGATATGACCCTCGAAATGCAAATATCGAAGACGACGCAACGGCTCAGGACCCAGAGGCGGAAGAAGAGGACGTCGAGGACGATGGTAGCAGGGTCGCGAAGGGCGCAAAGAAGCAAGCTGAAAAGCAGGAAGAGACTCTGGCCGACAAGATGGCCCCTTGGAAGACGACCAAAGCGTTTATTGATGCCTGCGCCCAGAAGGCCATGCTTCAACTCCACGGTGAAGGTGACCCGACAGGTCATGGCCTTGGTTTCAGCTTCATTCGAACTTCGATGAAGGGTGGTTACATCGAAGCCGTGCAAGGCCCTCTTGCCACCTCTGCCGATGCCATGGAACGAGAGAAACGAGCCAATGGCGGGCATGCTTACAATGTCAAGAAACAGCAGGCCATGTACGAAGAGGGCATCCGAGAGATTTGGGAGAAGCAGAAGTCGACACTGTCTGACTCTCAGGCACACGACGATAAGGACGTTGCAGTAACTGAAGACGAAGACGACCGATTCAACGTCCAATCCGCCGCGACTCCCGCCCACCACTTCGATGACGGGACCAGCCAAATTAGTGGTTTGACTTCGTCCAGCCGACACCCCAAGCGCGCGATTCGCATCACCCGAGAAGTCCGGATGGCAGACGGCACTACCCAAAGCCGAATCGAGATTGTCCACGATCCGGTTGTTATCTCACAATACACGAAGCGACGAACAGAGGCAGATCTAGAGATGAGAGAGTATGTGCACCCACCACCCAACACCAATAAAAACATGCAGCATCAGCCACGAAGAACATCGGCAACAAGACCAGCTTGTTCTTATAGCGTCGGAACTCCTGGTTCTGAAAAAGACATGATTGGGTTAGAATTAAGAATACCGGCTTACGTTTATCTTTCAACAGCATCTACAGCTCCCGGCCTACGGGTAATGCCGACCACGACCGTCTTGCAGGCATTAGGTATGTGGACACAATGCATCATGGCCTAGAGATGCACGCTAATACTTGATAGAATTAAGAAGGAGCTTGAAAGACTGGAGAAGAACAAGGCACGACGACAAGCCAGAGAGCAACAAAAAGAGCTGCACCAGAAAGCCAGCGCCGGAGACAGCGGATCGCCAAGCGTTGGCGCAGAAAAGATACCCACCGGAACTACCCGCAAGTGTGCCAATTGTGGACAGGTTGGACACATCAAGACAAATAAGAAGTATGAGCCCCCTTTTATCACCATCCCCTATATTGCCGTTTGATTGGTGGAGTGCTTCTCAAGTGGGAGAGCAGCCCAGTGGCGGCAAAAGACACAAAGGTCTCTTTACGTACCTCGAAAGAAGCGATCGAAAATATGCAGAGGAGAAAGCCAAGAAGGACAAGGCCATCGCTCGAGAACAAGCCATGGCGAGCAAGGCCGCCAAGAAACAAGAAGAAGCAGAGCGCAAGGCCGCCGAGCGTCAGAGACAAGCCGAGGAGCGAGCGGCTGAGAAGCGACTCAAGGAAGAGCTTCGACAGAAAGAGCAACAGCGGAAGAAGCGAGAAAAGGAGAAGGAGAAGCAACGGGCTCGACTTGAACGGGAACGGCTTAAAGCATTGGCGAGGCCCAAGTTTCGCTATGGCTCTCTCCGTCGCTGATAACCCTGATCTGCCTCCTCACTCTGCATTCACCATACATTTTTTTATTACAGTTTTCATTCGAACACAGTGCTAACATTCTGGCGCAAGGTTATGTCCTCTGCTTAACGGGACCATGAAGGCCGATAACGGGGCTGCGGAACACGGAGGCTTTGGTAATTACAGTGCCCCCACCGCGAATGCCGGATCACCAAGTTGAACGGGGTCAAACCAATTCCCAAAAGAGAAAACGGGTATGGAAACGACCTGAGGGGGGAGGAAAAAGAGTTTTTTTTTTTTTTTTTTGGTGGGGTTTTTGAACTTGCGTGCGGAAACACGACAAAATAATATCGATATTTGGGGCAAATGATACTGCATGGACTACGGAGTTTAGGACCACGGCTGCGGATGGACGAAAAGCAAGGCAAAATGTCTTTGATTGGGGAGGACTTGCCCGTTCAGCCAATTTTGGCAATAATACCCTATGGAAATACAAATTACTGTTTATGATTCAATGTGGTGGTTCCGCATCATGTCAGTCTTGGGTAATATCCAAGCGTTGCAATTGATGGCGGCCAACTTTTTTAGACAAAACCGAGCTTCGGTTCAAAGCAAAGTCTTCGGAGCAACATGTCGGTTGGTCCGGACATGCTCCGGCCAGCCGGTTCATCGGGATGCACCTCGACGGGCAGATTTCAAGGTCTCTTCAGTGCTACGCTCCTTACCCTCGGTAGTTTCCCTGCTGGGTAATCCCCAAGGGACTACCGAACTGGTGGGTGGTACAGCACCCAATAGCCGAACGACCCCATGCTTGATTATTTGACTACAATGCTACGATAATGATGATTCAGTCTCATAATGCTTCACTGGATTCACCATGGCAAACGTCATGCTAACTCAGCCGTGTTGCATTTCCAGGCTTATACACTGACAATTCATTCCCAAGCGAAATCCGTCAGGCCTTGTGGTGTCACCCACCGGAGAAGTTACAGGTCGTTGGGTTGGAGAACGGAAGGCAGGCAAGCCGAGCTGGTGAGGCAGTGCCTACGCGACCAATCTGCGACGTCATGACATGAGGGGGCCTTCTGGCCGGCTAGGTCTGCAAAAAGGGCCTCCGGCTCAGGGATGCGGTGAAGGGAACGCGGGACGAGCCCCAATAGATGGCCACGACATATATATGAGCAGAGCTAAAGGCAGGCGCCACCCTTGTCTTTTTAATCATCCAGTATCGACAAGACTGCGCTGCCCTCTGAGCGCGTTGGGAGTGTATTGCTGCTCGGGTCTGTGCGTAAGCTACGAGGCATGGAGATGCACGATGATACCTTGGTGCAGCAGGGTCAGCGGACATGGCACAAAGAGGGCAAATGTGTAGAAATTAGCCCCATTTCCTGCAGCTCCGAAACGAAGGCAACGACTCAGGGACCCGCTGATTTGAGTCAGGGTGGGAGTGGCCAGAGGACTAATTGGGCCGGACGCTGGCGGGTGCATGACATGTGGGCATGGGACCGGGTCCGGGATGTTGGATTTTGGGGTTGGGGTTGGGGGCCGCGGTATTTTTAGCAACGGGACGGATGGACGGGCCAACTGGACATTTTGACGGGCCAGAGCAGAGGCCAATCGGTACGGGAGCATGGCTGACGGAGGGAGAACGTGAATGTGGGCGCTTACCGGGCAAAGGCTCGGTCCTTCTTGATGCTTCCTGGGTGAAGGAAGAGGCTGTGAAGAGCGCGGGGGTGGGCTTGGGGCTGGGGTCGCTCAGGAACGCTGGAGATGGGGAGTTTAAGTTGCCTTGCGACGAGGCTGGCATGGCGAGCAAGGCCGCAGTTGCGAGAGCGCAACGTCAAGTTGCGTGCTCCTGCTGGGCGGTATGACTGCACACGACGTCTTGACCGTGGCTTGCCATTGCGCGGCTTCGAGCTGGCGGGATAATTCCCCCGTCCCCGTCGCCTGATGGTAGCATTGAATACGAGGACGCCAGCCGCTCCAAAATGCGGGATGAGTGCTCGCATGCGCGGAACCACAAGAACAGTCTAAGTTAGTATATATCCGTACACGGCAATCCAGCGACGGCCGCATTTACGCGACCCGGGAAACGACAAGGTCAGGTCGATCAATGAGACCAGGCGGCCGGGGGGAGGGGAAGCTTAGGCATGCAAACTAACACGATGCAGGCAAACCATTTCCCCATGTGTGAGCTGGCAGGCAGGGACGAGGAGCAGACGGTGAGCGAGACACGCGCGGTGTGGCAGCGAGGCTCAGCAGGGTCGAACCAGGGTCTGAAACAGAAGCTCACGGCACTTGACTTGGCCTGGTGTGCTGCAAGGTGAGGTGAGGTCTGAGTTGGTGGTGTTGGTCCCGTTGCTGGTGGGGGGGGTCGAGATTAACAGGCAAACGACACGACGACACAGCATGATTGCCTAATTAAGCGCAAGCCGCGCGTGGCATGCTGGACAGATTTATTGGCACGTCAAGAGTCGAGGATAAATTCGGCCTGTCACAGACGGGGGAGGACGAGACAGGGGAACAGAGCTTAGTTGGACCAAGGGAAGGACACTCGAGCCTCGACATGGTCAAGGCTCTCGGAATCTTTTCTCTGGTAGATCAAGGTCTGGGCGCGCGCCATTCTAGAGAGAGAGTAAAAAAATCTGTTCGCCGCAGAAGTGAAGAAAAACAAGGTTGAGAGAGGTTGAGAGGTTGAGATGATAGGGGGGGTGTGGGAAGTTGGTGCCATGGCATGCCATTGGTGCGCTGGATGCGCGGTGGTGCGCGTGCGCGTGAATGAATATCTGTTGGCGACGAGAATGAAACAACAGAGAGGAGAGAGCAGTGATGCATGATCGACGAGGCAGGCACACGCAGCAGATGAAGCAGCCCACTCAGGGGCGACCCCTGCTTTGCATGTATATGCTGTTCTTGAATGGACGCAGCAGCGTATATCAGAGATGAAAGGCAATCCCGACGGGGGCCAACCACGTTCGCCAGCACGTCAAACAGGCGAGGCTGGGAACCAGAGAAGGCTGGAAACAGAGAAAAAAGGATTTTTGTTTGTGTGTTTTTGTTTTTTTTACGAGTGTTGCAAACTGTTGCAGTCTAGGGCGGCTGCAAGCAACAGCCAACGGCAGCGCAGCAAGGGATCATCCCCGTATTCCCGTCGTCGAAAGTGATCTGACGACTGGGCTGTGCTCTGCTCTGCAGTGGATCTGGGCCACTGACAACAGCGGTGCATGGGGCCCACCGCACTGGGAGCTAGGGGCAAGGGGCAAGGGTCCCTGAATTGTTTAGGGGATATTGCTGCAGGCTCCGGCGCCGTGGTCCACTGAAGAGTGCAAAATTGTTGCGCCCGGTGGCCCTTCTGGCCCCTCCGGGGGGCGCCGTTTGAGCCAACTGGCAGCCTGCAGGTTTGCCGGCGCGGGCTTACCTAACACACGCACCTTGCCTGGTGTGCTTTTTTTTTTCTCCCTCCTCTCTCCCAACCCTTCCACGCCGCCTTCTTTTGCTTCGGCCCCCCTCCACCCACCCCAAAAACCCAAACCAAAGTGAACACGATCCGTCTATTATTAGAAGCCATCCCCAAACCATTTACGCCAGATTTCAGCCCCATTCGCATCGCATCCAAACCCATCGGCGCGGGCGCATCGCATCGCATCGCATCGCATCACAGCACATCCCGCGCTGCACGCAGCAAGCACACTGCACCCACCTCGCTAGGGGCTGGCCCGCGCTGCCAACCGGCCACCCAGCAGCGTCTGCTTGCGCGCGTGCTGTGCGCCAGTCGTTCCATGCTTTTGGGGGGTTTCTTGTCATCACCACCACCAGCCCGACATCATCTGCTGTCGCTGTCGCCGTCGCGCTTCGGCGAGGTAACAGAGAGACTTTTGGCTGCGCCAACCTTGGCCATTTTCTTTTTTTCCGCCAATTTTTTTAACCTCCCTCCCTTCCCATCTAGCGAGCTGCCCAGGGAGGAGGCTTTTCTATACAGTCCAGAGGGCTCCTCCGACTCCCCGTCGTCGTCACCAGGGAGCATTCAACCCCCGGTGCTGCGGCATCAGCAGCATATCAGTGATATCACACTCATCTCTTTTTCCTGTGTCCCTTCCGGTCAGATCAAGTCCCCTGCCGGTCAATCCATCATCATATTGTTCCATTCGACCAGCGCCCAGGTAGACGCCCCGACAGAGCATCCATCCATCAGCCAGTCCCAGTCTGTTTTCATCCCGACTCCTCCTACTTACTTACTCGACCTTGCTAGGTCCAGTTAAAGTACTGTATACCTGACCTAGCCCTGTCCATCAGACAGAAGGTACCCTGCCCGCGCTACCGTCAAAGTACCGCCACAGCCTTTCACTGCCCCGGTGCTACCGCTGCTGCAACGGCGGTCGGGTTCCAATTTCCCGCTACAGGCCTGGCTCCCTTGTCCCAGGATCCTCCCAGGTTCTCCCCCGGAAGCCTCCTCCACTCTTTTTTCTCAGACTCGTTCCGCCGCCTTGTCTCTGTCTCTCTCTTTCATCCTTTTTCTCCTCCACCTTCAAAATCCATTTCCCTCGGGCCCCTTCAAGACGACGCCGCCGACGCCGCGCCTCCTCCGTCATTCTGCCCTCACGAATCCCCTCACCTCTGGCCCCGTTGCTTTTTTTCTTCACCATTATCCTTCACTGGTCGACCCTCATTTTTCCTTCCCAACTGTTCTGAAGTACTGGCTGGAGCCTTCGATACCCGCGCATCGCACCAATCTCGACCATTTCCTTTGTCGCCTCTCGCTTACGTTGCCAACCCTGGATCCTCCAAAAAGACGACTGTCGAGTCAACCCGTCCGGCGCGACGCCCTTCTGCTTCTGCACATCCTCCTCACCCCGTCGCATTCTTGCGCGCAGCCTTCTTGAAGAAAGCTCCCGACACTACCGACGACTGTCCCGCGTCACTGCCTGCGTCCAGCGCCACCACTCTTCCCCTCGCCCCGCGTGGAAACGCGACGTCTAGGACCAGCACCCGCCCTCGACCCAAGACGCAAAAGCCTTCACCATGGGTCGCAGAAAGATTGAGATCAAGGCCATCAAGGATGACAGGAACCGCTCTGTGTACGTCTACCCCGTCTCCCCACCACGCGTTGGCGATGCTCCCTCGCGACCCGCAAGCTAACCTGGCGCACCACAGCACCTTTTTGAAACGAAAGGGCGGCCTTTTCAAAAAGGCGCACGAGCTTTCCGTCCTCTGCTCCGTCGATGTCGCCGTCTTCATTTTTGGAAACAATAAGAAGCTCTACGAGTACTCGTCGGGTGATATGCGAGACCTCATTACCAGATACCAATATGTGAGTCCTGCGCGCTGAGCTAGCCCTGGCAATTTCCTTTGCGCCGGTGGATCAAGTGCAACTCGAATGCTAACCATTCACCAGCATGGCGGCCCCAACGAGCACAAGGGTCCTTCCGATTTCAACGGCGGTAATGATGACGATGAGGAAGAGGAGGCCGACGGCACTCCTCCCCATGGCCCAGACGGCATGGACAACCAGATGATGCCCCCTCAGTTCCACGGCCAACCTCAACCACCCTTCCCTCAGATCAGACACCACACGCCCTCGGCATCGCCACCCATTGGCACCAACGGTGGCCATTTCCAGCCGCACCCAGGTCACCCCGTTCAGCGTGGGCACACCCCGCAACCTTCTGTCGGATCGCGACCAGGCTCCCGCAATGATATGCGCCGGATGGGCCCCGGCATGGTCTCTCAGCCGCCGCCTCCAGGTCCGCCTGCCGGGCCTCCCCATCCAGGAATCAGCTACATGCCCACGCCTCCGATCTACAACCCTCCCGCCATGATGCCACCGCAGACTCAGTACGGCTACACCCAGCAACCAAGCCAGGTGCCGCCTCCGCAGCACCAGCAACCACCTCCGCAGCCGCCCTACGTTGATGACCGCCGAACTCCTG
Source organism: Calonectria pauciramosa (assembly GCA_017140785.1). Classification (NCBI taxonomy): domain Eukaryota; kingdom Fungi; phylum Ascomycota; class Sordariomycetes; order Hypocreales; family Nectriaceae; genus Calonectria; species Calonectria pauciramosa. The sequence goes on along the minus strand of JAACIZ010000002.1, from coordinate 4,055,468 downwards.
GACCTCCCACCTTCTCATCGCAGCCTCCCCCGCAAGGAATCCAAGCTCCTCCTCGTCCTGAACCGTCGCCTCAGCTCAACCACCAGCAACTGCCTCCGAACCCCGTGCATCATATCTCGCCTCCACCGCCGCATCCCCCACAGCATCCCCCACAGCAGCCTGAACGTCGCCTGCAGGACCCTCTACCTCCTCCACCCGTGGAACCCAAGACGGAGGGTCAAGAGCGACCACAGCCACCTCTGCTCAACACGGACGCCGCCATCAAAAAAATTCCTCAACGAAAGACGCACAGCATATTTACCCCCATTGAAGAAAATCGGTCAATTCTTTCACAACATCTCGCTTCCTTCTCCACGGATGCTGCTTCTAAAGAAGCAGCCGCTGCCGCTGCTAATGCTGCGAACCGCGCTCATTCGGTCGATGTCGCTGCTTTAAACCGTGCGGGTAGTCACACCTCGTCACCTCCCTTACCTCAGCCGCCGCAACGATCCAACACGCAGACAAGCAACGACAAGAGGACTGCCTCGCTCTCTTCAATACCAGAGACGACTTTCACACCACCCTCACGGTCGAATAGTCTCAACAAGGTTGGCGGGAGCGGTGGACCGGCCCGGCCACGAGGTCCACGTCTAACGGTGCAGATTCCAGCTGGCGCGTCAGACGGTACAGGCAGCGAGACGGGCGAGTCCAACTCACCGAAGAACCAGGCAGAACCAACAACACAGCCGCCGCAACGGCACAACTCTCAATCATCACTGGTTCTGCCTCCTCCATCGCCATCTGCTTCGGCGCTGCTCTCTGCCGGTGCAACAGGACCCCCAAATCCCTTTGCTCGGCCGCCCCCACAGACGACTGTGAACGGAGAAAGCACACCAGTATCTGCTCTTCCCTCTCGGTTCTTAAACAACGAGTTCCTCCCCAGCCCGAGCAGCTTCTATCCAGAATGGAACTTCAGGGGAGATAATAGCAACACTCTGCCAAGTCCTCTCAACTTTGCCACACCCGTGGTGGGATCAGGGCCGAGCTTTCTAAGGGAGGATATGAATCCCCATTCAAACCCCAATTCAAACTCCAATTTGAGCGTCAATCCAAGCACAGCAGCAATAAAACGAAAAACTCCAGAATTCGGTGCCACCTCCCACAACGAAGCAGCAGAGTCAGAATCTGACTCAAAACGAGTCAAGGTGGAATGATTGATGGCCAATTCGACTTGTATCATCTCTTCTTGAAAGAGAATGCCGCATTGCGGGCGTTGCCTCTGTATTCCAGCATTGGCATACGCTGGGGACAGGTCTCTGCTGGACGTGCAGTCGGCCTTGGTGCAGAGCACCATGCTCCATGTCTCATTGCAATATCCCTTATTTACCTGCCTTTGGGCCTTTTTGTCTTATTCACTTCTTTTCCACGCCCGCCTGAGGGAGTGGATTACCCATTGTATTGAGGGTACTTTTATCTTTATCTTGGAGAGGCGTTCATGGCTGGCGTGGACTTTATTTCTCTCTACTCTGTTCGATTCTGATACCTAGGTGCCCCGTAGAACCCTGGAAGGCTCAATTTGGATGAATTAGGGTTGTGGCTGTCGGCATGCATAGTATACTTGATGCGATATCTGGAGGGATCGTTCGTGTTGGGCACATGAGTGATGCTTTGCTGGGCTATTCTGGAAGTTTGTTTTAATCTTTCTGGTTATTTTGGTGTTGGGTTGGAGTTGGCTAGATGATACCGGCGACGTCAATATTTCTTAGTCATAAACCTGTTGAATGAATAAAACTAGTTCTGCTTTTCCAAATATTGTTGAATAACGTTGCGTGCGTGTGGCCAAGTCTAGATGTCATGGTACTCAGCAGGATGGAGTCCTCGGCATCATGGATAGTTGTCGTTGCATACAAAGTCGACGCACTTACACAGCGTTATATTCGCTATATAAACCAAGTTTTGATGTAAAGCTTGTTTACATGTTTGACCACTAATTGACTAGGAACAGAACTTAGAGAAGATGGTATTATTCACTTGTGCTACCAATTACCCTGCCATACCGGACACACCTAGTGTGCTATAATTTGGATCGTATGTGACTATCCTGTAACTTGTACGCAGAAATATAGCTGTAGGGTAGGATATCAACTAGGAACGAAGCCTATTTACAACCCAATAGTACGATAATGATTGTGGGAATAGAATATACTGACTAAAAAAGCGAATGCATCTTTATTACAAGAGTAATCATAGACACTGGGCCCGCAATTACAACATGTTTACACTTAATTCCACTTTAAACTCAGAAGCCAGAGGTGGTGCCTGGCTATCAAAGAGGACAAGATAGAAAAAGCAAACAGTCTGCTAAATGTATTGTGATTTGTGCATCTATTTTACTTATTCTCTGGAAAATCCTTCAAATGTGTATATGATAAAGATGAAAACAATCTTTGCAGTCTTAAAAAGAGATAAAAACGCACAACCTGCAGTTATTCATATCGTCATCACTCGTCAGTATAATCTAGGTTTCACACACCAGCCATCTTATTCATAGTTCAAGACACCCTTGAGAAGCCACTGCGCGCAGGACAAGTTAGCATGCAATCGAAAATTCGCCATGATGTAGGTGTGTCACTTACCACCTCACCGTTCGTCACCCTGCTTGCAACACGGTCAACCTCAACCTCATCCGGCATCAGCACCTTCTTGCCGTCCTTCTCGATCCACCAAACCTGCTTGCCGAGGACCGTGTCGGCCTTTTCGCCCTGGGGCCACGGGCTCCCCGCGACGAGGTGCGCCTCGACGAAGCGGAGCATGTTCTTGCGGGCGCGCTCCTGGCCGTCCCCGCCCGAGTAGGCCTTGGGGCCCAGGCGCTCGTAGTCACGGGGGTCCTCCCAGGGCTTTCGCGGCAGGCCGTCGATGGCCGAGTTGAGGGGCGCGAGAACGGTCGTGTTGGCCTGCAGGTCGCCGAGGAGGCGCTCCGTGTCGGGGTCGAGGCGGGTGAAGGAGGCGAAGGTGCTGATGGAGCGCTGGCTGCCGAGGACGTCGACGATGGCAACGGGGATTACGGCGGGGCCCGCATCGTTGCTGTTGCTGCTATCAGCCATCACGGGCAGGTGGCCGTGAAGCGGAGGGTGTTCGGAGAGCGGCTTTTGTTTTTGCAAGGGCGCTTGCTTGGCGGTGGTGAGGGTGAGGAGGGCGCTGAGGAGGATGAGGGGCTTCATCGTGAGAATGCGGAAGTATGCGCAGGCTGAGACGGCGACGGAGATGCAGATGCACAGAATCGGATCCGCGGTTGGTTGGCGGCTGGTTGATACGTCATGAGTGGTGGACAGGTGGGATGGCGCTCCATGCCAGTGGGCCAGCCATGATGCATGATGGATGGAAGCCAGTCAGGTGGTGGTCACGTGAAAAGCCATTGGTTTTCGGTTCATGGTTCCTCGTGCTTGGTCACGTTACTTCAATTCGAAGAAACTAGCGTATTTGGGCATGAGGGTACGAATGATATCATCAATTTGGCTGCATGCAAAGCCGCGTTTCTTTTTTTTACATGTGAAAATGAGCGATAGGCTGGGGAAAGGGCCGAAAAGGAGCAAGCAGCATGCCTTGGCAGATCAGATGATGCACGTGGAGAATCTGGGGAAAAGCAACACGTCCAAGCTGCGGGCGTCCCGGCTATTGCAGGGAGTTTTTCCATTTTCACGTGCTTGCAAAGACGCACTGACAAGGCTTCAAGTCTCTCGAGGCGCGCTGAGAGACGGAGGACCTTATTCATGCATCCGCAGCCGTCTTACCCAAGTAGGATGGTGGCAGGGCTTCTTGGCGAGTGAGGGTCCGGGGAACCTGAATTAGGAGGGAGACCAAGTGACCCGGGTAAGCGGTAATAAACCTGGGTGAGAGTGGTCATCAGGCTCGTGCTGGGTTCGTGATCTGACAACGAAGCTAGGCTTGGGCCAGCCACAAGCAAAATGATTCATGTGCTCTCAGATGAGGGTCTGGCAGAGGAGGGGAAGCTCGTGCTCTTTTTTCTCTCTTTCACATGTGAAAGAAAGCTGGGACCAGCCAAGCAAGCTAGCGGTGTTTGAAGGTGTGTTTTGGCTGAGAGTGGTGGACGTCAGCTAAAAAGCTGAGAGCGCACCAACTTTCCAAACTCAATCACAGGCCAGTCATGTTTTCGATAACTCGGTCATGAGAGCTTTCCATGTCTTGGAATTGGACGGATACACTGGACAATGTAAAACAAACAACACATTAAACATCAGGCCATTGGGCCGAGTTGAACTAGATGAGACCTGCTGGACCGGACACTTGTCCGGGCCTTGCGCCGGCGAGATGTCCGCCAAGGGAGATTGGGCTAGGCGGCGTGGAGGTAGGGAAGGAAATTGTGGGGAAAAGTTGGGGAAGAGAGCTATTGAAGATGAATTGAAGATGAGACGTAGAACACGGCAGGCAAGCAAAGGAGATAGGAAGACGAGAGAGAGCAAGAAAAAAAAGCATGGTCGACCAAGGAGCATCCCGTTTATGGTTGGCTTACGTTTCCCCTCATGCACCATCTGTTCCAGTATCGTCTCCCCAACTCTTCGGCTCATGTCCCCAAATATTCGACCTCGGGGATGTGAAGGAACGAGAGCCGCCTTGTGCACAGGGGCAGGCCCCCACATCTAGCGGGGACCTCGGCACACGCAGCGACGAGACGGACAATCGAGCATTCGGCTGGATGACCGGTCGCGGTTGGTGTCTGGCGCTGGGCCCAAGTCGGTGGAGACGGCTCTTCGGCGTAGCTTGCGGCGAGGAACAAGCAGATGGAAGACAGCAAAGGGAGTGCAGGAAAAAGACGGTGGGCGGATTTAGAGGGTTTGGGGGAGCACATGAAGAAGTATTCAGCGTCCTGCCTTTCCCCCTTTTTGGGGGAAAGGAACACGGCATGTCTCGTCGGGACCGAATGGAAACGGCTCAGGTCCTCTCGTTCCGTCGCGGCAGCTCGTGAATTCCGAAATGCCACCCCCCCAAAACCTTCAGTTAGGAACATCCGCGTCCGGACAGCGGGGGATGGGGGATGGGCATGGGGACGGGCGCGCTGCCATGCACGCTAAAAAGCTTCCCACTGGGGACGGGGGGGCGAGGGGCGAGGCGGGGGTAGTGGATAGCGGGCGGTGGGTTCTTTTTGAATGTGCTGAGAAAAAGCCAGGCGCTGATTTGCGCGAGGCTACTACCCAAGCGTAGGGAGTTGAGTGCTGCGGGCTGGTGCTTCCACAGCGGGCTTGACCACCAGCTCGGTCCCCTGCAACCCGGAGGTCAGCCCCCCAGAGCACCCATTGCACCAGGAGGACGCCGCCAGGGAGCGCCAGAAAAGCGTACGATGGTCTCCCAGCAGCAGTGCGTCCCGCGGTGTGCTGCGATGCTGGGGTCAGACCTCGGCTCGCCTCCGTCATTCAAAGCACTGCTGCCACCCATGTCAGTCTGGCCCTCGGCCTTGTTGGCGTTCGGTCGTCGCATCGCATTCCTCGTCGTCACACGCCCAGCCCGAACTTAAGACTCGCCGTCCTCCCACATCGTCCGTTTGCGCCGACCTCTAGACTCTTTCCTCCTGTTTTTTTATTTTCTTCATCTCCTTTATCCATCGCCGTCGTCTTCTTCTTCCTCTCCATCCTCCTGCTCTCACGACATCAACGCTCCTCTCGTCGTCACCTCATCTCTCCCTCTCTCCCCCACAGACACACAGACACAACAATGGCTCCCAGAGTGATTGTCGTAGGCGGTGGCCGTAAGTCTCCCCCCATGTCTCTGCTTTGTGCGCTTCACATGTGATTCTTCCTCGCGTTTTCCTTGTCTCACAGCCTGCTCCTCGTGGGCGAAGGCGATGACAATGGGCAAGGAAGGCACTTGGTGAATCGGCTTCAATCGCATGCCCGCCACCTTGACCTGCTCACCTAGCTGACCTTGATTTTCCACCAGTCTCCGGTCTGTCGGCTGCACACACCATCTACCTCGCCGGCGGCAACGTCGTTGTCCTCGATAAGCAGAGTAAGTTCCCAATGCCATGCACGGCCCCAATTCCCAAACCGTCTGCTCTTCTCGGCCATCTTTTTTTCACGTGAAAGATTATGGTCACCCACACCCAAACCAGTAGCCTCGCTCAGCTCGTAAGCTCGGCGCCGGCATTGGCGCAAATCCTGCCCACCTGACTAGAGAACCCATGTGGGCTAACCTGCGTCATCACCACAGGCTTCTTTGGCGGCAACTCCACCAAGGCCACCTCCGGAATCAACGGCGCCCTCACCCGCACACAGGTCGAGAACGGTGTTCCCGACAGCGTCAAGCAGTTCTACGATGATACCCTCAAGTCGGCCCGTGACAAGGCCCGCCCCGACCTCATCAAGGTCCTCACCTACAAGTCGGCCTCTGCCGTCGAGTGGCTCCAGGATGAGTTCAACCTCGACCTGACCCTCGTCTCCCGTCTCGGGTAAGTCTTGTGCTTGTCGCAAACACAATCCAATCCGGCTGATACTAATCTGCGCTCCAGTGGTCACTCCCAGCCCCGAACCCACCGAGGTCATGATGCCAAGTTCCCTGGCATGGCCATCACCTACGCCCTGATGCAGCGCCTCGAGGAGCTTGCCGAGTCCGAGCCCGAGCGTGTCGAGATCATCAAGAAGGCCCGCGTCACCAAGCTCAACAAGGTCGACAACTCCGTGACTGGTGTCACCTACGAGTACGACGGCGAGTCGCTCACCCTCGAGGGCCCTGTCATCCTGGCCACCGGTGGCTACGCCGCTGACTTCTCCGAGACCTCTCTTCTCAAGAAGCACCGTCCCGACACCGTCGGCCTTGCCACCACCAACGGCACCCACGCTACCGGTGATGGTCAGAAGATGATCATGGAGATTGGTGGTAACGGCATCGACATGGACAAGGTCCAGGTCCACCCCACTGGTCTTGTTGACCCCAAGGACCCCGGCTCCAAGTGGAAGTTCTTGGCCGCCGAGGCTCTCCGTGGTGAGGGTGGTCTGCTCCTCAACGCCGACGGTGACCGATTCTGCGATGAGCTCGGCCACCGTGACTACGTCTCCGGCATGATGTGGAAGGAGAAGGACAAGAGCAAGTTCCCCATCCGCCTCATCCTCAACTCCAAGGCCTCCAACGTCCTTGACTTCCACACCCGCCACTACTCCGGCCGTGGTCTCATGAAGAAGATGACCGGCCAGGAGCTCGCCAAGGAGATTGGCTGCACCCCCGACCACCTCCAGGGCACCTTCAAGAAGTACAACGCCATCGCCGATGGCACGGAGAAGGACCCCTGGGGCAAGAAGTACTTCCACAACGTTCCTCTCGACATCAACGACGACTTCCACGTCGCCCTGATGGAGCCCGTCCTTCACTTCACCATGGGTGGTGTCGAGATCAACGACAAGGCCGAGGTCCTCAACCAGGAGAAGCAGCCCTTCGACGGTCTCTTCGCCTGCGGTGAGCTGGCTGGTGGTGTCCACGGTGCCAACCGACTGGGTGGTTCCTCGCTGCTGGGCTGCGTCGTCTACGGTCGTGTCGCCGGTGACACCGCCAGCAACTACCTCTTCCGCCACGCCCTCAAGGGCGCCGCTGCCGGAGGCGCCGCCGCCCAGCGTGTCGGCCAGATCTCTCTCCACCTCGACCCCAACGCCCCGAACCGAGTTACCGTTGAGTGGAACGCCTCCGGCGCCGCTCTCTCTGGTGGGTCCAGCCCTGCTGTCTTCGCCGAGCAGGCCTCTGCCGCCAGCTCTGCTACCTCTGCTTCTACTAACACCGCCAAGGCCCCGAAGCCTGAGCCTAAGGTGTTTAAGGTCCCCGACACTGAGTACAGCATGGAGGAGATCGCCAAGCACAACACCAAGGACGACTTGTGGGTTGTGGTCAAGGGCGTCGTCATGGATCTCAGCAACTGGCTGGAGGAGCACCCCGGCGGTGTGCAAGCCATCCTCAACTTCATGGGCCGCGATGCCACCGAGGAGTTTGAGATGCTTCACGACGACGAGGTTATCCCCAAGTACGCTCCTTCACAGGTCATTGGCCGCGTCAAGGGCCAGGAGGTCACTCTTGAGATTTAATGCCAATGTTCTAGACTGGGAAACCACCGTCGTCCAGGCGGGATGCTCGGGGATGCAGGACCATGATGTGATGAGAAAGATGTGTTGCGCGTTTGTAGCCCGTCCCCTAAAAGGGGCTATTGACCATGGACCGTCAAGGCGTAAAAGGATTTCTTGTATTGATAGGTTGGGATTGCCGCTTGTTACAAATACTAAACAATATTCTGTCAACTTAAGATGAAGTGGCCCTTGGTTCCTGTTGTTATCTACGTGATTGATGATGTATAATTCCGATATCAAGTGAGCAGCGGGAGTTGAGGTGAGTGGAGCTGAGCTGAACCCAACCGAACGAATGTATTAGGCAATTTTGTCCAGGGTAACCAAAGGAGAAGATGCTCCGTCCGGATGAAACATGACAACCAACCGCTGAGGGCTTGTGCTCTTGCAGCTGAATTGTGTTCTGGTACGCTCTGGGCGCAACTCAGCTTTCAGCGTGTGGTCAGACATGGCGTACTGGGGGGGGGGATCTTTTTATCGAGTGTGAAGGGTTTTGGAAAGATGATAGTAGCGTCTGGTTCTTTCCGCGCCTTTCCGCGCGGTCGAGACTCCAAAGGTCTATCATGAATCACCGCTATGTAAGTCGGCGAGCCTTCAGCTGGGCCAAGCGTTTTTTTCTCCGACTTGTCTCAAGGTGTCATCGGTTTTTTTGTCACAGCTCCCGTGTCGTCTCTCTCTCTCCGCTGTCTTCTCAGCCCGCCATGCGCCGGGCTCCAGGAGCGGTTTAGGATGGTTGGCAGGCTCTGGCTGACTGACTTGAGCTTGTACTACGAGGCGAAAGACATGACGACAGAACAACAAATCTAGCCAATGCCAAGCTCTTGGGAACGCCCCTCACAAAAAAAACTTGAGACACTCATCACACTTTTCCATATTTTCAAATGCATCACCTGGGCACGAATGCGGCTCAGCAAAGGGGAAGAAAAAAAGAAAAGAAAAGAGAGAGGGTAGGTGAAACCCGAGATCGTGAGTGTACGTGCGCACGAGCACGGCACGTACGTTAGTGCGCAGAAAAGAGTTCGTGAGAGGACGCAGGGCTTTTGCTAGCTCAGGCGGGGAGAGGAGAAGGAAAGGAAAAGCAACATGAAGGCATTCACATGATGGCGTTTTCTTAGGGGTGGGAGGAGCGCCATGACAGGGCTGCATAAGGCCGGGTTTGGGAAGGGGGTGTGGCCAGATGGGGGCAGGCAAACGGTTTAGGGGACCCTTTCCCGTGTGTCTCTGCCTGAGCGTGTGTTGAGTCTGAGCCGCGGACGCAGGCCCTGACCAAAAAAAATGAAAGAGTGAGCTCGGAAGTGTGGTATAGGGACAGGAAGGGTCCTGAAGGGAGCTTGTGAAACCTGCATGGCTGAACAACGGGAGCAGTGAATCGGTTGATCTGCTGAGGATCGGAGGTCCCCTGTCCCGTCTCGTACTTTCTCCTCCAGTGTTTCTCTCAAGCCTAGCCCAGTGAAGGAATGTGTCATAAGGGGGGCGGCGGAGGGGGGGGGAGCGGTAGGTAGGGCTTGGAGCTGGGCTTCCTCTGAGTCCAGCTGAGATGTTATGGGTTTCTGGGTTTCTTGTGTGACAGTGTTTTGAGCACCGCCCGCAAACGACTCACTTTTTCTTTTCTTTTTTTCTCCATAGGAGGGTGTTGAACTATTCGGGAGCCGCGTTGATGGACGGAGAAAGAGGGGGGGGGGGGGACACCATGCGAACAAAAAGCAAAACACTGACTCAACCCAGCATGAACAGGCGGTCCAGGTCCAGGGCGAGCGCTGCCAATCCCCAACTGCCGGAGTTTGTTTGTGATGGGCTTCTGGTGGGCTAGTGTCAGAGGAAAAAGGAAATACAAAAAAAACGAAACTGCATGTTTTGTAACCCACATGGCGAGTAATCGTCTGCAAGGAGACGAAGATAATCTCACCATAGACTTGAGCTTAGTCATCGGGATCTACATGCCAAAACTGCACATGTTCTGGTGATACGATGTCATGGGTACCGATTTGCCTATTACACGGCTGGTTGGTTGGTTGGTGGTTTTGCTTGATACAGGGTAGGCTAATGTCCTGTTGGCATGCATGATCTAGTTTATTGAGCATGCAACCTGAGCCGAAACAGAACAGTGAGAGAACGGCAACGAGAAGAAGGATGGAACTGCTGCCATGAAACAAAGCTTTCAAAGCATTTAAATGAAAGGCCTGGAAACGGAAACATGCTGAATCGATTGTGAAGAACGCTTGTGTTTGAGGTTATCATCTCCACACAACCGATAACTTATCCGTATCTCTCGGTTGCTCGTCTTCCAGAGCTCCGAGAACCGGGGGCTGGGGAAGGACTGGTCGGAACCCGAAGCCCGGTGTGCTTGCCCCCCCCCCCCCGTCCCCTCCCGAAAGAGAAGAAGAAGCAAAAGAATCCAGGAGAACAGGGGGGTTGATAATCTTCCGAAGGAATATAGGGCGGGGAAAGGGAGGTTCAGAGCTTTGACGGGGTTTGGATTGATGTGCCTGCTTTGGCACCATGGTTTCAGATTGCGGAATGCGGGATCTGTCCCTGAGGGTAGGAGCTGGTTTCGGAGGTTTTGGCGGGTCTCTTTCTTCTCTCTCTTTCTCTTTTCGTCCTTGAATGGCCAAGGACAGAGATAGTGCGTTTGAAGTTTTTATTCCTTATTTCCCCCTACTGCTATTTTTAAATGCCGGGCTTGGAAAGTCTGGACTATGGTGGGGGGGGGGATGGAAAAACGGTGACGGGGGGGCTTCTGTGGAGGCTAAGAGGCGGTGCTGGGGGAGATGAGATAGAGAGATGAGATGAGGAAAAAAAAAGATGGTGGATAGACATGGCAGACAGAAATAAATGAGTGGCTACTCTGGCTATAGCGAAATCGACCTCCAGGCACTTACACCGGGCAACTAGTGCGCCAGCTAGTTTTCCACCGGGGGGGCGGGCGACGTATAATAGAAGAGACGGGAGAGCATGGATGAGGCTGGTCCAGAATGGCTGCGAGTTAATATCCAGAGTTCTCGATTTGGCGTTAGGTTAGCTAAGCGGCCAGCCATTTCTGGAGCCGGTGACGTTTACGGTTTTTTTTTTTTGCTGCGCGTTAACATTTGAGTGCTCTCTCTCTAAATGACTTTTGATCACGTTTCGGTTCCCGACACCGATTTTGGCTTGGCCCCTCTCCCCCCCCTGGTTAAATTCATCCACCAAATGGCGTAGCCCGTCACCCCGCACAGAGCCCGCCGCCCATCCATGCTGCCTCATCCCCCGTATCCCGATCCTGGGGGGCTAAAACTCAAGATGCACAGTGTCTACAGGCGCAGCAACCTGCACTGTGGCGTCCGTTTTCTTTTTTTCCTCTCTCACTCACTTTTGCTCTGTCTTCCCCTTGTTTGCGGCTACTGCGGGTCTCCAGCCACACGCACCCATTGGCTGTTGTGTGGCACTTGTCGAGGAACTTCCGGCCCCCCCCAGCCAAGAGCTTGTCGCATGACCACCATAAAACATCAAACAGGTGGCTTGTCGAGAAAATCTCCCGGTGACGTGGGAGCGTCGTTTCCCGCGCGCTTTTTTGGTGGAGACTCAAGGGGGGGGGGGGCAGCCATTTTTTCTTTTTCGTTTCTTATTCTCTCGTCCGTTTGAGATTGGCGTTTCTTTTTGTCGCGTTCTCTAACCCTTTTTCATTTGGGAACCGAAAAAAGCAAATGGTACACAAGAAAAGGGAAAAAAAGGGACAAGGGCACACGTTTGGAAATGCGGTGGCGTGCGACGTCGAAGCAGCAGCCAAGGAGAGGGCTCTGCAGAAGAAGCTGCAAAGGGAGAATGGAGACAGATTAGTTCAACCATGTCTTTGACTGTTGGTCGTCGACATGCACGTCCACAAAAATCTCCATGATGCGAGGGAAATCCGGAAGCCTCCCGAGCCTCTGAGAGAAAAGAAAACGGACAGGCTTGGTCCCCGCTGAGCTCACATCACCACCATGGGCCACACACACACACATTCGCTCTCTCACACACATACATGCACACGCACACGCGCCCGCATGCTCACACACCGTCACGCACCGTGTTCGCCATGGACAGTCGGGACAGAGTGGGTCAGAGCGTCTACCAGAGACAATGACTGCTCCTCGTCTTCGCAATCGCTCTCTCTTGTTTCTTTTCTTTCGCTTCACTTCACCTTGAAATAGCGTAGTGCTGTTTCTGCTCCTCTTTGACAGGGCTCGAGACACCTGTGTAACTCGACAAGGCGCTGCCAAGAGAGAGGAGCGGGAGGAGGGACTCGAAAAGAAAGAAAGGAAAAAAAAAAAAGCGCCGCCGCCTTGTCTCGCCATCCTGTGTCGCGTCGGGACGTGTAACCACCATCAGCCATTTGGTCAGCTCTCCGCCCCAGGGGGGAAATGAAATGGGATTGCTCGCTTCTCGATAGCTCAGGTAGAGGGAACAGTCATGGCAATTATTCCAATGATTCCAGACGTGTGCTTGTGGCGGCCCTGTTGACTAAGAGAAAACCCCAACCCGAGAGGGAAAAAACGGCATCCATCATTTCCACGGGACGCAGGGCTCCGTCAACTCGATCCTTTCATCAGACTAAGGCGTGCTTCGTGCAGTGCAGCTGAATTGCCCATGATGTGATGGCATGAACGGAGGTACCGGTACTAAGATTGCTGCCCGGCGTCCCTCGCTGCTCGTTGGCCGCCCACACCCACCCACCTGCTGTGCTGCTGCAGCCCTGGGCCCTGTTCCCCTGTCCGGGGCAAGTCTGGAGACGGTGCTAGCTCAGCGCCCCCGGCACGGTCGCCCCAGAGTATCCGGTACTCGTCGGTTGGGGCGCTGGCAGCCCGCAAGCCTGGTGGCCTCTACCGCACCGCACAGTGAGCTGCATGAGGCCATCGGTGCACCCATCCCGGGGTAGGCCGCTGCACCTTGTTTTCCCTCAAAGGGCGCCGTTGGGCGACTCGACAGTGCGAGCACGGCACCCGTCAGCACTGGGGCCTGATTATGACTGCCTGGCCGCTGACTCTGCGACCTCTGCGTGTGTCAGCAATGGCTTCTCTTTGATTCCCTTTTCCGGGCTGGCGCTCTTGCCCAAGCTCAGCTGGGCGTCCGTCTGGTCTTACCGCTTGGCACATGCTCGATTGCCAGCAAAACTTAATCTCTGCTACATGGCTCGTATCCATCTCGCCAAATGCGATTTTGAGCTATGAATCAAAAAATGATTTTCCCGACCTTCGGTTACGTAGGGACCTGCACCGGATACACACAGCTGGGTCTGGGTTTGAGCAGGGATGGCCCGAACCAGTTGATTTAGACTTGGTGGTGCCTGGCCCTGGGAGCGTGCGAGAGAGCCCACTGGCATGTCCTGATGTGCTCCGCCCGCGACATAGGAGCAACACAAGGTGAAAACGGCAATCCTCTCCCTTGGGTCGTGGGAAGAAGAAGAAAAAAAACCCCACTCAGCCTGTGGAATTGCTGTCTGACCTGGGGATCGAGGCAGGGAGGAGGCGGATTCCCGTTTGCTCTCTCTCATGTCTCTGTCTCTCTCGCTCCTTGTATGGTTGGAAAGCTGAACCAGTTTCAGATTCGGCAGCGCTCAGATGGGTGGATGGTTGAGTCGCCCTGGGTCTAGAGCGGCGACGGGATGATACACGGCACCCGAGAGGGTAAGATGGGAGTTTAAAAAATGATATGACAACGAAGGAAGAGGCAGAGCAAAAGAACCTTCTGTCCTATTCCGTCGTCCAGTCATCGTCAGCTGTGGCGGCGGTGTAAGTTGCACAATTGGGCAATGCCACGATGCAGAGAGCCCGTCACACTTGCGTCAAGATGCTCGCACAACCGATCAGCTTTCTCTCTCTCGCTCTCTCGTCCAGGACCGCGTATGGGAGGCCAGAATACACGTACGGATATACGCCAAAAAGAGATGAATGATAGCCGCGGAGCAGGAGCAGGACGAGGAAACAGGCTCGAGTCCGTTGCGCACTGTGACGCCGACATGGGTCAGATCCTCTCCAGCCCAAGTCAACTCTCAACGGCGGACTGGGGTGGTTCAAGTCTGGGGGGAGCCGAATCAAAATGGAGACAATTTGCTGGGGGGGGAGAGCGAAGCAGCCACACACCCCGCCCCAGACCAGAAGGCTCCATTTACTGGGCTGGGCCATGTATTTTTGTCTACCCAAGGGCACCGTCGAATGGCACCATCCAGTGAGGAGCGTCGGCTGCTGGCATGGGCCAGCGGCGAGCCAATCATATGCAGCTTGAGTGCCCTTGGCCTGCTGCGCTGATCCTTGCCTTATATTGCCTCCTGACTTGAGCCAGCCCGTTTTGTCCATTTGCCTCACACGCTCGCCTCCGCCTTTGAGGTACGGTGCAGGACGGACGGTACGCTGCTGTAGGCAGCTCTTAGTGCGAATCCGCCTCTCAGGCTTTCGTTTGGTCTGTCCCATTTCTGTCCCATTGCGTACGCTGTCGCGGGCTCATCACGCTCGGAACGGTGGTGATGGTGTCGAATTGCCGCGTTTCCGTCTCGTCTTGTGTGTTTTCCACCATATCCTCAGGCCACGCGTGGGCCTGTACCACCAAAAAGCAACCCAGCTGGAGCTCTCGCTCCCTCGTCTCCATCGCCCACGCTCTCTCGCACTGACTGATTGACTTCGACCCCAAGTGGGGGAAACGACTCACTGGTGTAACCCGTGCCGTGCACCCGGTGTTCCGCGACCTGGTTAGCGCTCCTAAAGCCTCAGACGGCACACTGGGTACCTGGGGCTGGGACTTGGCTGGGCATGGCTTGCTGCCACTTTTTTATTTTTTATTTTTGCTGTACAGTGGTTTTTACCTCATCTCTGCTACCGTGCGCTAGAGCACCCAAGGCTGCAAGCAGGAGAGGGGAGGAGAGGGGGATGCTGCGCTTGCGTGCGGTTTCCCTCGTGTGGCACCGCGACTTTTACTTTTACAGGCGACGGCGCCGCAGCTACTGTGCAACTGTCGCTGCACGTCGCTGACTCCTCAGTCGGCTAGCGCTGCTGCTAGCGCCTTTGAGAATCCGCTGGGGCTTGTCCGCTGGGGCGTCGTATGGCGTTGTGCTGGGCGGCTGCTGGCGCGCTGGCGCTCTGGCTTCGGAGGGGAAGACAGGAGAGAGCAGAGAGCGAGAGGGAGGGAGGGCGGGTGGTGGGCGCTGGCACCGGCGCTGGCACTGATGCTGGGCCACTGACACCTCGCTGCCTCTGCCCGCCTTAGTGGTGCTGTGCTATGTCTGCTGGCCCCACACCCACACCCTCCCGCACGCACTTTCGTTTCTCGCACCGCACGTCGCACGCCCCCCTCTGTCGACTTGGACTGTACGTACAGAAGCGGTAGTGGTGTCTCCCATTCCCATATTACCCACCTGCAATCCCGCAAATCGCCCAATCGTCCAAGGTCCCCCGTCCCGTCCCTCTCAATCCTTCCACCTCCACCAAATCTGGTCGCCTCGGAGCCTCTACTCAGGCCCAACGCTGCTGACCCTGGAGTGACGTCGCAAACACAGACACCATGGCCATTGCCATGGGCTGGCAGAAACCCGACAATGTCGCGGGCTCGTCGGCGCCGGCCATCATGGTCGGCCTCTTCGTCGCCTCGGCCGGGTTGCTGTTCGGCTACGATACCGGGTAAGGCCATTCCCTCTCTCCTGCCCCCCAGGCCCCCATTTTGCGCGCCATTCTCTGCCCACCACCGCGAGCCCTCGACGACGACGACGACGACAGCGAGAAAGCGACGACAGACGACTCGGTACGACGTGCACGGCGGTAAAGAAGCGGAGGACGGCATTTTTTTCTTGCTCTCTGGCTGTGGAATCGATCACGACGACCATAGCTGGCGAGCCTGACCCTGGAACCCTGACTCGGAATCCGACACCCATCGCGATGGCTTCGAATGCAACCGTACTATCGGACACACACCATGGAAACGTCGAGAAATGGCCTCGGAAGGCATCGGATCATGCGAAAACACCAGTCACGCTGCCGGAGGAGAATTCGCTTGTCGTTTTGTCGTCGAGAACACCCCGATTTATTTGTCCCGAACCAAAGCGCCGGCCGCTCGCTAAACTCACGAATTCGTCGTCACATCGCGTCACGTTACCGACAATGCATGCACGAGGCTAACATTCTTGTTTCAACCTATCTAGGGCGATAAACGGTATCCTCGCCATGACCGAATTCAAGGAGCAGTTTGGAGCAAAATGTCACGATGAGAACGGAAAGCTGGAGATTTGCACAAAAGATTCGTCCATTATCGTCGCCATCCTCAGCGCCGGAACATTCTTCGGCTCCCTGCTGTCGGCCCCGGCTGGCGACACCCTCGGCCGTCGAAAGACGCTCCTTGTTTCGGTGGCCATTTTCTGCATCGGTGCCATCTTTCAGGTTTGTGCGAATGCAATCGACATGCTGCTGGCTGGAAGGTACGTCACCTGCTCTCGTTTTTAGCCCTCACCACTCTCAGACCATGTGCTCATGATCCCTCCAGATTCCTCGCCGGCGTCGGTGTAGGCGCAATATCAGTCCTGGTGCCTCTCTATCAGTCTGAAATGGCACCGAAATGGATTCGAGGTACTCTCGTCTGCGCATACCAGCTGTCCATCACCATTGGCCTCTTCGCCTCCTCTGTCGTTAACATCATCACATCACGCATCCACAACTCATCCGCCTATCGCACGCCACTCGGCCTTCAAATCGTCCCCGCTCTTATTTTGACCGCTGGTCTATTACTTCTCCCCGAAACTCCTCGCTTCCTCGTGAAAAAGGGCCGACATGAGGAAGCTGGTCTCTCTCTTAGCCGACTACGACGACTCGATATTACTCATCCCGCGCTGGTCGACGAACTCCAGGAAATCGTCGCCAATCATCAGTATGAACTCACACTGGGTCCTGACACTTACAAGGACATCTTTATCGGATCACCGCATCTCGGCAGACGCACCTTTACTGGCTGTGGCCTGCAGATGCTGCAGCAACTAACAGGAATCAATTTCATCATGTACGGGCCCCACTGATATGCTCATGTAATCGCTCATGTACTGACCCGCCTTTGCAGGTACTACAGCACGTCCTTCTTTGACGGTGCTGGCGTCGAAAGTCCTTACACAAAGTCGCTCATTATCAACATTATTAATGTAGTATCCACAGTTCCTGGATTACTAGTCATCGAACACTGGGGTCGACGGAAGCTTCTCATGAGCGGTGCTCTGGGCATGGCGGCCTGCCAGCTCCTGATGGCATCCTTCAACGCTGCCACGGGCGACGACATGAAGAAGGTTTCCCAGACGATCCTGGTTACGTTCTGCTCCATCAACATTTTCTTTTTTGCCGCGTCGTGGGGGCCTGTGGTCTGGGTCGTTACCTCCGAGATTTATCCCCTCAAGGTCCGAGCCAAGGCCATGTCCGTCTCCACCGCGTCCAACTGGGTTCTGAATTTCGCCATCGCTTACAGCTCTCCCTTCATGCTCGGCGAGGGTCCCGGCAACGCCGCCTTTGGCCCCAAGATTTTCTTCATTTGGGGTGCCTTCTGCATCCTGGCCGTCTTCTTTGTGTGGGCCATGGTGTATGAGACGAGCAAGATCAGTCTAGAACAGATTGACGAAATGTACGAACGGGTAAATCACGCATGGAATAGCAAGGACTTCCAGCCGAGTTGGAGCTTCCAGCAGATGCTTGACGAAGGTTGGTCACCGAGTGGCCAGCCGCCAACGGATCACGAGCTGCAGCCGACGACGACTGCATCAAGCGCAGACACAACGCTCGGCGACGGCGATTCGTCATCAATCACGGTCAATAATTCACAGCACAATGCTGGGTCCAACGACCAGAACAAAGCCCAACCGGTCATGGCCAATGTCGATTTTAGCTACTAGGTTCCGCGCCCGTGGCTAGATCTCTTTGTCTATATTACATGTCTTCTGGTCTTATGTCACATAGGGAATATCAGCGATGGAGTTACGACGAGGTGGGAGTTTCGAGTGGTTCATTTGCTTTTTTTTAATCTCCTAGGTACAGGTACTTGTTCCCTTTTGTCTTTTTATATCCTACAAGTCTAGTGTCTTTTTTTATTTGTGTTTTCTACGGGATCGATTCACTATCTATATCGGAACGGGGTTCACTGCAAGGGCTATGGGTACTCAGGAGGAGGGTTGGATACCACTCATCTTTTGGTTTTAAGTTACCATGGTTTCAGGGATTGTTATGCAGTCGATGATTGGGAGCTCGGATACCCTGTGGGCAGCAGCTAATTGTCGAGGAAGAGGAGGATGGCCAGGTGACGAAAGCGCCTGACTAAGAATTCTCGGGTTATACAGACGTGCGGGATTTGACCATGTCTGATTGCCTGTAAAAAAAAATACAATCCATTACTACATGATTTCGTCTCTGCCCCTTGAAGTGATTGGTTTAGTTTGGGCTTCGCACTTGGGGATGATTGTTGAATTTGACCCATGATGGGACGGCCATGTGATCTAATTCGCTAGGAACCTGACGAGCTTCAGTGGAAAATTGTTGCAAATCACGATGGTTTCGGCAAACACTTCCAAGTATAAAGAGGCCGTGATGCTTGCGGACTGGTTCAGTTCCCATCCCAAACTCTATCTGGATCAATTGTTGCCAAACCGGAGCCCTCGACGGCCCAAGCACCAGATAAGGAGAAGCCGTACAGCCAACCAGGTTTGAAAGGACGGCGTCCTGGAATTGATAGATCCATGAGCCGCCATAATGATAGACCTTTTGACCGCATCCACCCTGACCTTGTTGACTTGTTGTTTCGACAAGGCACTTTCCCTCACGATGATGTAGATGCGCTCTCTGAGGAAGTTCTCGCTGACGCCATCAGCCTAGCCATTTCGCTCGCTGAACCGGGCGAGCAAATCCGGATCGTTTCTCGAATCATGACGAACGAGGAAATCGCCCTCCAGGGACTCCAGCACCCGGACATGCGAAACCTCAACCTGACCATTGCCCTGACGGCTGGGGAGAGGGCTGCCATCCTGCGGGCCTCGCCCGCTGTCGAGCGCGAAGAGGAACCAGAGCTGGCCGTCTGGGGGAACTGCCTAATCTGCACCGAAGATGCCCACCTGACGGTCCCGTGTGGGTGCCTCTACTGCCTGCCCTGCCTTCGCGAGGCCATCTGTGTGGGACTCCGCTCCGAGGAGGCCTTCCCACCTCGCTGCTGCGCTCCCTTTCCCGAGGCCACCATCAGACTCGGGCGGCGCCCGGCGCTGGTGCACCTCTACCGCACTCTGCAGATCGAGGTGGCAACCCCTGTCCAAGATCGCCTGTACTGCTACGATGGCCGATGTGCAACATTCATCCCGCGATCGAACCGGGAGCACGTCCAGGCCCGCGGTCTGGAGTGCCCTGCCTGCGGCCGGCTGACGTGCCGGGATTGCGGGCGCAGAAGCCACGACGGGGAGCATTTGTGCGGAGAAGAAGTTGGGATGGGGGACGACGATACGGTGGAGGACGTCTGGGCCACCATGGACCGCAACGGAGTGGTCAACTGTCCCGGGTGTGGGAGGATGGTGTCGTTGCTGGATGGGTGCAACCACATGACGTGAGAATCCTTTTCTGACTACGCTTTCTCTGCCAACTAACTAACCAACCCCGGGGGACGGGATGCAGATGTGTCTGCGGCACGCAGTTTTGCTACATATGTGGTGCTCTCTGGCGTACATGCGAGTGCCCGGGCTACCGTGGCTACCATCTCATGGTGCCCATCAAGGACCGAGCGGGCTTGAAGCCTGAGCAGTGGCGGATGCACCGCCGAGCGGAGGAGCTGGCCAGGCCCGCGGCCGTGGAGGAGGAAGAAGAAGAAGAAGAAGAAAGGTCGATCCCGCAGCTGAGGCCGCGGCCAGACGAACGACCGCTGTCCTGGGACATTCCTCGCCGGCTGATGTCAGAGCCGGGGGAGACGGCGCGGGGCCGAGTGCCACGGATGCAGCAGGCAGCTGCAGGGCCAATCGAGGGGCCCTGGGATGATGTCAGAGAAGCAACCCTCCACATTGAGAGACAGATGTCACGGCCGAGAGCCAGCGCGCACGCAGACGACGTGGAGCCGCCCGCCGAGCTTCACGGGGGGGACCAACTCGAGCACATCGAGACCGCCGGTGCCAGCCTGCGTCCACCGAGCCCTGGCCGCAGTCCCCAAAGAGGACAGCAGCAGGTGGAACATGCTGCGGGTGACATCCCAAGAATGACAGAAGCAGATGAGGAGCTGCATCTGGCGCGCCAGATCAGGCACAGCACACGGACGCTGGAGAGACGTGGCTGGGCGGCCGGGCGGCCGGCGCGGATATCGTTTCTCACGGCCCTTTCTGCTTTTTTGGAGGTCATAATGGAGCACGATAGGGGGGAAGACAGGCGAAGTAGACGGAGAACGAGGACAAGGAGGTGAGACTCATGCTGTGGTGGTCGTCGTCGTTGGTTAGCTGAGAGAGAGTGTCTTTTTTGGACACATGACTTGTAGGATAAATACTGGGCAACGGTTTATTGGGGGGGGGGGGGGGGGGGGGGGGGGGGGGGTTTGACCTTGGACATGTAAGACAAAGCTTTGTACTTATTATTTATTTATTGCTTGCTTGTTTGCTTGCTTGTTTGCTAAAACTACTTGAATGAGACATCATCTACTGTGCTGCATCATGCAGGAAGCGGACGGCGTTCCTCAGGCTCTCAACGGCCCCGACACCATCTGCTTCCGGGCTCTCCACGTTGATGTTTCCAGCTCTCCCGTCAAAACCGTGCTCCGCGTCGTCTGGGAACTCGGTGTGCACCTTGACGCCGGCAGCCTTGAGCTTCTCCGCCGCCTGGATGCTTGGCTCCGCGGGCACGGCCGAGTCGTTTTTGCCGTGCACGAGGAACGTGGGGGGCAGCTTTGCGAGGTCCCCAAAGGCCAGCGGGAAGAGGTTCCTGTGCTTTTCGGGAATGGCAGCGGTCCCCTCCTTGGCGACTGCGGCGCCGAGGCCCTCTACGCCGGTGATGTAGTCGAGGTACAGGGCGTCGATGTGCAGGGCCGAGAGGAGAACCTGCCTGGGGTCCTGCGCGGGCGGATGGGGCACGGGATGGGCGGTCACGGCTTTTCTGCCGTCGCCTTCCGACGGGATGGGGAACTGCTTCAGTATGGAGCTTGTTTCAAAGGCGGGCATCTTGAAGATGTTGGTCCCGGGGGTCGTGTAGCGGGCGTAGCTGGCGTCCAGCATCCCGTAGATGAGCAGCAGCGCATCGGGCTGCTCGTCGGCGGCGACTGCGGCGGCGGTGGAGAGCGCCAGGTAGCCTCCGGCGCTGGACCCAGCGACCAGGACCTTGCCGACCTGGCGGCCCAGCAGGGCCGGGAGCGACTGGCGCACCCACCTGTAGGCGTCCACGGCGTCCGCCACGGAGCTCTGGGCCGTTGTCTCGGGGATCAGGCTGTAGTCCGGCGACACAAAGATCCACTTCCGCGCGGCGCTGGCATTGATGAGCCAGTGCGGGGGGAACGAGTACCGGTCGCCAAAGACCTGGTCATTCTGGTGTCAGTAAACATATATGGGCGGGTGTGCGTGGCAATTCATACAAGGAAGCCTCCGTGGTAGTGCAGCAGCACTGTGGTGCTGTCGGAAGGATCGGCATCCACCGGGTATACCACGTCGACGTGGATATCGCCGTCGGGCGTGGATTTGTATGTGTATGTCTTGGATGCATATCCATCCAGCCCATCAAAAACGGTCATTGTGTCTGAGAGGGGGTGACGTGAGGCTTCGATATGCGGGGCTGCTGGTTTTAGATGGGCGGGAAACGTTTTTTGTTTGTTTGTAGAAAAAGGAAGACGATGGTATCGCATTGACGACCAATTACTGTTTAAATCTGCATGACGATTTCTCGGGTTTATCGGACGAGAAGCTTCATCTTCCGCTGACTACGTGAGGTTCGGAGACTGCTCGGGTTCTCGGTAGCAGTTCCGCGATGCTGGGACAAATTGAACGTAAACGCATCAACCGTGACGATCTTTATGCTGTAGTGATCCAGTGCAGCAGAGGCCTGGCTAGTGTTAAACCGCCGACAAATTACCGCAGCGAACGGCGCTGGCGGTTTGTGTTTTCTCGAGACATTCTGTCCCTGTCCAGAATCACACTGCAGAAAAAGTGCAGTGGCAGTGCTGCATAATGACTCGCCAGTGACGGCACAGGCGATGGCAAAATCTAGTCAGTGCGACGCTCCTGGTTCAGGGTCTGGGCCTAGGAAGAAAAAAGAAATCCAAATTCCAGCCCGGATCTTCTCCCCCATCCATCCAACCCACACGCAATTGCCGCCCGGTCTCGACAGTGATTAATAAAAAAGACGGCGGGAAACCCTGGCTTCGCCCCAAGCCACCGCGGGCCCGGAAAGACGTTGTTGGGGGGGTGCGGGGTCCAAACTCTTGGATCGTCATTGTCGCATCAATCCTAAGCCTGGTTTTTTTTGCTTGCCGTGTCTCGCTCGAAAACCGTTGTGGAACCCTGGGTATTGGAAATAGGCCCGTCTATCGCTTTTCACGTCAACCGCCATGGCGGCGTAGCTGGAACTGGGAACTGGCCTAAGGCTTGCGAGTTTTGCTTGTGCGCATCATGCATCTCCTTTGGGATTCATCCATTTCATCCTATAAATTGCTCTGGGTCAGTGTTTTTCTTCTTGCCCCCTCTTTTGCCTCTTTTCCTTTCTTTTTGCGTGCATCATGCGGTCAGCACAAATCAATATCGGCTGAGACAGGCGGTTTGCTGGAGCCAACCAGGTTGTCGAGCAGCGCAATCACACAGCATTGTGCAACTCCATGGCTTTGCGTGTCACGAAATAGCCTTTTCGTTCAGGTCGCTCGCAACTGCGACGCGCGAGATGATTCCCGGTTTCCTTTTTCTCTCTCTCTCTCTCTCGTTAATTTGCGTTGCGCTCTGTCCTCGCGGTTAACGTTTGGCGAACCCTCTGACCCTGCATATCTAGATCTTCCTTAGGGCTGGCGACTCGCGGATGTTTCCGCAAGCCTGACAACCCTAGCTTGGCTGCGAGTGCCGCCACGGCCTGGGCAGCCTGGGGCAGCCTGGGCCATGTTGCCTCCTCATTGGGGCCAGATGCAACTGCCGGTATCATGGGACCGGCCCTAAAAAGAAACAAGTAACATTGTGGCGCATTGTGACATATCGATGCTTGGAGGAGCTGTGCAGTTTTGACTCGTCCCAACATGAGTCGGGGGGACCGAGACACGCAGACACGACGCCAAAAGAAAGCCTCACAGCCTAGCTGAAGCTAAGAGGCGTCACCCACACACTAGCCTGCACTCCGTCGGAAGGGATTAGTTGACAGGAGGCTGTCACGTGCTCCCTGTGCTGCCATTACATAGCTTTGGCCGAGTTCCTGGAAAATCAGACACTTTCTCCTCAAGCCGCTCCATTCCAACATCCCCCATTGCCGCCTTCTATTTCCGTCCAAAACGAGAACCCCTCACCCTTCTGCCTCGAAAGCCGTTGCGCCGCCGAGGGCAACCGCAATGACTGTCCCCGCCGACAGAGAGAGAGCCTCCAAGGGTGCCGCCAGCGCTGTCACTGCGTCCACCGGGCGCCCTGCGTGCTGCGAGTGTCAGCGTCGCAAGCAAAAGGTAACCTCCCCGAAAGGACCCCCCTGGGCGGCCCGCGGCTTGTCCACCGCTAACCCGGCTCCATCCCCTGGCCCCGCCGTGCTAAAAGCGTTGATCGGATGCTGATCCCCCCTGTGCCTGGCTGTAGTGCGATCGCCAATGGCCCTGTAGCAACTGCCTGAAGCGCAAGATTGGCGACACATGCAACTTCAGGCCCGAGGTTGAGTCCAACAGCGCCTGGATTGAGTCGCTTGAGCTGAAGCGCAAGCGCGATGGCGACGATGACGCTGATGACGATGACTGGGACCCTGTCGCCGACCTCGAGTCCATTGGCTATACTACCGCCCACATGCTGTCCGGCCTCGACATCAGAGTAAGCCCACTACTGCCCGTTTCGTCTGTCTCGGCTGTCCATACTGATTGATGTCTAGTCTAGTAGGAAGGAGCCCGATCAGTATCGGGTCGACTTTGCAGACAAAGACCTGCAACGTGCGCTTGAGATTCTGCCCCCGAGACATATAGTTGGTAAAGAACAAGCTCTCTATCCATGGCATAGCCTGCAGCGTTCTAACATGTCTACCTAGATACCCTGGTCCAAAACTTCATCGACAATGTTAACTACTACTACTACATTGTCTACCCTCCCCACTTCGTCCGCGACTATGCTGCTTGGTGGAGGGACTATGAGAGAGGAGAGCGCATTGGTATCCCCTGGACTTGTCTTCTCATCATGGTTTGCGCCTGCTCTATCCAGCACACTGATGCCACAGTCGGTGCCCAGCTCGAGTCCGAACTTGGGTTTACTGTCAAGGAGCTCACTGACAAGTACCACAACGCCGCTCGGGCGCTTCACGCTGTCATCCCCGTTGGGCAGAACCATGTCTACACTGTCCAGTACTTGCTGCACTCGTGCTACTGGTTCAAGGCCGAGGCTCGCTTCGTCGAGTGTTGGTCGATCCTGGGCGCCACCGTCCGAGAAGCACAGGCGCTTGGTATGTCACGCATGCCGAAACGACGGAACCATCATCGCTAACATGCTAATCAGGCCTTCACCTGGAACCCAAGGGACCGATAACCGAGTTTAAGCGCGAAATGCGCAGCCGCCTTTGGTGTATCGTCGACTCCTGGGACTGGTAAGTTGGCAGACCCTGACATTTTCTCGAGCCGCCCCTGACAGTGTGATAGGCTCGTCTCGTCGCTGCTTGCGCGCCCCATGCTCATTGACCGGAGCGACTCGACTGTTGCCCTCCCAAACCTTGCCCTAGAGGGCTTCCCAGTGTCCCCGCTCTTGCACCTTAAACTGCAGTCGGAGCTTGTTGGTATCATCTTTAGGCGCTTCGGGCCGCCAAAGATTCTCACAGACCCTGCCGAGATTCGGGAGTACCGAGAAATTCTCGAGTCCTTCATGGGTACCTTCCCGCCTGCATATGCGCTCGAGAACCCAGACACCAGCTACGAGCAGACACAGCCATGGATTGCACTGCACCGGCACTACATGCACACATGCACACTATCCATTACTCTTGGTGCGTTCCGGCCGTACATGGCCAAACACATGACAAGGGAGACGCCAGATGAGGAGCTCGAGTTCAGACGCCATGGAGTCACCTACGCTCTGAAGCTCATGGCGGCTGTCCAGCGCTTCTTTCAGTACGTCTGGTCTCGAGACAGCACCTTTCACTTTGTCCCCTTTTGCATCTTTGACACGGCCGCCCTGCTCTGCTCCGCTCTTCTTCACGACCAGGACGGCAGCATTCCGCAGCGAGAGGAAATTGTCAGCGCCATCAACCTGGCTCTCTCCACCCTCAAGAAGCTGCGTTCTGCGACCGAGACCGCCAAGGCGCCGTATGACGTTCTGCGACGCCTAGTGAAGAAGATCTGGGGGCCTGTGGCTGGCACGCCCGACGATGGCTATCACAAGCGACTCAGAGGCAACGGCCCCAGTCCCACGCCGCCACCTCTTGCTCCCAAGCCAGTCTCAGCCCAACCTGTGCAGTTTTTGCACTCAGACCCAAGAATTGTGGTCAAACCACCCGTCCCTGTCCCCATCGCAGCTGCACACTGCGAGCAGCCAATGCTGTTCCCTTCGCCTCCTGAATCTGCCGGCCCACACGGTGCTTCCACTTCTACGAATAGCAGCCCTCCCAGCGTGCAGTTTGTGCTCAACTCTGGTGGTCCCTATGAAGTAGGTCCCTGGCCTCAGGGCTACCAGGAACACGCGGCTGGCCCCGCGCCCGTTGTCGGCGCCGATCCGATGAACCCCATGAACGGGGATATGGGCTGGCCCCAGATGGAGCTTCCTCCCATGTTTACTGACAACATACAACCAGTGCAGCCATTGCCTCCGATGCATTCGGTGCCATTAGGACCCCAGGGACCCCAGGGACCCCAGGGACCACAAGGACCACAGGGGCCGCAGGGGCCGCAGGACTTGTTTAGCAACAGTAATTTGGGAGACCTTGCGACCCTGTGGAACTGGCAGAGCCTTGACCTTGGGTTTTCGCAAAACCCCATCATGTATCAGTGACGACGTATTATGAGGTGTAATTTTGGGTAGTTTTATTCAAGCTATGTAGTAGGCCATCAATTTTAATCTTCTCTTCTTTCAAAAGCAAATATTACATTCCGAATTGCCACTATGCTTATAACAGTTCCGTAAACTAGGGACGGAGCTGGTGCCTTGTCACTTTTTTCCCTATATCCATCATTCCTGCGCCTCTGTGATTGTCCACTTTCTGCCCCTCGTACAAAATAATATACTACTTACTACCAGCACTGTATTCCAATCAGCACTCAAACTTGACTCTTACATCCTCCCAGCCCTTTCTCCGCTTGAGGGTGACGCCGGTTCCCGTAAACTGATCCCACACCGGCCTCTTTATGGCGCCCGACGTGTAGGGGTCCTCCTTGTCGGGCACCTCGACGCTGCTGACGTCGTAGCTCAGCAGCAGCCCGCCCACGAAGCCGAGTATCTCGGCCTCGGCAAAGTGCTTCCCGGGGCAGAGCGTCTTGCCGCCGCCAAAGGGGATCATGCTCTTCTTCTTGGCCGGGTCGGAGGCGCCGACGTCGAGCCACCGCTTGGGGTCGAACTGGTCGGCGCGGAAGCCCCAGACGGCGGGGTTCTGCTGCGGGATGGAGGCGTTCCACTGGACGTTGGTGCCCTTCTTGAGCAGGTACTTCCTGCCGTCGTCGTCCGGGTCCTCGAGGACCGTGTCCTGCAGCACGCGGCGGTGGCCGACGTGGTCGTTGCACAGGCGGTTCGTCTCCTGGTAGCACGCCAGCAGGGTCGGGCACCCCTTGCGCAGCTTGGACATGCTGATGAGCGCGGTGCGGCCCTCACGATCCTCGTTCCTCGTCACGGCGGCGACGGCCTCCATCTCCTTCTGGATCTTCTTCACCCACTTGGCCTCCGTGACGGTGTGCGCGAAGAACCAGAACAGCGTCGGGATCGTGTTGATGGTGGAGACGAACGGCACCACGAACTCGGCCTTGCCCAGGTCCTCGTCCGCGATGCCAATCTCGCGCTTGAAGTGCGCCCGCTTCCGGACAAAGTCCGACACGTCGTCCCCCTCGTAGAGCTTCTCGGCGTAAAAGGGGGACAGCATGGCCTGGACGCGGCCGCGAGCGGCAATGGCCTCTGACGCAAATATGTTTGGCACAAAGTTGAGGGCCAGAATGCCAACGCTCTTCTGGTAGGTGCTGCATTTCAAATGTCAGTCGCCGGCTGGGTTGAGGTTGCACGAGGATTCAGTTGTGTATGCACGTACAAGATGTCATTCATGCCCTTGGCAGTCACTGGGTTCTTTTTGCCGTACAGAGCCTTCATGATGGCCCCAAACATGTTGCGGCTCAGCCAGTCATACGAGTCGATGATGCCAATGGCCTCTTGGTGTCCAAAAACATTCAAAGTGGCTGCAATGGCATCAAGGCCGGTGGCCACCATCTTGTTGAGTTCTTCTCCCGTCAGTGTTGCGTGAATCAAATCATGAAACTTCTCCATGTTGTCTGGGCTAGTCAGGACCTTGACTTCCTTTTTGGGCATCCCAAGCTGCTCTCAGGTTAGAAGCTGGTATTGTGTAGCAGAAGGGATGGGTGGATGGGCGGGTATACTAACAACGGAGCTCGCGTACTCTTGCTGGAACGGGTCAAACGACAGGGCCTTGTTGCGCATGGCGGAGGAGATGAGGCTTGCCGAGTTGATGACGTACATCTTGCCCGTCAGAATCGGGAGGGTGCAGATGGGCAGCGAGTTTTGGTCGTACAGGCGGCGGTAGAAGCTTGTCCGCTCGCTGATCATGGAGACTAGGTGGCCAATGGCGGGCGTTTCTGGCTTTATGACGGGGGGCTCCTGGGAATCAAAGGTCGGGAAGAATAGCTTTTTGAGCAAGAGGCCCAGCGGGATGGCCACGATGGCCAGGGCCGTTAGCCATACCGAAGCAGACATGCCGCCGCCGTGGATGGCCGCCTGGGGCGTCGCATCCTCCATCTTTTGCTTGGTGTCGCGTGTGATGGAGCTTGAAGGGGGTTGAAAAGGTGTAATAGTTTAGTGTTAGGTAGTTGCCAGGGGACAAGTAACATGTTCTATAATTAGTGACCCCCAGGTGCGTCAGCCGAACCTGTGCTTAGCTAATTGATGCACGGGGAGTTGTGCAGGGTGCAGCCAATCAGGACAGCCCCGCTGCATATTTTTGTTTCCGGCCGCCCTATTGGAGTTGCCATCAGCCTGAACGAGGCACCTGGTAGCGAAATTGCTGATAAAAACCAAAACACCAACTACTACTACACTGCACGATAGTCAATTGGCACGGAAAACATATTCCGTTTTGTGAGGGGGGAAACAAGAGCATCGAACTCTTTTGCATGTTGCTGCTGTTCACTGGCTCTCGTTGATGAACCTTAAACAGCCCCTGCAGCATCCACACGTGACGCTTGCGGGGACAGATTGTTCCCCAGTTTTGCTGCCGTCGTTTGCCCATTTAACGTCCAGTCAAACAAGATGCGGAGTCGGCCAGTTGTGATATTCCTTCTCCTCTTCATTGCCGGAGTTGGCCTGCTTGCTACCTTGTTTGGACCCCGAAGCGCCTTTTTCCTCACGCCTCCTGCCGCAGCCATGACTGTCACACACACCGTCCTCTTCCAGTTCAAGGCTGATGCTAAGCCTGAAGACGTGAAAGCGGTAAGTTCCTGCTGAAGCACTGCTGTTCTGTGTAAACTGACGTACCCTACAGGTCTGCGCCCAGTTCCTGGCGCTCAAGACCAACTGCATTCACCCAACTACCAGCACACCTTACATTATCTCTCTCAAGGGTGGAAAAGATAACTCCCCCGAGGGACTGCAGGTATGATTCGGGGTTGACTTACACAATGCATTTCGTTTTTCACGTGCTAATTTGCTTTTTTGGCTAGAACGGAATCACGCACGGGTTTGTCGCCGAGTTTGCGAACCCCGACGACCGCAACTACTACGTCAAGACCGACCCCGCTCATCAGGCCTTCATCAAGGTCATTGGCGGGCTCGTAGACAAGGCCATTGTGGTTGACTTTAGCGATGGGGAATTTTAAAAAGACCGTATCGTGTCACGTCGACGCAAATGAGATAAAGAGGAGCTAGCTTTTTTGAACGATTGATTGATATATATATATGCCTTTGATTCATGCTGGAAACATTAACTCTAATTACAATTCAGATATCCCGTCTAAATATGTCCTGTTCCCCATTTTTTGATATCGCTCCCAAAACAATCATCATAAACATTGTACTAAGCAAAAGAAGATCGGGTATTTACGCGATCAATATCATACGGGTTGCCGTCGTAGGATTGACGACGAGACCGCGTCGAGCCTCCGTCATGGGCTGCTGATGCATGGGTTTGGATGGGGCCATAAGTAGGCTCGTCAACCACGGTGGAGACGTCAGAGTTGTCTTCCGCCTTCTCCTCTTCTTCCTCCTCGACTATCACCTCCTCCTCTGCCTCGGCAGCTTGGCTCTGCTGCAGGCTCTCCATGAAAGCGGCCGACTTGGCGGCGAACTTGCACTTGCTTCGGATCGCAGCGCCATACTTGTAGAAAAGGAACGGGAAAGGAACGCACGCCAGGGCGAGGAATGCAGGGATAGACGAGGCCCAGTGAATGCCGAGATCGTCGTACATGTAGCCTGTGAAAAGAGGGAAGGCTGCGCCAAAGCACGAACGCAAAACCGAGTTGGCAGCCAGAACGGACGCAGCGAAGATGGTGTAGGCGTCAATCAGGTAGTTCATAATACTCAAGAACACCAGCACCATTCCGAAGCCAAACGGCACACCGGCTGCGATGCTGACCATCCAGTGAACCGAAGGGGAGTTGGTCCAGGCGAACCAAAAGAGACCGATGGGGAGAGCAACGGATCCGACTAGAGCACCGGGGAGTCGTGCCTCGGGTGGCGCGAAGCCGCCGTTTGCTTTTTCAAGCTTGATGTAGCGAGCATTGGATGGGATGGTGTAGGCCACTGCGAACAGCATGCCCACCATGATGCCAAGGAAGGGAAGGCCGCCCACACCCTGGTTCCAGCCGCGGCCTTGCTGGTAGACAATGGGGAAGGCAGCGAACATCATGTAGAGGGTTCCGTAGATGATGGCCATGTAAACAGACAAAAGGAACACAATGGGCTCCTTGAAGAGCAAGATCCACGGTCGAGACAAGGATGTCTTGAGGGCCTCAGTGAGCGAAACCTTGCCCTGTTTGTGCTCGATGAGGCTCACGTAGTGCTTTCCAGTCATCTGGGAGAGCTTTGCAGCTCGCTTTCGCAGAAGAACCGGGGCGTAAGTCTCAGGAACAAGCAGGGACCCAAAGATCCACACAATGCCGGCAAAAATGCCGAGGAAGCCCATGACCCAGCGCCAGCCAGACTTCATGCCCAGGAAGCCACCTGAAATCGGACCTAGAACGGGACCAAGGAACGGGGCGGCGGCGAAGATGGCCATGGCAACACCGCGCTGGGCCGCCGGGAACATGTCGGCGATGGCACCACCCGCGTTGGTCAGGGGCGAGGAGCCGAAAGCGCCTGCGCAGAATCGCAAGATGGCGAGGGAGTACATGTTTTGAGCCCCGGCGCACGCACAGTTAAAGGCCGTCAGGGCGGCGTACGTCGTGATGAACAAGACCTGGCGTCCAAAGAGCTCGCTTAGTGGCGCCCACAGAAGGGGTCCCACAGCGAAACCGACCACGAAGAGCGAGATGCCCAGGGTGGCCACCTCCTTTCCCACCGAGAACTCCCGCATGATTTCGACGATGCCACCCGAAAAGGCGGAGGAGACGAGCGAGACGGCGAGGGTTGCAATGGCGAGGACGAGCGTGATGAACCATCTTGTGCCTGTGCTAAAGCTCATTGGGTTTCGAGGGTCGTTGGGAATCCATATCACCAGGTACGGGTCGTCTTGTGTTCCGGATCCTGAATACTTGTGGTTGAGAACTTCGTCTGTGACTCCGGCCTGGTCGTAAACCTTTCGCCAGTAGGGTATTTTTGTTGTCTTGACGGCCTCGGTCTCGGCCGGTCTTTTTTCGTCGGTTCCCATCTTGGTTTGGACCCGATGGGGGGATATATGTGTATGGAGATCGAAAGGGGGGAGAATGGGGGGGTGGTAGTTCCGTGTAGTATGGATGGGGGATGTATTATTCCAAAGGTATTAGATTATCGTCATTACACCTAAGACTAGCTTGCGAGGAAAGAAGAAATCCAAGGCACAAGCCCTTGCTTTTAAGTGTTGCTACCCAAGAAGAACTGCTAAGAACGGAATGACTCAATGGGGACACGGCGACCGTGTTGGTTATAAACGCCGGCCCAGAGAAAAAAAAAAGAGCCTAGGTAATGACGTCCACCGATGGAAAACTGGGCCTGCAGGGAATTAACCCAACATTTCGATCATATTGCCGGAGTTTGGCCCCCCCGGAGTCCGCTTCCGCTTAGCTCCGCCCAGCCAAGAACTAGGTCGCCGTCGTTCGGCAAGGCTATATCGGGGTGGCTGCCGTGCAAGTGTGCATGTGTGTGTGTGATGGGATGCGCCAAAAGCTTAGCTGCTCTCCCCCGTGACATGGCAGGCTGCGGTCAGTATATTGCACCGATTTGATATGAATCATCCCGTCCCTTCTTAGCGGCCGTTGAAGTGGTTGCAGATCTCCGTCATGGTGATTTCTAAAAACAAATGCTCAGACCAGGCGGCGACGACGACACGGTGATGGCCGTTCGGGTAGGAATAGTGGATTAGCGCATGCGATCTCCAATTTGCGGCACGGGCTCGCCTGCAAGATCGGCCGGGTTCTCCCCCCCTTACGGAGTAGATTGGGGGGCGGCCCCATGATCCAGAGGGTCGGTGTCAGCAAATGATGGGTTTCCCTGGCCTCCTAGGTCATCTCGCTGGCTGGCTGACCAATGCCATGAGTCGTGAGTCGTTGGACCCGGCACCGAGGCGGCGAGTCCCCAGCGCTGGCGAGTTGACGGGCCAATCAGGGCTGCAAAAGTCCGCGGACTTCTGGTGTCCGTCCGCGGAGCCGGTCCCGCCCTCGGCTGGTCGGTGGCCACGACCAGCGATTTCCGTGCCCATTTCCAACGCGCCACTCGCCGTCGTTGTGGACCGATGAGGTAACTAGCTTTCCGAACTCCTGCTGTCCGAAGAGCTATTGGGGACGGGTTTTGTATGGGCGTGAGGGAGGGTGCGTGGCGGGATTCGGACTGACCAGTGGGCGTGTTGCGCAAGTCAGCGGCCACAACTAAAAACCCGCCCGACTGGGTTGATGGGCTGCTCCCGCGCCGATTAATAATGTGCGAGAAACCGGGTGAACCTTCGGGGCCGCCCAAGGCTCTTAAATATCTGGGTGTCGGAAAACCTGGCCCAAGACTTCCGGCCTGGTGGCCAATCGGGTCGGGATCTGGCCAGCATGGGTATTGTTGGAATGAATCGTGATGTCGGTCACTGGCAAGGCCTGTGGATTTTAGCCGTGGCCTTTTTCGGCTAGAATACGATGGGTCAAGGTTCAGGCTAACAAAGAAGTACCACCAAGATGAAATGAATTCATTCATACTAGCTTGAAAAAAAAAAGACTTCCTTCCCTATAGGGCTGCCGTATTAATAAATTGATGTTGCAGTGATATTTTCCCGACCGCGGGAGTTCCCTTCCTATCCCTGTCTATACCGCCGCACTTGTTACACAGATCGCACACTTGCCTAGGTTTCTGACTGGCTGGGAATGATTTGCACCCGAACAGCCGGCAATAGGGACGAATACAAATTTGCCCTCTTTGATACCGTATGCGTCTCTCGTTAGCCATTCGACCGTATTTGACGGAACATCGTTCTTGGTCGACTGCTTTACGCCCTGGCAGTATGTAATTCTTGCAGCGCGCACCCAATTGCATGTTTCGGTATTGCAGAGCATCTTTTCAACAGTGCACATGGTGGCTGTGTTTTGGCCAGTGTTTTGCAATGTTTCTTGAAGCGAATCGTGATCTTCTACTGAGCTGATTGGGTTGTCGAGCTTTACCAACATGCTCGCCGGGAGCCCGGCAGCTTTTATGCGCGTAGCCTTTTGGCAGTGATGCTATGCTCGTTCCTGGCTTTGTTAAGAGCATGCTGATGCTATCAACAAGTGATTCAAGTCTCGGAACATGCGTGTTTCAACAAAGACGTTTTGACGCAGCCACACGAGGCTGGTGCCTGTGGACGCTGTTCACGAGAACGACCCGGTGGTCAAAGCATGTGACAACTTTGAATCTTCTCATCTTTTTTCGAAATCTCAATATGACACTTTCCTGATCGTGGCTCTTTATCAAGGTCTTTGTGATCAGGTGACCTGGAGTTGACAAAGACGAATGAGATTCGTAAGCACGGCCTGACACCTTTTTCTTTATGGAGTATTGTTTTCTTTATATCTTTTTTTCAACGAATTCTCATTGTTAGTCTGATTGAGCTGAAGACAATGGCTAGACCTGGCCCAAGCATGAAAGCGTCGGCAACTTTAAAGCTCAAACTAATTAATGGTGATTTATGAGTCCTGTCGTGGATTCCTAGTCACAAGCAAAACCTGGTGTGTCAACATGCATGTTCCTAGGTCGAGCCGTGCGCACACAAGCCACCAAATATCGTAAATAATGAAATTCTCAATTTGCTATATGCTATACAGCTGCCAAAGTAGCCCACACCCAAATTCTATATCTACATGGTCTAATTCTCAAATTTTATCGACAAGTTCCGCTTAAGCCGACTTGGACAGAGTCTTCTTAATGTCAGCCACCACGGCAGCCGTGACCTCCTTGGTTGTGGCACTGCCGCCCAAGTCTGCCGACAACACACCAGCCTCGCACACGTTCTCTACGGACTGCATGAGCTTGAGGGACGCCTCCTCCTCGCCCAGCCAGGCCAGCATCTCCGCGGCGGTCCAGAAGGTGGCCACGGGGTTGGCGATGCCCTTGCCGGTAATGTCAAAGGCGGAACCGTGGATGGGCTCGAACATGGATGGGTTCTCGCGGGTGGGGTCCAGGTTGCTGGTAGGGGCAATGCCAATGGAACCAGCCAGGGCGGCAGCCAGGTCAGAAAGGATATCAGCGTGCTAGGGGGGACGTGTTAGCGGATTTCCTCCTGTTTTGAAATTAGAAAAGGCGGCCATGGACTTACAAGGTTGGAGGCGACAATGGTGTCCAAGCTCTCGGGCTTGAGAACCATGCGGGTGGTCATGGCATCAACCAGCATCTTGTCGACGGTGACGTCGGGGAAGTCCTTGGCAACCTCGCTGGCGACCTCGTCCCAGAGGACCATGCCGTTGCGCTGGGCGTTGCTCTTGGTGACAACGGTGAGGAGCTTGCGGGGTCGCTTCTGGGCCGTCTCAAAGGTGAAGCGGATGAGTCTGGAGACGCCGTGGCGGGTGAAGATGGCAACCTCGGTGGCCACCTCCCAGGGGCGGCCGACGTGGGAGCGACCTCCCTGGCCGGCGTACTCGCCCTCGCTGTTCTCGCGGATAATGACCCAGTCGAGATCGCCCGTCTTGCAGTTGCGAAGGGGGGACTGCGTGCCCTTCAGGACCTTTGTGGGCCGCACGTTGGCATACTGCTGGAAGGGCTGGCAGATGGCCAGGCGGAGGCCCCACAGCGAGATGTGATCAGGCACGTCTTATTGCCCTGTTAGCAAACCTGGGCTGCAACAAGGGGGGCGGGTTGGTGGTGTTGTGGGCATGGGGGCTGACTTACCAGGGGCACCGACGGCGCCAAAGAGGATAGCGTCGTGCTTCTTGAGCTGCTCCAGGCCGTTCTCGGGGATGTACTTGCCCGTCTTCTTGTAAGTGTCGGAGCTCCAGTCGTAGTGGGTGAAGTCGAGCTCAAACGTCTGGAGAGTCTCGGCCAGAGCCTTGAGGACGTCGATGCCGGCCTCAATCACCTCGGGGCCAATGCCGTCGGCGGGAATCGAGGCGATGCTGTACGCCTTCTTGGCATCGATGGCACTGGGAGACATGGTGGAGAACGGGCTTGGGTTGGTTGGCTGGGATCAGGAGATGAGCAAGTCTGAAGTTTGCGTTGCAGAAGCAATTATGCAGACTATCAATTGCATATGCCGTCTTTTGTAATCGCAGTCTCTCCGACTGCGGACATTGGTCGGGGATTTCATGCAACGCCTTGGGTTGGTGGGTTTGCGGGTTGGGAGAGGGCGGGGAATACATTGGCCGCGGACCTTTCCTACTCCGCCCGAAAACGAAACCATGCCATGCCGTTTTGCGTATTACGTATGAGCGAAATTCCACCAAACGCGCAGCAACATTAATTGCTTCTCTCATTTCACAACTAATTCGTTTGAGCGCAGAGAAACAGCGCATGAATTGATTAGTTGCGTTTCTGGCGAGGTGAAAGGCTTTGCCGACAAACACAATTGCCGAGCCGTTTGACTCGGGATTCAAACAATTTGCCGGTAATAACGACTGCCACAGTTGATAATTCATCATTCAATTTTCAATATACTACAATTGTATACTCTCTTTTTTTCTGAACTTCAAATTGCCAAGCCTATACTAGATGCATTGCTCCTTCGGCCAAGGCCATGATAGGAAATTACCCGATTCCCATGCCATAGAGGCTTGCAGAATGAAAACAAAACTGAGAAACGGACTTTAGGATAAAATTTCCGGGTCTTGGTACATAATACTGCGTCAATATTCGACTCTACTATTGCGTGACTTCTGCCAAGCTTATCCATACCAATCCTGGTTGCGGTACTCCTTAGTAACAGGCTAATGGGATCTTGGGACGAGGCTGTCACGAATGATGGAGCGCTTGTGATTCATTTTCACAGAAATGTCCAGGCAGCTGATTTGAATAAAAATGTGGTTTTCTTTTGAGGCTAACCAGCGTGAGCCTGCATGTTCAATATGACAGTGTCCTCAGCCACCAACACTTGAAAACAATGGCCAGAGTTTAAGTTTTTGACAAGAAAGATGAGATGAACGAAAAATAATACTACGGCAAGGTCCTGGATCAGCTGAGACATGAGTCTGGGGTCAGGGAGTGGATACTGAACTGGGGGAGGGGCTTCTGAAGGCAGCACAACCTTGCTATGACGGACTTGTAGATTAACTAGTTTGTGCGGGGTAACATGCATGCGCAAGAACTGTTGTCAGACCGCCTCTGACAGGAAAACCTTTTCAGGCATGGTAAAAAAGGAGATGTATCGAAGAGGTAGGTTAGCCAGTGTCGCGCAGGTGAAGATGAGCTGCAAATCACGGTGTCTGATTTCATAGCAATGAAAACGAGTTACCCTAGATATCACCACACAATTAAAGGCTTAGTCCCAGCAGTTCATCACTGTGGATTTCAGGATTTTAAGTTGTGGGCAACACGGAGTCCAAGTGGCGTCCTCTCACTTAGACGTTGCATCGGCTACCCCGAACCCCAACTCTCGGGCCCTCCCCCGCGTTCGACTCAGTCCCAATCCCCAAGATTTCCTCTGCCAAATCTCCACCCTCCGGCAATTTCATTGTCCGACACCGCGTAAATCTAGAACTCAACACGCGCTAGCGCTGAGCCTAGATCCGGCCTTATGCTAATTATGCTTGAAGAGGAAAATCCGGGGCCCCAGGGGGTTCAACGTCCCACGGGGACAAGCTCAGGCCATTGTTTCTGCAGGGCCGTGGACTTGAGCCTGAATCCTCGAGGATATAAGGACCTGTTTCTGGCCGCACGCATAGGGCCAGTATCACACCTCAGTAACCCTACTCCTCTCCTGCTTCTCCCATTTCTGAAGACGCGCCCCCCCTTCGAAGAGAAGTCAAGCCTCAAAAATGGCATCGGACACCAAACGCGGCAGCATTGAGCAGCCAGAGGAGCGCTACGTCGAGATGTCTGCAGATCCCGTCGAGAAGGGCGGCATCTTTGATGAGGAGGCTGACTACTCGGGAGCTGTCAAGAAGACCAGCCCCGAGGAGATTCGCCTTGTGCGCAAGCTGGACTTTCGAATCATGCCGACCCTCTGGGCCATGTATTTTCTGAACTACGTGAGTGGCCATCAACAGAAACTTGGTGGCAAAACAACTAATGGGACAATTTAGCTTGACCGCAATGCCATTGCCCAGGCTCGATTGAATGATCTCGAGAAGCATCTTGGCCTCAAGGGAACGCAGTACAACACTTGCATCTCGATTCTGTTTGTTGGGTAAGTAGATTCACCACGATCGTTTCCTCTTCATTTTCTGACAGCGGATAGCTATCTTCTCATGCAAATTCCTTCAAACATGCTCATTTCCTCGAAACGCGTTCGACCATCGATTTACATGGCCATCTGCATGATGGGCTGGGCCGTCGTGTCTGCTTGCACTGCTCTCGCCAAGAATTACACTGGGCTCGTCCTCTTGCGTTTCTTCCTGGGCATCGCCGAGGCGCCGTTTTATCCCGGCGCTCTCTACATGCTGTCGATTTTCTACACGCGAAAGGAGATTGCTACTCGGTTGGCTATTCTGTACTCGGGCAACATCTTTGCCACATCCTTCTCGGGTCTGATTGCTGCAGCCACGTTCAACACGATTGATGGGTCCCATGGCCTTCACGGATGGCAGTGGCTCTTCATCATCGAGGGAGCGCTCACTTTTGCCGTTGGCATCGTGGGCATGTTCACTCTGGCTGATGGCCCACTGACTACTTGGTGGCTGACTGCCGAAGAACGACAGCTTGCTCATGACCGCATGCTCAAGGATACTGTCGGCCTCGAAGAGAGCAAAGGTGCTCGCGCAGGATTTACACAGGCCGTTCGCGATCCTCGCCTCTGGCTCTTTTGCTTCATCCAAAACATGCATTTGTCTGCCTGTTCATTCAACAACTTCTTCCCTACAGTTGTGGGAGCTCTGGGCTTTAGCAAGACCATTACTCTGGTGCTCACCTGCCCTCCTTACCTGATTTCTGGTTTCTTTGGTTACCTGGCTGGCCTTTCTTCTGGCAAGTACAATGAGCGTACCTGGCACATCACTGTCTGCATGAGCATGGCGCTTGTAGGATACATCATTTCCTGCGCGACGCTCAACACTGCTGCTAGGTACATTTCCTGCTTCTTGTTTGCTAGCGGTGCGTATGCTGTCAACTCGATGATTCTCGGCTGGGTATCCGCCACTCTCGGCTCGACTCCCGAGAAAAAGTCGGTCAGCTTGTCCATTGTCAACGTTGTTGCCAATGCATCCTACATTTACACTGCGTACCTGTACCCAGAGAGCGATGGACCACGTTATCTCATTGGAATGTCCAGCAACGCTGCTTTTGCAGTCATGTGCATTGCTGGAACCTGGGTTCTTAGATTCTGGCTTGTCAACACGAATAAGAAGCTGGACCGGGAGGGCAACGCTGAGGCCGTTAGGTATGCTTACTAAGATATTGAAAAGTGTAGGCTCGAATTGTCAATGTCCCTTCTAGTTACACAAACGGGAGGGTGAATCTAGTGCTATTTAGTATGGAATGCGAGCAGTTTGATGTATTGCGTTATGAATCAAGGTGCACTTTTTTTATTCATGTGAAAATCATTTAGGATATCAATTGGTTGTTTTTGCAGATCCTTGCTTTGTAGCGTCGTTCCAACTAAACTTTGACTAGAATGCGAAATGTGTAAAACTCCAAGTTCTCCTGCCTGGTGGTAAATTCTCCCAAAATTCCAAGCGCAGCCGGAAGCGTTATTCTCAATATCACAGCGAGACTGCTCATATTTAACCTGCCTGTCCTTGGTCTCATGTACGTAAATGTAATAAATTAAATCTCCAATATTTACCGCAAATAATTCCATGTAGGGTCAATGGAAGCATCAAACTCGGCGGCAGCGAGGAAAGGGTTATCAATCGCACTGAATGAACTGGCAAACAACTGATCATACCACATGATGGACTCTTGCCCCTCAACCAACCCGGGATCACCTTGACTTTGAGAACCATCTAGCGGCATGGTTGACGCGGAGCCCTGTTGCAGGTTTACAAGGCCTTGCCTATTGGGGGTGGGAGTGGCCATGCCGTAATTGACACTATTGGTTACTCCTGATTGTGCTGGAAGTGACCTGCGAGCGTGGAATGAATTGGTCCCAGAAAATGAAGCAGTGTTCTGCACGTGCGCACTACTTTCTTGGCTCATGTCTCCTAGACTGCCATCGTGAGCGGTGCCTTCTACGGCACTGTCGGCTTCTAAGCCTCCGGTTGATGTGTTCCAGTTTGCAACATTTCCAATACGTTTCTTGGGACTTGAGGTTTTATCCTGCCCCTGGGGTATGGATTGTGTTGTACCACTGTTGAATTGCGCTTGATTGCTTGGTAACGAAGTCGGCGAGTTTCGGAAGGTTGGTGGGGTACGAGAAAGCTCCTGGACTGCAGATATCAGTTCATCAATGGCCTCCAGGCAATATTCCGGCCAGGATGTTTCTCGGGTAGCCAGATGTCTCAGCATATCCTTTCCAGCCATAGCATGTCTTATCGTTTAAATTAGCATAGTGTCAAGAGCCGGGTGGAGTTGGTCGAAGTTACCTCAAAGAACTATTTAACGGAACCTGGTTCTCAAAGGCTGCGTGAACTAGGACAAACGTGCTGATCCACACTGACCATGTGAATGACGGCCAGAGAAGAGGCACCGCCAATCGTTTTTCAGACTCGGCGTTTTTCAGTCCAAACTTCCTGTTGTGTCTCTTGAAAAGAATACAAATCGACTTTGCCGCTGATATACACGACTGGAATGCAGACGAGTATGATGTGGATGATGGCTCCGATGCCAGGCCAGGGCGGTTCAGACATATAGTAGACTCATGTTTGAGGACAAGCAGCATGAGGCGGTGACTGGGGGATAGCCTTGGGCGATCCGGTATTTCAGGGTCGTCTAAAGCGTCGTCGTCATCCTCCTCTACTGCATCTTGTATTTCGTTGGCCCATTTCGCTAGTTCGGTCTGGACAGTCGCGGTTCGATCGGCAGTATCCTGTCGTTGCTGGACAGACTTGTTTCGAAGCTCCAAGATCAGCCCGCGTATCCTGGCGTGCTTGGCAAGAAAAGTGAGCAATTGGAGTCTTTCGATTCCATCTGTAGGTTGATTTGGGCTCCCGTGGCACTCTTCGCCCGGATAGCATACGTCCAAGTCATCGTCGTGGATATCCAAAGGCAGCCCGAGAGCCTGGCAGAGAAACCTTTCTAGAATGTATATGCACCACAAGACTCGGCGACGGAGTGAAGCCTCTTCGGGGGTGAAGAAAGGAAAGCGGGTGGGGCATCGATGAAGACCGAGGTGAAACGCCATCCGGACAATCAAACCGCCCAAGCGAGATGCTGCATTCAGGCGCAGCATCGAGATGAGAAATAGTTGGATAGCAAGAGCCGTTTGCGTGGCGCGGATGGATGCTGGTTGACTGAGTGCGAACTGGGAGCTTCTTACAGCTTCTTCGACACTTTGAAATACAAGATTAGATGGAATTGGCTTGGCCAGCGGTGTGCTTTGGCGACTATCTGCCAGGGAGATGGACAGAACGGATCTCAGTATGGTATAGTCCAGGGAAGGAATTGAGCTAACCCCCCGTGACGCTGCATCTTCAAAGATGCGTAGGACATCGGGGCCATGGAGGAATGGCAGGACAGGATGCCAAGATTCGAAAAAGCTTTTGGACCAATCCACTAAATGCTCGAAACATGGGGAAGGGCTTTCAGTTCCAGGGGCTGGCGAGACTTCGTTGGGTTTCCACAAAGCCTTTTCATGGTTAGATGTATCCGAAGCGGCCTCTCCCAACTGGTCGTCTTCTCCCGGAACAAGTGTATTAATAGTGGTTGCCTGGGTCAATCTCGAGGCAGATCTGCGAGCCAGCCTCAGATACACGGCTCGCACGTAGTGAATACCACTGCCACTGCCCACGAAGCGAGCAACATCATGCTCGCCCGTGTCTCGCATCAACCCATATTCGCGAGGAGGTTGCGAAGTGGACCCTGACCGTTTTCTTTTGCGGAGCTCATTGGGATATCCAGGCGTCGAACATGAGCCCGTTTCGGAGGCACTCAAAGGCGATTGATTAGTGGTCATGACGACGAGGCTCAACGTGGAGCCATATGTCGCAGGTGGTTATCGGGATTGGATGTGCATGTCCAAGGTTGTGGCGCTGGACGTGTCATGGGCGGACTATGAAATGTCCGAGGGCGGGGTTTTTCTCGATTCGGGTGTGGAGCCTTGTTGCTGCTCATGTGCGGCATTCCCCAGCTTGGCGGACTGCAAGAGTTTTTGTACACAAGGGCTGGACTCGCTGCGCAAGTTCATATGGCCGACAATGAAACAGTGGGTGAAGAGCCCGGAACGTCTCTGAATCCGATTGCCTGCACGCACTGCCGGCAAAGGAAAAGAAAGGTGAGAAATGCCCCCACAAAACAAATCCGGGGAAGACCCGTTTTGAAGCTGCATCAAGCTGATAATTACCGTATTGCAAAAGTGTGATCGTCGGCTGTTTGTATTCCCTGGTTTGTAAATACTGGTACCAATTCAGCTTTCTGACTTTCAAATGCCGTATGCAGGCCACATTGTCTTCAGTGCAGCCATGACCCAGCCAATTGCCACTACCCCGAGCAAAACAAGCGGTATTCCACTCCAATTCTTTGCCAATAGTCAATCTCATTCTAATACTCGAATGAAAAAGAGGGATCCCGATCGGGTTCATCAATAGGCTAGAGGCCCGCCTCGCCGAAACAGAAGATGCTCTATATCACCTACTTCAGTACATCGACCACGGCGCATTTGATGGCTCCAACACTATCCAGTCATCCGGCCAAAGCAAAGCCGACAAAATAAAGGAATGGGACGACCTACCACTAAAATCGATAAGCGACATACGAAAGTGGCACCAGAGTCGTGCTGGTTCAAGTCCTTCGAGTACTGCCGGTAGCGCAGGCGAAGCATTGCCGCAGCTGAATACGGCATGGCCAATAAGCGGATATGATGAAATAGCTATCCCAGTCCCGGATTTGCCCACCCGGAGCGCGCCGCAAAACCCGAACCCTCAAACCTCAATACCTGAGATGGCTACTGATCTTGGCGCAATTCCTGACACCATGCTGGAGGCAACATGGGATGTGAGCACCGGATCGGGTGAGAGCAAGGCAAAAGAGCTGGGCAATAGGCGGCCAAATCTGTACTTTTAAGCAATATATGCAATCGAATTATGAATAATGGCACTGCTATAAAAGTTCAAGGGTCCAAAACTCACATCGCATGGGCACTATCTCTCCATGACTATCATTCACGGAGCCAGTAGTTGATGGCACCAACTGCTCAATATGTCCAGTCAAATGAAATCGACGTATCCGCCAAAGTGAAGTAGCTGTCACGCAATGTTGCATACTGTTGAAACCGACGAAACGAATTGTTCAATTGAGTACATCATTTTCAAAGTTCGCAGACTCATGAATGGACTAATTCAATGCATTCAACAAGAATCAATGCACTCAATAAATCGGACTTGAACACAAAATTCTCTTAATCTTTTACCCAGCCGTCAGACTCGGTCAAATTCCTCGCCAGACATGTCATGACATTGCCTGTGCTTGCTTCTGCATATTCCAATCAAAGGGGGCAGAGTAATGCTCTTGCATGATAAAAAGCCATAGATCTACAGTAATAAGCTTTTTTCAAAACTAGTCTGTTCAGGCGCATGACCTGTTGTACTCTGACAAACGCCTCGGATTGGCGCAGTCATGATGAGCGTGAACGCCACATTGAGGGGGAACCACTAACCCTTTGCGTGAATGATGCTGCCGCACAGTCTGCCTAATTGATGGCTTGTAGTAGAATAGGCAACAAGCTTGGCATGGCGCTATGTTCAAGATGTCAATGGCTTTCGCGACCAAAAGAAAAAGCATATGGGCGTGAATATCAGTAATCAGGTCCGAGCCTCGTAACAGATATAAGATGCGGCCCATTCTCGATGTTGGCAAAATTCACACGGAATCACCTGTAGGATATCATCCACTAGCAGTGAAACATCAGCCAATCCTTCTCATTAATTCTTTGAAACCATCACCTTACATCGCCATGCCTCGTTACATGCTCCTCATCAAGGCTTCCAAAGAAGCTGAATCCGGCATTGCCGCTCCCGAGACATTTGAGGAGATGGCTACCTTCAATGAAGAAATGAACAAAGCCGGCGTCATGATTGGCGGAGATGGATTCCGTCCGACCGCCGTCGACGGCTACCGCATCAAGTATTCGGCATCTTCCGCAGCAGAGGTGACCAAAGGGCCTTTTGATGTTGAGAAGGAGACCCACGTGTGCGGATGGTGGATTCTGAAGACAAAGGATGCAGAGGAAGCGCTGCACTGGGCCAAGAAGATCCCGTTCAAGGATGGAGAGGTTGTGATGAGGCGGATTGCGGAGATGGAAGACTTTGGTGACAATATGACCGAGGAGCTGAAGGAGAGGGAGAGGAAGTTGATGGAAGATGTTGAGAAGAGGGCCAAGGAAGGAAATTAGAGTGTGATGTCTCTAATTGACAGTTACCTGCTGGTACATGGATCGGAGCAGGAATTGGGAAATCCTTCTGGTCTGTTTCGGTTGCGTATTGTACTGTTCAATTGCACCTGAATATGTATCACAGTAAGGACAAGGAGAATGAGCATTGCCGAGTATGAATAAGTGTTAATGAGCATTAATAAGTCAATGCATGCACACATGGTCACTTTGCGTAACACTTTCCTAAGACAATCTGACAAAGAACACGCG
Source organism: Calonectria pauciramosa (assembly GCA_017140785.1). Lineage (NCBI taxonomy): Eukaryota > Fungi > Ascomycota > Sordariomycetes > Hypocreales > Nectriaceae > Calonectria > Calonectria pauciramosa. The sequence goes on along the minus strand of JAACIZ010000002.1, from coordinate 4,011,595 downwards.
TGTAATGCAGCTTCATGTGCTGATGATCATGTCCGCACACCGCCAGATCCCATACTTTTGGCGTCCATTTCCCCCGCAAGGAAATCGACTATGGCAAAACAGAGTACAAAACATCTACAATAGGCAAAAGGTGCACAGCCCACCCCACGTCATGGCCATCTAATTTCCTCGGCGTAAAAGTGCACGTAATTCTACCGTCATGACACAAACTAGCCGCCACATGCACTAGACAAGCCACAGCCGATGAGCCACTCGGCCAACGTCCTCCCCCCAAGACCCCTAAACGCTCGCTTCGAGGCATGAACAAACCGGTGGCCGGCTTGGCTCGACTTGACAACATGCCCTGTCCTGGCGCTGCAAGTGATGCACTCGGAGAAAAGTGACCCAGTCGGGCAAATCCCCGCCAAGCTGCCAATCTATTCCTTGCGGCCTCAACGCTAGATGGGGGGGGATGAGTAAAATGGTTGGGGGCTTATAAGATGACTTGTCATGATGGCTAAAATGAGCCGGGTGACTTGCATGTATTCGAGTCTTTGGGGGTCCCATTTCCTCTTTTCTGCCAAATCCCGAGATAATTCTGCTTTTTTTTTTCTGTTCGGTGTAAATGAAAGGGAGAAAAAAAGTCATGATTCATCATCGCCCACTTTTGGTGTCTCCGATGTGCTGCTGCATCTCGATCTCATCATCTCATAATAGCCAAAGTAACGACCTGGGACGATCATAACGCGATGGAGCCACCGAGGCCGATGCCAGAAAAACAAAACCACGCATCCAGACTTTGTTTAAAATCACCTATCAAACTCGGGCATCCAATCGAAAAAGTGCCGTTATCGTGTGAAATGCCGACCCACGCACCCAGCGCGCTCCAGCCTTTGTGCGGCCGGGCCTTGCCGCTACACTGGTCCTGTGAATTTATTCCCATGGGCCAATCCGCTCCGTGCGAACCCTGGGTAAATCACCGAGCCGGCAGCTTTGGCTTCATTTACGACTTGGTCTGTCCCTGCCTCCGCCTCCTCATTCGGCCGGACCTCCACGTTCGCCACCGCCTGGTTCTATCCAGCCGGGCGGACCGTCCGTTAAGGGTCCCGCCCCGCCGACACCGTGCCCTCTCCATAAGTTCTCTCCTCCTCTTTCTCCCTCCCCCCCTCCGCCCCGAAAACCAAAAGCCGCACAGGCTCTCCCCCGATAAAATAGGGCTGGAACTGGGACCAATTGCCGTTTCTGAACGCTCTTGCATCCCATCGTGGTCGGTTTCGCATTTGCCTATTTAGGCATCATGCCCGTGGGTTTTCCCACATCCCCCCCCCCTCCCGCCACTTCCCTTCTTACCCCCGAGCTGATGAGACATGACCAGCTCCGGGCCCCGGCGGCGTGTCCTCGGGGATTGGCAGTGCCGGGCGCGGCATAGAGGCTGTTGTGTTTTACGCGCTTGGTATCGCCCAGACGGCTCCGTTACAGCTTGTCTTCCCCCCAAGCCGTGGAGAAGGAGAGGACGGACCACCTGTGGGGAACATTTTTCCTTTTCTGAGATATCACAAGCTGGTCCCTAGCCGCATGGTACCGGTGCGTTGGCTGGACCACGGGAGACGAAGCCGTGTTTGACTCAGGTGCAAGGGATTCCGAGTCGAGCCAACGGCGCCCCGGGGTCCAGGCCGGGGACCCTGCCAAGGTAGACACGGCACTGGGAAGAGAGGTGCTGCTTGGCGCATGAGTTCAGACGAAACACCATGAACTCCTGCGCCGGGCCCTCAAACGCGCTGTTGGCCGTCGTCCGTGTGTGTATCTGGCGACCATTGGATGACGGCTTCAGAGGCTTAGACAGACAGCCTCGAGGCGGCGGCGGGGGGGATCTTTTGAACGTGTCACTACCTGAAACGTCGAGTTGGTGATGAGAAGCCAACGTGAGCGTCTGCCTTGGCTAATCATGTGTCTGTACTCGTGTGTATATGCATGATGCCTCTTTCTTCTTCTCCTCCCCTCCCTCTCACAGTCAAGGCCTCGGGCTTACAAGCCGGTCTTATTCCAGCTATCAGGGCCGACGTTGATCACGACCCCACGTGGGCGGAGGTTTTCCCCTTGGCCGGGGCCAATCGTGACCCATGCAAGCGTATCAAACCCCGGTTTTTTCCCAGCAACCCAGTCCCCAGTGAATGAATGATGGGATAAATGCAACATGTCTCGCAAAGCATCATGGAAACGGCAATCCAGTCGAAGACATGTGCCCATGCCTGCAGCATCACCTGCCCGCTGCCGGATTTGCCAGTGTCAAAAAAACGGCCCGCTCTCGTATTACGAATCGTTAAACCAGCGGCCCGCGGGACGCTAAGCAGCTTGGACAGAAAAAAGAAAGGGAAATAAAAGAAAAATTTATAACATAAAACGGCAATGGAGAAAAAAAAAGAGGATGTTTCCCACACGGCCCCGCAGCACGGGCGGGTGGCATTTGCTGGCGCGCAACAATTACCCAAACAGGCAACACACGAGCCCACGGATGGCATATGCCGATTATCGGGTGATGCATGCGAAAAGGCGTCTGAGGCGTAATCTGGGACAGTTGATTGCTCTTCCCCGCCCTCGCAAGGCAAGGATCCGGGCTGACAAGATTGATGGCCCTCTTTTCTTTTTTTCTCTCTCTTTCTATCCCTTGCCGGGGCTCTCCAATTGACAGGCGCACGCGCGGGACGGAGGCAGCAGCAGCAGGGAGGGAGGGGCCAAAAAGGTGGGAAAAGGTAGTTTTCGCTATTCCCGACTCGGCCTTGGATGCGAATTCGCGAATCACTAGGCGCGACGGCGCCCTCATCTGAACCCTATTCAACGTCCATGATCCCGACCGCAGCCATGCCTGCCTCGATCCTTTTGCCGGGGCAGAATGGCTGCCAATCCTGCATTTTCCGTCACTCATCCGTCTTTCTCGCAACTGAGGAGGAATGTAGGAAATTAGAGTTACAAAGCCCATCTCTCCTCTCGGATTAAAACCAGGGCTCGGCTTCCCTCTTCTTCACCAAAGCCCACTAACACCAGAGAGAAATTCCCCCCCATCTCGATTAATATCCATCGACTGCCACGCCTTCTTCTTCTCTCTTTTTATTTATTTACACATCACTTCTTCTTCCAATTCTTCTTCTTGGCAAGACTAACCCTTGCTCCAAGGCCGGCCTTGGCGAACGGTAATCCGACCGTACCTAGGCCTTTTTCCATCGCTGGCAGTCACACGGGATATTAGACACACACTCGCCTTATCGTCGTCGTCATCATCAGCCACACCACCTTTGGCCGGATTCTCTCTTCTATCTTGGACCTCTTTTTTTACTTGACCTAACTAGGACCATATCAAAAGAAAAGAGAGAGAAAATGAAGCTCAACGCAGACGCCATCAAGGCCGCATGGGCATCTCTACCCCTCATCCCTCTCATCTGCCGTGTGTCCCTCTTACATCTGCTCCAGCTGTCCGACTCGGCCGAGTACCTGGACCTCCGGAGCTCCGTCTTCATCGCCGTGCTGCGGGCCATCCTCACACCATCCAAACCTCGCAGCATAGCGCAGATCCAGGAGTTTTCGACGCGCGACAGCGGGCCCAAGGGCGACCTCTGGGTCAGCAAGTACGCCTCACCCACGCCACCCGAGACGGGCATCCGGGATGCGCTCCTCGACACGCTGGAGCGCCTCGCGGGGCCCCGGGGGGACTGCAAGGAGGAGAGGCCTCGGGTGCCAGTGCCCGACATGGTCGACGTAGAGGCCGAGTGGACCGGCCACCGCGCAGGCGTGGCCAGCGACGAGCCGCTGCCCAGCATGTCGGAGCGCGAGCGGTACCACGGCATGATGCGCGAGTGCGCCGAGCCCACGACGGTCCTGTACTTGCACGGCGGCGCATACTACCTCTGCGACCCGGCGACGCACCGCCCTACCACGGCCAAGCTGGCCAAGCTCACAGGCGGACGCTGCTACTCGGTGCGCTACCGTCTCGCTCCGCAGCACCCGTTCCCGGCTGCGCTGCTGGACGCGCTGGCGTCCTACTTCACCTTGCTGTACCCGCCTCCGGACGCCTACCACGACCCCGTGCAACCGGAACACATTGTCATTGCCGGTGACAGGTGAGTCTTACTTCTGGAAACCGCTGCGCTGTCTTGAAACGTTGTAACCGCTGACTCTTTGTCTCTCTTTTCTAGTGCTGGTGGCAACCTTGCCCTCGCGTTACTCCAGCTCCTCATGGAACTCCGGAGAGAAGACATGCCCGTCATGTGGCACGGGGAGCTGCGCCAGGTGCCGCTGCCGGCGGGCGTGGCCGTCAGCTCGCCGTGGCTCGACATCACGCAGAGCGCGCCGACGTGGGACACGGCGACGCCGACGCCGTACGACTTCCTGCCCAAGCCCGGGTCGCTCGACAAGCTGACCTTCCCGCCGTGCGACATCTGGCCGGCCAACCCGCCGCGCAAGTGGATCTACGTCGACGACGACCTGGCGCCGCACCCGCTGGCGTCGCTCGTCATGGCCCGCAGCTGGAAGGGCGCGCCGCCCATCTACGTGTGCACCGGCTGGGAGATCCTGGGCTACGAGGCCAAGTTCCTCGCCCGCAAGCTCGAGGCCGACGGCGTCCGCGTCGTCTTCGAGGAGTACGAGGCCATGCCGCACTGCTTCGCCCTGCTGCTGCGCAAGAACCCCTCCACCCACCGCTGCTACGACGCCTGGGCGAGCTTCATCCGCGGCGCCGTCGCCGACCCCGAGGGCATCGCCGCGAGCGCCCTCCGCGTCAAGGCCCGCACCCTCGAGGAGGTGCCCCTCCGGTTCGAGGACCTGAGCGACGTCACCGACGACGAGATGCGCCGCCGGGTGCTCGACAGGGTGCAGGAGGCCCTGCCGTTTGCCCCGACCAAGGAGCAGAAGGTGTAAGCAAGCCTCTCTCCAAGTTCAAACGAGTGTTTTTTCCCAACACTCATTCGATTCGTGCTGTGTGATTTTTTCTATATGATTTATGCAGATTCATTGGATGGATGTCAGGACGTTAGGGTTGATTTAAAAGCTTGGAGTTAATTGGGACGGCGGAATGGGTTTTTCTGTTATGATCTTTTTCACTTTTCTTTTGCAGGCAGGATATGGGATATACCAGTGACGAAGTTGTACGAATATGGACGGCATCAAAGTTGCTGCTAGGGATATAGGATGGGGGAAGAGAGCTGTGTAGCAATTGGGTTGTTTTACCTATTGGAGCTTTTGGTAGATAGCTTGCACTCGCCAATTGACCACCCAGTACACATTCGAACCAATTGCTTGCTGGCTTGGTGCATGACTGACGTATTGGATTCTGATGAAGATGCATTAAACTCAGCGGCCAAAAGTAAAAAAAGAAATAAAAAAGACGAGGCTCCGCGCCCCCCCAAAAAAAACAGAGCTGGCGCAACGGGCGGGCTCCACACTGGCGCAACCCTTGCCCCAAGCTCCCCCTGTAAATAATTCTCCATATCCGTTCCCCTCCTCGTTCCCACCTCCGCTCTTCGCTGTTTGCCAAACCACCAATTGGCAGACGAAAAACGTCCTCTCCCGCCACCAAACTGCCAGCAATGGAGCGACACAGAAAGGCCGTCGAGCAGATCGGCACCGCGGTGCGCGGCTTCTTCGAGCGGCGCGAGCCGTACCGCATCTTCCACGGGTCGACCAACAGCACGCGGCCGCAGGCGCACGCGCGCGCCGTCGACATCTCGGCCCTCCGCAACGTCGTCAGCGTCGACAAGGCGGCCCGCACCGCCCTCGTCGAGCCCAACGTGCCCATGGACCGCCTGGTCGAGCAGACGCTCCGCCACGGCCTGGTGCCCCCCGTCGTCATGGAGTTCCCGGGCATCACGGCCGGCGGCGGCTTCGCCGGCACGGCCGGCGAGAGCTCCTCGTTCAAGCACGGCTTCTTCAACGACACCATCAACTCGGTCGAGATGGTCCTGGGCAACGGCGACGTCGTCAGCGCCTCGCGCGACGAGCGCGCCGACCTGTTCCGCGGCGCGGCCGGCGCCGTCGGCTCCCTCGGCGTCACCACCCTCATGGAGCTGCAGCTCATGGAGGCCAAGAAGTTTGTCAAGACGACCTACCACCGCACAAACAGCGTCGCCGAGGCCGTCGCCCGCGTCCGCTCCGAGGCCGAGGACCCCGCCAACGACTACGTCGACGGCATCCTCTTCTCCAAGGACCACGGCGTCATCGTCACCGGCCGCCTGACCGACGAGAAGCCCTCCGACCACGCCGTCCAGACCTTCAGCGGCGCCTGGGACCCGTGGTACTACCTCCACGTCAAGGACCGCACCCTCAATGCGCCCTCCGCCGGCCCCTCCGCCGCCGCCGAGTCCTCCCCGTCCGGCTCCGCGTCCCCCATCGACTACATCCCGCTCTCCGAGTACCTATTCCGATACGACCGCGGCGGCTTCTGGGTCGGCGCCGCCGCCTTCACCTACTTCAAGGGCGTGCCCTTCAACCGCTTCTTCCGCTGGTTCCTCGACGACTTCCTGCACACGCGCATGCTGTACCGGGCCCTGCACGGCTCCGGCGAGTCGGCCCGCTTCATCGTCCAGGACCTGGGCCTGCCCTACCGCACCGCCGAGGCCTTTGTCGACTACACGGCCGACAACTTCGACATCTGGCCGCTGTGGCTCTGCCCGCTCAAGCAGACGGCGCCCCCGACCTTCCACCCGCACACGGGCGAGTCCGAGACCGCTCCCGACGGCACCGTCTCCGTCCCGCCCTCGCTCAACGTCGGCCTCTGGGGCTGGGGCCCCGCCGACCCGGAGGAGTTCGTCTCCAAGAACAAGGCCCTCGAGGCCAAGCTCGCCGAGCTGGGCGGCATGAAGTGGCTCTACGCCCACACCTACTACGACCAGGACGACTTCTGGAAAATGTACGGCGGCCGCGCCTGGTACGACAGCCTGCGCGAAAAGTACCACGCCGCCACCCTCCCCACCGTCTACGACAAGGTCAAGGTCGACGTCGAGGCCCGCAGCGAGGAGCGCCGCCGCTGGAAGCAGTCCCTCAAGAGCCGCCCGCCCTTTGGCGGCCTGTACGGCATCTACAAGGGCATTCAGAGCAAGGACTACATGCTCCACCGCCACGCCGAGTGGAAGTACAAGGGGGACAAGAAATGAAGAAGAGGTTTTGAGTTTCAGCAGCAGAGATACCCCCTCGACTGTACAATACAAGAAGAAAAAAGAGTAAATTCGGCAAGAATAATTTTTTACGGGTCATGCGAGACGAGATTCAGCAGCATGTATTAGAGAGCTGATTTTGACAATGACTTTTTAGACATACATCACTCCCGCAGGGTGCATATGGAAATATGTGGATATGGATATGTAGATGCGGCCATGACATTTTAAACACCCTTTGTACATTACACACAAATCAAGACGAGGGAACAATAATTAGTCTGGAACAAAAGTCTTATATTCCTAGATATCAAAATGTTTATGAGCGCCAAGTCATCTCTTCTATTGAACCGTGACCAGCTTCCTACTCAAATGACATGGGACGGCTTGGCCCTGGGGTTTCACAAGCCGATGTGGTCTTGCTTGTTGTACCAGACAGCTCAATTAAGGGCCCGCAGCACAATCCCATATGCGCGTCCAAGTCTATCATCATCATCATGAATGGGTGATTCGCCTCCCAATGCATCTATTTCCTCCATCAAGTCGTCGTCGTGACTGTAAAATGACTCCCGGGGCCTGGCGCGCAACACGGCGCAGATGCAGGCCAGCTAACCAAAAAAAGAACAAATATGGGCGCGAAGCGTAAAAATAATAATCAGGCTAAAACGATATGATGCATTTATGCCTGGATGGAGTACTCGCGCTTGAACATGTCGTCGACCTTGGTGAGGTAGTAGGTACCAGGGATGATGGTGGAGACCTCACCCTTGGGGGTGTAGTCCTTCTGGAGGTGAGCCTGCTTGCGGAGGTCGCACATCTGTTACACAATTCATTAGCAATTTGCATTTCGAAAAACTTGGTCAGATGGTGGTGTCAGCTTACCGACTCGTAGGTCTCAGGGGGCACGGCGCGGCGGGCCTCGAGACGGCCAGAGATGTCAAGAACCTTGGAAATGCTCTCAACGCTTCCGTTGACCTTGAAGGACATGAAGCTGGCAGCCAGACCGGAGCCGTAGCTGAAGAGACCGAGGCGCTTGCCCTCGAGAGACTTGCTGTCGACGAGGCCGATCAAGCTGGCAAGGCCACCCCAGACGCTACCGCAGTACATGTTACCGCACATGGTGGCAACCTGGATGGCGGGGTTGACACGCTCCTGGAAGCGCTTCTTGGTGAGACCCATGAAGGTCTTCTCGAGAGCCTTGTCGGTCAGGGACTTCTCGTAGTCCATGTCGCGGAGCTCAGGGGCGACCTCGGCAAAGGCAGCAGCATCAGGGTTGGCAAGGTAGTCGTGGTAGAGGAGGCGGGCGTACGACTTCTGGACGAGCTTGCAGGTGGGGGCGTGGAAGGCCATGTAGTCGAAGCGGTCGAGGGGGGTCTTGGTGGAGTCGGCACCGTTGGCGGCACCGTTGGTCTGCTTAGCATCACGCTTGTTGTAGGCGCGGTAGGCAGCGTCCAGGGCCTTGGTGTAGCAGTTGATGGAGTAGTGGCCGTCGACGTAGGGGTACTCGCTGGTCAGGTCGGGCTTGTAGAAATCGTAGGCGTGCTGCATGTAGGTGCCTCGCAGACCGGGCTCCATAACAATGGGGGCGTTGGGGCCGATGAGAAGAGCAACGGCACCGGCGCCACCAGTGGGGCGGGCATTGCCCTTGGCGTAGAGGGCAATGTCACCAGCGACGACAATGGCGTCGCGGCCGTCCCAGGCGGAGCTCTCAACCCAGTTGATGGTGTTGAAAACAGCGTTGGTACCACCGTAGCAGGCGTTGATGGTGTCGACACCCTCAATGTCGGTGTTGTCGCCAAAGAGCTGCATGAGCACAGTCTTGACCGACTTGGACTTGTCCAGGATGGTCTCAGTGCCGACCTCGAGGCGACCAATGGAGTTGGGGTCGATGTTGTACTTCTTGAGAAGGTTGGAGGTGGCGGTCAGAGCGAAGGAGTAGATGTCTGCAGGGGAGAAACATGTCCAGTTAGCCGCGTTCTTGCGTTAGGTTCCCGACGAAGCTCCCAATGTTGAGCGAGCTCGCGGAGCCCAACCCCACATTGGGAGGAGTCTCCTGGGAGCAACTCGTCTCGGGCGAAAGAGGGGGTTGTGCCACATACCCTCACGGTCATCGCAGAAGCTCATCTTGGTCTGGCCGAGACCAATGGTGTACTTTCCGGCGCTGACGCCATCGAACTTCTCCAGCTCAGTCTGCTCGACATACTAGCGGGGGGGAACAATTTGTGTTAGCGAGGGGTCATTGTCGCATTTGATGCAGGGCAGGAGAATTGAGGGGCAAAAAAAAAAAAAAAAAGTTGCAACGGCGGTGTCATGGAGGGGCACACGACCACAGCCAAATGCGAGCACCAAAGCAGTGCACCGCACAAGGACCAGGAGCATGCGTTCATGTCGGTGTCGTCGACAGTGCGTAGGAGGGGTTGAGCGTGCAAATGAGCACGGGGCAGGGAGAGACGCCAACTCTGTTCAAACTTACCTGGCTGGGGAAGTAAATCTCAATGGCCTTGATGCCAATGTTCTGAGGTCGGGAGGCCATTTTGGATAGAGGTTTGGAGGAGAATAGGGAGTTGTTTGAAAAAGAGGAAGTGGGAGGAGAGGAAGAAAGGGGGGACGGCGAGGTTGAAGAAGAAATAGGTTGGTCGTCCAAGTGGAGGGGTTGAGGGCGACGCAAGGAAGGAATCGGAGGACGAACGGAGCGAGAGATTGAGATTGGACGGGGACCCTCTTGTTTGATGTACCACGGTACAATATCTTCAGGCGGGAAGGGAACGGGCCAGGGACAAGGGGCTGGGAGTGCCTTATCGGTCACTTGTTGAGAAAGTTAGCTAATTAGCGCCGGGTTGTTTTTTTTTCTCTCTCTCTTGCTTGCAGCGTGCTGGTGCGTGATGGCCGTGATGGAGCAGAGACATGGTTGTGGGAGGACGCCTTTTTCACCGCCCTTTTTGCGCTGGACAGGCTGGCGCCGCAGCGTTTGGGGTTTGGGGCCTGGCATGGGACAGCATTGGAGAAATTGCTGGCGCAGAAGGCGTGGCAGGAGCTATGTGGCAGGTAGCATCCGGGAGGGAGGCAGAGGCTTTGGGATGGACTTGTGGTGAAGCCAATTGGCAGCACGGCTATGCCCAGACTGGATGTGCTTGGGGCCAGGGGTGTCCACCAGAGGGAGAAAACGTGGGCGGGGAGGTGTTGTGGGCGCCACTCTGTTTGGCGCAGAGTGGGCCAGTGGGTATGGGTACATTATACATGGTATTTGTGCAACCGCCCGCTGCTAGGCCCAGCTAGGCGCAGGCCAAGCCAAGTTGGAAAGTTGGGGGGGGAAGAGAGAGACATGGCTGGGGGAGACACGGATGGGAACCTGGACTTACACTGCCAACACAGAAAAAAACAGGACTAACGGGCGGGTGGGTTTGTTGAGCTAGACTAGCCGTGGTCGACGAGCGAGCTGAATGGTGAAATGAGTCGCGAGAGGTGTGGTTGCTGGGGGGTGAAGAGTCAAGTCTGTCAACCACAAACAGGATGGGCGATATGTCTGTGCTTTATATATGCGAGCCCGGCACCTTTTTCCATGCTGCCGACTCGTGTGTGATTTAACAAGAGCGCCTCCTGCTTACGCCTCGCCTAGGACCTGGCAGCTGTGTCTTTGTCTAGTTTGGCATGGCGTCTCGGGGGAAACACAGTAGTAGATTCATCATGGTGTTGGTGGTGCGTGCGTAATAACTGAAGGTGCACGCGGGCGCCTGTAGTTCAGACTCCCCAATAAAGCAAAGATTCCCTTGTCACATAACATAATTTGACTTTCTTTCCCCAGCTAAATGTTTATTGCGCCTAGCCATGTTCCGTTTTGATGAAACGGTACTGGTTTATCCTCCATAAATGCACCGAGAGGGCATTTATCTCACGCTTTACGCAGCATTTGACTTGCCTGCACAACCAGCACCAGCTCGTGTTCTCCCAGGTTCCATATCGCAATTGACTTGCCACTTCGTTTCCCTTTCAACAGGCCTCCAACTTGCACTCCAAATTGGCCCCTACATGGAAGTCTAGCATCCCCGTCGGTTTCAAAATGTCCTGTGCATGCCACCTGCTCGCGGGCGCTTCATCTCCACAGGGTGTGCCAGGGCTTCGTCATGATCCACACTAGCGAGAGACAGGCACCGCATGGGAAACGAGGTGTTGTCGATATTGAATCCTGCAACAGGGAGCCTCTAAGAATGCTGCAAACACCAAGAAAGCTTGGCCAAGATGACATTCGCACCGAAGCTTTGCGAGCGCAAATGCAAGTAAGCTTCCCATAATGGTCCGAATTGTGGAATTCGCCGATGGATGGTGAGAAAAAAAAAATCTCCCGAAGCAAGGAGCTGGAGGGGCATACGCATCGCAGGGTAACAGCGCATTCAGGCACTGAGCCAAACAGAGCAGGTGCCGCTAAGCACCCCGCTGTCTCGCCTCTTTGATTGTGCCAGAGGCTGGTCTTTGTTAGCCTCGACAGGTCCAGCGCGCTATGAGGTACCGCCGCAAGCCATTTCGTCGCTCATCGCCACGTACAACCGTATTATCTCCGTATTCGTCTCGCTGTCGGCATCGTATTCGGTACGACAATTACGAAAAGCTGTAAACCTCAACATCGAAAACCCGAACACTGGAAGCACGAATGCGACGAAATAAAAGGCATCAATGGGACGTATTCTTGTCTCGTTTTCTTTTGCTGGTTGCCGCTCTGTGTGAGGCGGCGCCTCAATCGGCATCGGTCCCGTCGTATCCCCATCCCTTGCTACCGAAAACGAGGGTCGCGCGCGCACCATCCAGGAACTGTCCCACACCATCCCGTCATCTGCATGTGCCGTCGGCATTTTCCACCATTTCGTCTCGATCTCGTGGAGGCTTTTTTTTTTTTCGAGATTTTTTTGGGATTGATTTTTTTTATCAGATCAGATGAGATGCCCCTCCATCCCACCCTCACGGACCACATTTCCGCCTCCCGTCTGGGCATACCCACCCACAGCTTTCTCTGTCAATTCAATGCAGAGTGCGTGGGATTGTGCTCTTTTTGTGATTGTCTGACACGTCTGAGGCTCTTTTTTCGCTCTTGTCCTCGTTCCGCTACCCGCTGGTTGTCACTGTACATGCCTGTACATCCTTCTCTTGCTTCCCCAAGAGGCCATCCAGACACCACACAACACCAAGTACACAATACATGGCACATGCATCCCCCTCCAGGTTTGGTTCCCCACGGTCAGACAAATAACCACCCCCAAAGCCTCACATTTTCCTCGACATCCTTGCCCCGTCTCGGCTACAGCTGTCTTTTTCCGGCCTTGCCCCCATCGTGACTTTTGTCATCCCACCCCGTCTAGACCACCGTCACCCACTCCGGCGGCGGATGAGGAATTTATTTCCCTCCACTCTAGCGCCGCGTTCCCGGTTTCTCCCTCGGAAGACGCAGCCTGGGCCAGCAACATCAACTCATTGCCCACCCACGTCCACGGCTCGGCGTGGGTCGTCTAGGTCAGATCCAGCTAGCCGTCAGCATCTTGCCCGAGCCTCTTGCGAGCTAGGCGGGCCCCATCCACCAAGATAATCAACGTGCATGAAAGCTGCATCTCAGGCACCACTCAACCGCCATCACCACCGCCCGCGCGTTCGCCATGTCCCAGCTCCGAGGCATGGGCGTAGCGTATGTTGTACGTAACAGGACCCTGTGCTTTCCACCTCGCTCTTGTTTCGCATGTCGCCCCTCCCAGGCCAATAATTCCCGCGCGTCGCCGAGCCCAGTGCCTTGCGTCCTTTGTCCGCCCGATGACGCCCTGAGCCGACCCCTCATCGCCCACTTCGTGTTCCAGCATGGCTCCCCAAAGTCCCCCATGCGCGCATGTGCTCCCACTCGGCCTGCTCCGGTCGACTGCCGAGCGACCCCTCGTGCTGCTCTGGGACAAAGCCCACGGCGCATGGATGCACGCCATCCGACAGGGCACCCCACGCAGCATGGACAAGCCCGCCCAGCCGCACATGTGAAGACGGGGGGGCGCCCTAAATCCCGTAGATCTGATAAAAAAATCTTGATCCTTGTACTCTGTGGAAGAGGGAAGAACCTCCAAAGACTTTGGCTAATGCAAGCCTACCCAAGCTACGTCCCGTTTGGCGTAGCGGAAAGCAAAACAAACATCCAGGAACATGACAAAGCAAGACGCATCTTTTTGTCCGGACCAGGTGTGCACTACCAGCTTGAGTCCTTATCTTATCCTGCAGTTTGAATGATGCTATTGTAACGTCTTGACCTAGGCTAGAACGATCGCGACGTCCTATAATCTAGGACTTGTACCCGGGGACTCGGATGCTATTCTCATTGGGTTGTGTTGATTCAATTATTAGTTCGCTGTTCGTTGTTGCAATTTAAATGTCAATTTTTAAATGTCAATTTGACGTTGGCATTTGCATCACTTAGAATATTATATAATGGCTATGGGTGAAGAAGTATAGTATAGCTCATGTTCGGAATTTGAGTGAGTTAACATACACCTACATTTTAGTTTATCAATCGTGATTAATAGACCCCGTATTATAATTACTCTATGCCAATTTTGCCTTTATTTACTTTTTGCACATTTAATGTGGTGCCAAATCTCCTTCGTTGGGACAGATCATGGTAATAGCCAACCCTACCCTGCACCTCACTAAGCGGTAAGCGCGTTGTGATCATACGATGATGGCCTTGAATCCATTCTAACCAGGGATTGCTTCTTGTTGGCCCGCAGATCGATCACCGTTAAACGGCAGTTGCCCCAGGGTTCGATTGAGCCCAATCTCCGATCGCCTATCTCACCGTTAATCCAACGACGGGTATGTGGATCCCGATGGTGTGTGTGCTATGCTATAATTAGGAGACACTCCGCCAACGAGCAAGAGCATGCGAAAGAATCGATAACGGCCACTACTTCGAAAATATGCCATGCCACTAGTGCAAAATAAACTCTACTATTCGCATATTTGTCGTGTTTCAGGACGAGCCTAACTTGACTGGGATGTGTTTCTCTCTCGGAGCGTCGCTCAGGTGCGCAATCGTCACCCGTGTCTCTTGTCGCGGGGTGCCCTGGATAGTCCATTCCGGTAGTTGGTGTCGCGACCGAAATGCTAGACATTGTACGCGGTGGCTAGAGGTTTCAGAATAATTTGTCCTGCCAACGCGCGGGTTTGCGCTCCCCCCCCTCCAGCAACCGGCTCAGTTAATGGGTGAAGACTTGCAGTATTCGGCGCCGAAATTGTGCAAAAAATGTCAACTTGTCGCTTGGTCGTTGCTGTCTATGCATTTTACGGACTGCTAGCAAGCAGGCATTCGCAGATGTTCCCGTAGTATTCTGCACCCAGGATGGAGGTTTTATTCCTCAAGGATGCAATAAAGGGAGAGGGAAAGGGAGGTTTGGCCATTGCCGTGCCCTGAACTAGGCCGGGCATCTTTTTGGTTATGAAGTTGACGGGAATTGTAGTCGAAAAAGGAAAAAAAAAACGAGATTGAATCTCAATTGAGGTGCTGCCTCGATATCACGGCTATGGTTGCCAAGAGGCAATGGCTGCTCGAGACCTTCAACGGTACCCCGCAGGGGAGCTTTCTCTTGAACTTGGATCACACTCTCGACTAGCTCCTATTGTAGCACCGATATGGACGACGCCTCAAGTCTCGGGAGCCCCAGGTCATGGGATTGTCATGGCAGACCCAGAAAATGGAATGGCCCTGAACCTGTCGGGATTCTGCCGTTGCTGATGCAAATCGGCGTCTCTAAGTGCATGGTATGGGAATAAGGGGATATAGTCGCTGCATTCTTGGGGGTCGGAATGTAGCAGCTTTATACAAGGGAATGCTGGCTCGGAATGTCTCTGGCCAACTGATCAATCAACAGGTCGCCTGGGACTAGTTTCCCCTGGGATTCTGTAAATTATAAGAGTAAGATAGACCAGCCACGCTGCCTGGGCACTCTCTATAGCATCCAGCCAACAGTTCACTACCGACGTTCCTTACTAACCCTCTCTAGAAAGTCATTTCCACACACTCGTTTCTCTCTGCACAAAGGCACAATGCGTTTCAACACTTGGGCACTCGCAGGAATGCTCCTGCAGGGTGCTGCTTTTGCTCAGGAGACTTCCTCCTCGGCCACCGCGGCTTCCGATCCTGGGGCTAGCTCGACTCAGGTTCCCGTCTCCCTTACCGGAGCGAGTGTTACTGGCGGAGAAATTGGTGCCTATCAGAATGCGCAGGCTGTGTATGTATTCCATATCCCGCTTGAGAGAGCGATGGTTTTGCTAACAGCTCGCTGTGCAGGCTCTTGACACCGGGCACATCCGACACGGTCACCTTGACACCGCAAGGCGTCGCCATTGACAACCTGGGGTCGGATGACGAGGCTGTCGTGAAATGCCAAGTTGGAATCGGCAACACGTTCGAGCTGACCAAGCGACAGGCAGTCACTGACTGCAAGCTCTCCATCACATTCAACGGCCAGCTTGTGTACAGCCAAGGTCCGCAGCCTTCTGCTGAGCTCCAGGAGATTACAACCGACCCGGCACCCGCTACTGCAAACCCTACCATCATCTTCAGCTACACGTGCACAACCCAAAATGTCAACATACTCATCACGAATATCAGCCTTACAGTCGGTCTAGCTATTGATGTTACCAGCGGCAACGGCGGCGAGAGTAGCACCACCACCACTACTACAACATCTGAGACCTCATCCACAACTGAGACTTCATCCACAGCCGGGTCTTCATCCACATCGGGAGCCTCATCT
Source organism: Calonectria pauciramosa (assembly GCA_017140785.1). NCBI lineage: Eukaryota > Fungi > Ascomycota > Sordariomycetes > Hypocreales > Nectriaceae > Calonectria > Calonectria pauciramosa. The sequence goes on along the minus strand of JAACIZ010000002.1, from coordinate 3,995,703 downwards.
ACGACAGGAAGTTCCTCAGCGACAGAATCTTCGTCTACGACGGGGGTTTCATCTACGACAGAGGCTTCGTCTACGACCGAGAGCTCATCCACGAAAGAAGCCTCATCTGACGCTGATGCTCAATCCACGCCAGAAGCTTCATCCACACCAGAGGCTTCATCTACGCCAAATGCCTCCAAGACTGAGACTAGCGTCACCTCCACGCCCACCTCCACTCCTGGTGCCGGCACCTACCCTTACTATGGCTGCGTGGGCTCCACTGGAGGATTCCCTAGCTTCCACCTAGGCGGCGAGAGCGATGAGATGAAGTCTGAGCTTTGCGCCAGCTTTTGCACAGGCTTTGCCCTCTTTGGTCTTCACAAGAAGTGAGTTTCGATTGCATGCTAATACATAAATGAATGACCGCGCTGACCACTTCACTAGCGAGTGTTACTGTGGCGAGAAGATTGACTCTGCCAGCACTGCCAAGGTCGCTCCCCAGCGATGCGACATTGCCTGCCCTGGTGAAAAGAAGGAGTTGTGCGGCGGTGAAAACAATACCAGTGGCGGAAAGCGCTTTGCCCGCCGCGACCTCTCTGCCCGCCAGGCTGTTTCCAACGACATTCTTCTCTCCGTCTACATCAACGAGGCTGAGGTTGGTACTGGCGAGCCCACAGTCACCGTCACGGACACTGAAGTCTCTGTGACACAAACCGTTGAGGTTGGCGCTGGTGCCACCAAGACCCTCACTACCATTGTCGTGCCCACCAGCGGCCCTACGTACGTCATCTTCGTCCCCTACCCTGGCGACTACTGCCGCCGTGGTGAGCTTGTCTACGTGCAAGAGGTTTGCGCTTGCAAGGGTGGCGTCAGCTACGTCCCCAAGACTTGCACGGCCACCAGCTGCAAGGGCAAGGTCGTCTACAAGCCTGAGCCCTGCTCCGAGGAGGAGAAGGGCAACCACGAGGTCGTCTACCAGCCCGAGGCTTGCTCTGGAAAGGGATGCGGCCACAGCGGTACTGTCTACAAGCCTTGCGAAGAGGAAGGAAAGCCTCCTGGCTCTGGCACGCCTGGCTCCGGTACTCCTAGCACCGGCGGATCTTCTGGTACCAAGTGCTCTGGTTATGAGTGCCAGACACCCGGTGCCGGTACCCCCGTCTCCGGCACTCCCAGCTCCGGTTCCGAGACTGGCGCTAGCACCCCCGGCGCCGGTACTCCCGGTTCTGGCTGCTCTGGCTCCGAGTGCAAGACCCCCGGCTCCGGCTCCCCTGGCGCTGGCACTCCTGTCACCCCCGAATCCAGCTGCTCTGGCGCTGGCTGCGGTGGCTCCAAGGTTATTGAGCTTGGTCACAACAGCACGCCTCCCGTCACCGTCTCTGCTGCCACCAGCCACTTTGTCAACCTGGCTTGTGTCCTGGCTGCCCTTGCTGTGGCTTTCTTCTAGATGCCGCACTCAAACCTGGTGATGTTTTAAATGACTGTGCCGGACCAGCATGGCCAGGGAAGGTCATGTTGCAGTGTCTATTTGTGTTACCCATTGCAAAGTGTCTTGTTAGGTAGAGCCTATTTTCTTGGATCGTTCTTTATCTTTTACTTGGAGTATGATGGAATAAAATGTTCTTTTTGTTACTGCTTGATCCGTTTATGCCCGTGAATTGACGACTCGAAAGAGTAAATGTTTCGCCTTCTTCGTACTACTACTACTGCTTGTTCAACACCGACTTTTATCACAGTTCACATTAGAGTCGCATTAAGTGGAAATAAACTCAAGTGTCAATATGAAAACACTATGGAATGCAATTTTCTAGGCTCGTTTGTACAAATCATTACATCATGCTTCTTTAGGAAGTCTGCTCGGGGGTATCGTATCCTGAATCAGAGGTGCCCTTGGGCTTTTCTGCCACTGGCTCCTCCTTGGTCTCTTCGGTCTTCTTCTCGGCGGCGGCCGCCTCCTTCTTGTCATCCGCCTTCTCATCCGCCTTGGAGTCGCTGCTGTCCTTGGGCTTCTCGTCCTTGGCGGCGGCCTCGGCCTCCTCCTCGTCAGAGTCGGAGTCGGAGTCGGACTCAGAAATCTCGCCCTCGGGCCTGTTCTTGCGCTTGGCGGCCTTCTTGGCCTTCTTGCGGGCCTTGGCCTTCTCCTCCTTGCGCTTCTTCTTGGCCTCCTCCTTGCGCTCCTTCTCCTCGTCCTTGCGGCGCTGCTCCGTGTCCTCAATCTCCTTCTTCTTCTTCTCCTTGCGCGTCTCGACGACCCACTCCTCGGCCACCTCGAGCACCTTCTCCGGGTTGCGCTTGTGCTTGAGCAGGAGGCCCTGGATCTCGGCGGGGCTGAACTCGTTCTCGGGGATCTTGGCGACGAACTCCTTGGCGAGGGCGCTCACGCGCTCGAGGGTCTCGGCGCGGTCCTTGGCGACCTTGGCGGCGTGCTTCTCGGCCTCGGCCTCGTCCATGGCGACCTTCTTGGGGGCCGGGTTGCCGGATCCGAGGGCGTCCTCGTTGTCGTAGGGGGCGTAGATGGCGCGGTAGATGGAGGAGATCATGTCCGAGTCGGCGAGGCCGAACTTGACAATCATGTCCACGCGGCCGGGTCGGATGAGGGCCTTGTCAAGCTTCTCCAGGTGGTTGGTGGTCATGATGAGGACGCGACCCTCCTGGGAGGCGACACCGTCAAGGATGTTGAGGAGGCCAGAGAGGGAGAGACGGCCGGGGAGAGCGGTGGTGGTGTTTCCAGACTTTCCGGGAGTGCTGTTCTGGATGGGGGCAGCCGGGGCCTGCTCGCCATTGTCGCCCTTGTTGTCCTCGCGGGTGTGTGTAAGACCGGCGCTGTCGATATCCTCAAGGAGAACAACGCAGCGGCGGGGGAGCTCGGCGAAAAGGGAAGACAAGTTCTCCTCGTTGGCCATGATGGAGCTCAGACTAACCATGTAGATGCGCATGCGGAAGAAGCCAGCCAGGGCGAGACTGAGAGAACTCTTTCCAGTGCCGGGAGGACCATAGAGGAGGTAGCCGCGGCGGTAGGGAATGCCACGGTTGGAGTACCAGCGGCGAGTGGCAGGGTTGAGGTAGTCGGTGACATCGTCGATGAGATCACTCTTGACCTTCTCGTTGAGGATGACGGTGGAGACGGGACGGCTGGCGCGGGTCATGCAGCGCTGCCAGGTGGGATCACCGCCGTTGGCGCCCGAGGCACCGCGGTAGATGAGCGTCTTGGACTCGTCCTTCTTCATGTACGTCTGGCGGGCCTCGGCGAGGAGCTCCTTGAGGACGGCGGGGTTGCGGCCGAAGCACGAGATGGAAATCTCCTCGCGCTCGCTGACGACCAAAAACGCCGACTGCTCGCGGTTCTCGTGGCGCTCAAAGAGCAGGAGGTTGTTCTTGAACCAGAAGAAGTGGCTGCCAAACGAAGGCGTGTACTGGAGCGGCTTCTTGCGGGGAGAGAGACCGTCGCCCTCGGTCTCCTCATCATCGTCCTCGTCGTTCCAGCGGAACAGGAACCACGAGCGAGAGTTGATGTTGGTGTTGACAATGAAGCGGCGGGAGCTCTGAGCGAAGCGCTGCTGGGTGACCCAGGTCATGATGATGTTGTAGATCTCATCATCGGTGCGGATGCGGACGACAGACATCATGTACTTCTCAACCATGCCCCACACATACTCGCTCATGTAGGTCCAGGCGAAGGTCAAACCGGAGATCATGAGCAGAAGGGGAATGTAGAGGTTGAGGTCGATGCCCAGGTAGGTCTGAATGGCGGTGGAAAAGACGGAGAATCCTGGTATTAGGTAGTCGAGGAGAGCAAACTGTGGCATTGGCGGAGGAAGGGCGCCATGGGCACCACCGTCAAGGCTGGGACCACCCAGGGTGGAGGCGTTGATAGACTCCATATTGGCTATGGCCGGGAGGAAAAAGAGGAGAATTTGGAGGGGTATCATGCAAGTTGCAACAAGCTGGTTCAAAAGCCCCAAGTTGCGAGTTTGTTGCCAATGGGTTTTGTGCTGGAAACCAGAGTTGCTCACTGCAAGTGCAAGTGCAAACGAGATGAATGAAGGAGAGAGTTGGCCAAAGTGCAAACAAGAAGATGGTTTAAATAGTCCACAACCACCAGGTGATATGCAGAAAACTGCAGCTAGTGATCCGCCAAGCTGCAGTGGAGAGGCATCCAGCAGCCCTACGAGCCGCGAACCTGAGTCACAGCGACTGTGGAGTGGATGTACAGCACAGTATTCGCCTTGTTCCCAGTCTTCAGAGTCTGACCATGGCTAGTCCCCTTTCACCTCGCCGGGGTTAGTGCGGGGGGCGGCCAGGCAGTCACCGGCCCCTACCAGTGTCACGGCCCACTAGCCACTGGCTCATTCGCAGAATCGTAGCGTGGTCCGTCAGTGTGGAGGGCACCCACCCACTGCCTTCGTGTGCCCCCCTAGGCTACCGCATTGGGGCCTGATTGCCTTGCCTCAAAACTTGGGGACTTTGGTGTTGTGCAATTATTCGGGAGAGATGCATGTACTTGTGCTGTGAGGTCTTGTGGGCTGCATGTCAGCCATGTTACGTTGGCAGTGCATCTTGTGAGCTCACACACCCTTTTACCTATTGTAGCGCTGATTGCATATTGCCAGAAATGAAGGGAGCCGCATCCTCCTGTATCATTGCAGCCAATTGTCTCATCTGGTTTGCTTCGTCTTGGTGTTTGCACTTTGGTGTGCGGTCGGAAGAGCACATGTGCACATGCGCATCCCCGTCGCGCAACATGCCATGATCCTGGAAATGCCCGCATCACAGCTTGCTTGTTCAACGCACTAATCGCTCGCCTTGATTCAATGCAATTATTCGCTGTTCAATCGTGCATCCTCCATCTGTCTGTCTGTGCCGCACACAGCATGCCGGCAACGCCGTCTCAAGCCAAGGCCGCCTCGGGGCTTAGTGGCACAGCCACCCATACTACAGCGCGATGCACGCGGGAGGGAGTCATCCACCGGCCCACCCGCCAATGAGCGGCCTCAATTGGTTGAGGCCGCTTGACCGTGAGCCAGATTGCCAGTGACGACATAGTTTTTCCATTCTCGAACCGTTGCGCATCCTGCATACTCGGGAATTTTGCTCCTTATGACATATTTGCCGTCGGGTTTTATGGAGCCGCTTTGCCGGTCGTGTCGGGTGCACTGTTCAATTGCTAAAGCTAATTCACCACACAATCCACAAACCCACTTGTGTTGTCCGCGGACTTTGCTTCTTGACAACTGGCACATTCATTATCCACGCCTAAAAAAAAGCTGATACCGTATAATCTCGCAACATTCGGACAAGAGCTCCACTCCATTTCCGAATTTCGCGAGATTATACGGTATTGTTTTCAAATTAGTTTCTCGTGACAATATTGCTTCTTGGAGGGCATTTTTTGTTAGCAGAGTTTGGCCGCTCTGTGAAGACCGTACTGAGTCACCCGGTAGCCAAAGTTCTAAAATAACTTAAGAAACTAGGGAAACTATAATCCGGTATGAGTCTTGTTCAGTATGCGACTTTCTTTCCATAGTGGGACAAAGCTTCCAGCGTGGCAAGAAGGGTCTCCCAGTGGTGCCCTTTGCGTTCCCCCCATCTAAATAACTATCGATAAGATAAGGAACTACCGTTTTGATAATTGTGAGAATTTGAAATCTTGGCTCATGATTGTTTATAATTGGGTGATTGGATTTACAAGGATGAATGTGCTGAAGCTTCTGGGAAATATAACATTCAGACGTGAAGGCATGCCATGATTTCTCTCAACTCGAATACTGATATTTATTTCAATAAAATAACAACAGGCTCTGTATAGAAAAGGCCAAGCTCTTTTCAAGAAAAGCAAGGACTGCTCATGCTCCTTGTTGGCACATTTAGAAGAACAACTCCATAGAACGATGCAAAGTCGCTACAAGGACCGCTCATCACAAGGTTGAGGCTTACGTCGCTTGCTGCGTTTCCCCATACTCACGGGACGACTGGGACGTCTGGTATCGCAATTTTTGGGTGAGTAAAGAGGCTGTGAGCCAGCTTTATCCACATAGATCTGAGTATTAGATCATGGCATGCCAGCAAATTGGCCAGCCCCTTCAATCGTATGAACCCAGTTTGCGCGTCCACCAATGTAAATCTCCAGCTGAGGCTTGTTTTGATTCAGAAATTCAAGATCATCAAAAAGACCCGCGCGGAGAACTGTTGTCTCCTCAGGGACACCAGAAGAGTCCAGCTTCAACCCGTACAGTGGTGTGCCTAATGACGTCAGCCAACCTTTTTGTTTTCTTGTCTCAGAGCAACGCAACACACCGCAATCAGGACAAAAGTAGTTTTTGATATGGTTCCCGCTGTCTGCTGTTTTGGGGACTTCCTTGGGGTTTCCAGTGATTGTTAGGTCGGTGTTTTTGACAATGAAACTGTACGAGTAAAGAGTCCCCGTAAGTTTGCGGCAATCATAGCAGTGGCACAGAGCCTAGTCAAAAGTTGCAACATTAAGCCAATGAACAGTAAACTTTTTTGAGGGGGAGCAAACTTACAGACGCAATGGGCTGACCACTGTATTGGATTTTAATATTTCCGCAAAAACAACTTCCGGCAGGCATTTTGAAGAGAAAGCAAGTGTCTAATATGTTGGTGATGGGCAACAGTTTGGTAGGAATACCAATCAAGTATATATGCTGTTCGCAGCCTGGTTTAAATCTACCCCAATTGCAACGCTAAACGAGCTAAACGAAAGACAGCTTACAAAGCCATCCCAACACAATTTAGTCCATTCACTGCCCCCAACGCCGAGATGCGTTGGGGCTTCTCCACTGCTTGTAAGCAAAGTGGGTTAGCGAGCGAATTAGCACATTCCGTCGGCAAGGCGCACGTCCCGACACCTCAGGATAGGAAGAGCGCCCAGACGACTCTCCATGCGGCTCAAGTGTATTTGCAAACAGGTGCGCATGCTAATAATAAAAGTACAAAAGGAAACTTCAGTGAGGCAAGAAAGCCGGAAGCTCTTGGCTCATCCAAATTGATGCCGATTCTGAGGGCAAGTCATTTGTCTCGCACGTGGCTGATGCGCGCAAGTGCGTGGATCAGTGAATCCTGAGGGATTCCTGTGGAGGATATTTGTTTGGGTTTCAGCCTCAAAATAGCCAAGCAAAACTGATTTCTAATCATAATTATATTCTGTAGGGATAGCTACCTAGAACTGAGCATAGAGTCATATGGTCATCATGACGGTGCGGGAGGTTCTCTCAATTCCCGTCGCCACCTTCCTGTTCACAGCCACGACTCATTCTGCAGTTTAGGGCGTAAGGTCTAGCCGTTCGGGGACGTACTAGATCGCGAATGTCAAGTTGTTAGTTTCATGTTGATCCCGACAAGAATAAAGTTACTGGTTTCAGTTTGGACTCATAGTTGCACTGAAACGTTTCTCTAGTTTATTCCATAGGCAAGTTGCTAACAAAGTGGCCCTTGTCAATGTGGCACCCTATCATAAAATGCAACCCTCGAATGATTGTCGATTAGACACTTTGCAAAAGATCACATATCCCAGAATTTTTAGCCAAAATAAATAAATTTTATACATAAATAGGTATGTTTCCCGAAAGATACTCTCTTAGCTTTTATTCGGATTATTTTTCTTTTGGGTATTGTGGTGGTTTAACTAGGATCAATGTTGCGCAGTGGCCACAGTGAAGTACCTTCGTGAAAATCATTCAAAGGTCAGATTAAGCAAGACAGAAATGAGAGCTCCACACGAGCTTTACTTAAGTTAGAGAAATTTTATAGAATAACGCATGAAGCTATGACGGCTCATTTGGAAGTAGCATAGCAAGGGTGAAGCCTCTCATAGTTTGATGGAACGATCACTGTCGCGTATCAGCGCCCGACCAGTCACCCAATAAGAGGATGCACTGATTGGACGCGAATTCCACACCCATGCAGATGGCGACCATTCATATAGCAATTTACATACTCCCTCGTTATTTTAATGTGAGGATGGGATCGCTGTCGACGACTTCACCGAGACTTGAGCTGTTGACTATAGTTGTCTTGGAGTACTAGATGGCAAACATTGGCACAATTCTCAATTTATTTTATTATAAAATTCATACATGACAAAAAATTGGCCTGTTCATCCCTGTTGGCATACAGTGTGCCAAACAAAATCACATCGGCCACGGTTAGACCCTTTGCCAAGCCCCCAGTCTCTCCCTAAATGACCCTAACAAATGCCAAGACTCAATTAACTACGCGCTATGCCCAACACCCTGACCATTTGACCAACCAAGTGGACGGTAGAAAGCCAACATACAAAATGCGGAAGATAATGACCTGGTTAGAGCTCACGAGAACGCCAAAGCCCAAGGGTTGACTAGTTATGATTGGCAGAATTTCGCATCCCCTTTCAGCTTTTCAGCCATCTCCCAAGCCTCCTAACCGTTCGAGATTAAGCGCGAAGTGGCATGCGCATACTAATACTGGCCATATTTCCCAACCAGAAATGAGTTCGTGTCGTGGGCACTCCTCACTTTTGACCCTGCGCGCTTCCAGCCAGCAATGGACGGCCACAGGTGGTATGCTAAATACATCGCAGAGCTTGCGACATCCACACGCGAAACGGGCCATGCACCATGGTTCTCGCTCTACAGCTCACATAATACAGGCCGACTCGTAATCGCTGACGCCGCCATCGCATCCGTATTCCTTGCTGCTGTTACTCTTTGCATCAGCGTCGCCATCCCGCTCCTCCTCCGCCGCCTACCACGTGCGGCTGCAGTTGTATGGTGCGGATTGCGAGGAAATGCCACCGAAAATCACTCAAATGCGTCTGATGGTTCTAAGCGTTCCGGGTCATGGCACTTGCCATTGATGATGGCCAATTGTGGAATGTTTTTGGGTGATGCCGTTGGGTCGCTGACTGCTACTCGACGTCATGTCCAACATTCCGAAATCGCACGGGCTGCAATGTTTCTAGCGTTCGCAGCATTCTGCGTTGTTGCTGGACTTGCCGGCCCCCTCATTGCCCTCTTGGTATCAAAAGGCGTTGTTCATGGTTTCGCTGGCCCAGAGTCCGGACCTTGCCTGGGCCAATACAACTTTACAACAAATGCCACCAACTTCGTGGCGGGAGGACTCAACCACCATATGAGATCCTACGAGCTTCTCCCATGGATGTCGAGATTCAACTATTCTTGGCAGGCCAATAATACCGAGTACGCTAGCGGTAAATCTGTTCTTGAACCGACGTCAATGGTGCGTTACGAATCCCTAGAGGGCTGCCTATTGAATGACAGCGTACTTTGCAACTCACGCTTTCCCCGGACACACAAAGTGACGGTGGAGCTGTCTCCTTCGCAAATGGGCCTCTGGTATCCCGAAACATGGAGCCTTCAATTTAACGGGTATTGTTTACGACTAAATTCGACCTCGATATCCGGACAAACTAGGTCCGGAATCAACGTTTTCGGGCTTCAACTCGCCCAAGGCTCCCGGAGGACAAACACGAGCGTTTGCCCATCTGCTCTGCAAACCTTGGCGTCGTTGTATCTGGGCCAAAACGACGAGCAAAGATTTGACCGACGCAAAAGCATAATCACCGATAGCTTCTTTGTCAACGAGGACCAAGAGAAAGGATACCAGTGCTACAAGTGGCGCGACTCGCTGCGTGCATTAGATGCAGATTCCATGGCTGTCATTACCGCGCTTCCGCCACGCGATGAAATAAACCAGAGCGAAGACGACGAGCTCTACCTCCCGCCCGTTTCCAACTCCGCGTTTGAGTACACACCTAATCAAATAGCTCACATTTTGTGCTGGGAAGACCTCTATGTGAAGACAGCCACGGGCTCCTTCAAGACGAGTGCCAGCTGGGCGAATCGCAGCGCTGCAGTTGAAGCCCACGGACTTCCAAAGGGCCTGACTGCGCTGCTGCATTTTGCAAGCACCGAGTTTCTGGTCAAGCCCGCACGCTTCCTCCGCGGGTCGGCTTCGCTTCTCCAGAGCATAGCCGAGACCCCCGCGTGGGAGTACAACCCGGTCAACGCGCCGCCTGTGCCCTTTGGCGCAGAGGTCCACCGCTGGGCTCACATCGGTGCGCTGGACGTTGCGAGCAAGGCTGTGCGATCTGCCACGGGGTTCTACGGCCGCGGAAACACGACTGCGCTGGAGAGGGCTGGAATGGAGGGCGGCGTGAGCGACGAGCTGCTCGATTTGTGCGGGAGCGTCCGCAGGACTAGCGAGGGGACGATCGCGCTGCCTCTGAACACCCTCGTGGGCTTGGCTGTTATTTTGGTTGTTGCTTTCTTGTGGTGGATGGCGGAGCGAATCGGTGTGGCTTTGGCGAGCTGGGGTTTCGAGGGTCCTGGTGGCGCTATTCGTGCATTTTTGATGCTTCCTGCCTCAACGCCAACCAGCCTCGCAGTATCAGTGGAGATGCGAGATTTGTCTGGGAAAACACAAGGTGTCGAGGCAACTGAGGTGGTAATTGGAAGTGCTAGTGGGCAGCCTTACATCAAGTCCATTGGATCAATGAGTGGAGGCCCAAGCCTGCATCCAACTCAGGGCAACAGATGGATTCTATCTTGGGGATTTTTGGGGCTGCGTCCGGTTAAGAATAAGAAGATAAAATTGCAATAGATATCTGCAGAATTTAGAGAACCAAACATTACTTATGTTTTCCACTCAGCTGTCATCGTTTAAACACAAACGCTTGGTTACTAGCTCCTCAAGTTTAAGATCCTGGAATGTACAATCCAGCCCATGAATGGCTGCAACGGAGGCACTTGTCCAATAGCAGCTACATAATATTTATTTGAGCCAAAACAAACAATGCCGAAGAATAATTATTTAGACATTTATTTATTTATTGCCGGTAAAAAAGAATAGTAAGACCTATGGCTTCTGTAGGGGCCTTTTGCAGAAAGGTGTCGAACTGACAACCATTCAAGGGCCGCCCCTTACTTGTAGACCCCTTCGCTTCACATCGCTGGCCATGGCACTGTTTTCGGTGGTGGCAGTGCAAGACGCCCAATTGGTCAGGATGGGTGGCTCATATACTTGCCTGACTATGTGGTGCATTTTGATTGGGAGATTTGATGCAAGGCATTCTTAGGCGACCCAGGCTAAATAGACGTAAGCCGCCTAACGAGGCTCTGCGGCGCGGTTGGATTTTGGACTTTGCATCTGCTTACTCTGATATTGGGCCGCGCTATCTTTTGGATGTGGTCAACAGAACCGACAAAAGGCCTACGTTACAAACATGAGGTGATATCTGGGTTTTTTTTCTAACCTATTGAACAAAATATGGATCCAATCGGAGCCGTGACCAGCTGTTTGAAGCTGGTGAATAAATCACTGAAGGCCGCGAGCACCTTGCAAGAATTCTCCGAAATTCAAGATGACTATATGGATCTGAAAGAGCAGGTAGGCTCACAGCTTAATATGGAGATTCTTCTGCTATGAAAATAAAGCTTTAACAAGGAGAGAGCAGGTGACAAGCATCGACGCCGTTATCCGAGAGTTTCGGAACATTCCTGGCCTGTTCCCCAGCGACCAGACCCTTCCTCAGGTATCCGAGCCGCTGTATATTCATCAGGCTGTGCAAAAGTTGGAGCAGATTCAGAAGGAACTCGACGAAATTGTCATCCACTGTACACAAGCGTCAAACAGCGAGCGAGCAAGCAAGCGCAGATGGATTCCACAACGAAACAAAATAATCAAGCTAACCAGAAAAGCTGTGGATGCAAAGTCGGACCTACAAGCGGCGGTAAACTTTCAAATGATAGGCCTAATGATTTTGCGCACAGAAAGAGAAGATCAGTACGTTCTGCACACATGCTCCTTTAAAAGGGTTGACATAGACATGGATATCTGGGCTCACCAGAGCAGATTTCGCTTAGAGGCTTTAGATATGATTCGATGTTGGCGGCGATCACAATCAAGGCCATCAGCGATGGTGGCTTCACGGCCAATCAAAGACCCGGGTCCGTATCGGATAGAAGAATCTGAATCTTGTGAAGATGGTATCATCAGAATAACCCAGGGTGGACAAGAACATTCCGACAGCATAAGCACTTTGTCAAGTGACTATTCGAAAGATTCAACCATTATATTGAACAGCAGAGAAGAGCTCGATTCACCAAACCTAGAAAGGGACATTCCTGCTTTGACTGCCAGAGGAATACAGGAATATACTGAGAGATGCCATTGCGGGTGTCACATGAAATCAGGCCATTACCGAACACCAGCATTTCTACAGCCGATCCTCGGATCTCTTGCCATAGCGTACACCCCAAAACCCAGGGAAATCGAGTCCCAATGCACAGGCTCGGGATGCCAATGCTTACGACAAAGCGTAGTCAACGCCAAATACAGTGTTCCGCGGTGGCTCTGGGCCAGAAATCTGCTGTTCAAAATAGCGTACGGGAATACAGGCCTCGAATTTGCACTTCGGCCTGCCAGGATATTGCTTTCTGATAGAAGCATATGGGGGTGGGTTGAGCGATCAAGCAGATTTGGACATACTGTTGGCAATATGGCTTTGCCTTTCTTCCCTGACGATCGGGACGAAACTGGGAGTGGGTTAATTGAAGTGAGTAACTCGGTCTTGGATGTGGCTTGAGATCTTGAACTAAACTGGCACTAGCGTTCCCTACAACACAACAACTATAGGGCAATAGAGTTGTTCCTGTTGCAATGGCAAAGCTTGCTCCCAAAGCAGGGATTATCGAGGTACTGTTTACAACCATGTTTTGGGGTGAATAGAAGCAAGAATTGACATTGGTCAAGGGAAGCGGGGATTATGGCCGCTGGAAAATTGGAGGAAAATGGATTCTTGGACGACCGACAAGAACAACTGTTGCGCCAGATTTTGAAATGGGTTGATAGGCCAGAACAGAGGTGGACAAGCCTTCATGAAGCGGCCAAGCATGGACGCGGCATACAAGCGGCGCTGCGACGAGACGCTTGGGCAATAAGCGAGGCTGGAGGTGCATGGGGAAACACACCTCTTCATATAGCCATCCTATGGGACAATGTTGAGGTGGTAGAAGATCTTATCACTGCTGGAGCTGACGTCAATAGGTCGGATTTTGAGGGGTGGACCCCACTGATGCATGCTGCAAACCTTGGCCGGGTCGAATGCTTGCACCTGATACTTCAAGCAGGATGCAATATTGAGCAAAGGAGCCAGAGTGGTAACACAGCTATACACTGTGCTGTGCACAATTGCCACCCGGAGGCAGTTGGTTTGCTACTGGCCGCGGGTGCATCTACGTCATGTCGTGGTCAATTTGGCCGGACAGCTTTGCACCAGGTTGCCTCTTTGAAACACATGGAGGCAGATCTAGTTGCTTCCGGCAAAATTTTCGACCTGTTACTTGTAGCCAAAGGTGTCGAAATCGAGGTGAAGGACGACTTTGGCTGCACGCCAGCCATGCTAGCGATAATTCACCACAACCTGGCCAGTCTAAACCATCTTATCCGAGCCGGAGCCTCGCTCAGGGGTCTCATTAATTTCTCAGAAAACATACTCCATATGGCAGCAAAGTGCTCCAATCTCAAGATACTGGAGTACCTGCTGAGCGCAAACCCAGATGTCTTCTTGGGCATCGATGTTGATCATTGCAATAAGTTTGGCCGCACTCCATGGTGTGAACTTTTTTTCACGTTTCACGCAAATCCTCTCCTTCTAGGTGGTTACCAGAGGCCTTGTTACGCTGAACAAGAAGCCTTTACCAGGCTATACCAGACTGTACGTGATCAAAACATACAGCGTGATATTCAGATCTTGGAGGGCGCAGCAGCTTCATTGAGAAACAAGGACGGCGACGCTGCAGGCTCCCAACTGGATGCTATAATTAGCCAAAAGCAAGATTGGGAGAAGTATGACCTGGTGGGATTTTACCGAGGCATCCGACAACAAATCCAAGCCAAAAACTATGAGGAAATGGTCCACGCCCTGACGGAGGAAGTCGCGCAACTGAAACATCAGATGGACATTTCGCCTTGGGATATAGAGTCCCCATTGAGATGCGACCACTGCGTTAAGGAATTTTGGGCTCGAGATGAGGACGAATGGGAGACTTGTAGCTCTGATGACGAAAGCGAGAGTGATTGAACAAGGAGACGACATGATCAATTATAACTCGGATTGTGTCCTTGACAGAAATTTCAATAACACTAGAAGATCTGTGGAAAGTCATTTCTGCTCATCTTGAGACATTTGGAGCTGTGACGTCACTGATGCAACTCACCCGCACCTGAATCTTCGCAGGGAACGATGGTGTCCCGACTCATTGATTGACGACATGAGGTCTGACCGCTGTTCACGAGACGGACTCATACGGCCAGTATATCCATCACCACGTGTGCTGAAGAAGAGCGTTGTGTCTATTTCTGGCACCTACAAGCAGCTTGGTGGCCTTAGACGTTAATTGAGGAGGTGGTCTTGATCAAGAATAGACCAATAGCACTTGTGAACAAAAATAATCCAAAAAGAAAGAAAAAGAATCTGAGATATTATTTTTCGGTAAATAAATTTATTTATGTATTATTTTTAGCCAAAAATGCCAAGAAATGTGGTCTTCTGCGGTGATCCCCTGTCGCAAAGCGTCGACCTAATAATCATTCAAGGGTTGCATTGTAGACTGCATCCACGTAAGGTTGACTTGTAACCTTGAAATTAGACTTGGCAGCTTACAAGAACCGAGTGCGCAGCGATCTGCATTGGCATCAGAATGAAAGTGAGACGGGGAGTCGAGAACCGGTCGGCACAAAGCCAGCTCGCATGAGAAAGCCCAATTGGGAAACGTCTGGATCGGCGTGTCGGAGGTTGCGACGCCGTTGCGCCGATGCACCAGCCAGTTCTTGCGTACAGCTGCGTCCGCCATTGGCCCCTGCGGCACAGGCCCTGGGGCTGAGTCTGACAGGCGGGCTCCGCTGTGCGATGCTGCAGCAGGGCTGATTTGGCAACGTCCCGTCCGCGGATCAAACAGGCATGATTAGGGCTGATCTGGGCCTCGTCCGCGGAGGAAGCGGGCGCTCGCGATGGCGCGTCCCTGTTTTTCGCTGGGCTGAGCCCTTGTGGCGTGGTAGATTACCGTTTCATTGCAGCGAGTCCATTGGCTCGCAGCACCGCCGTCAAGTCAACTTCAGACCCTGATGCTACGCGTCCCGACAGCCCGACCTGGAGGCACGGGAAGGATCATCGCGCTGCTGTTCAGGTCAAGATGCGCAGTCGTTGTCGATAAATATCATCCATCCCATCCGCTTTCTTGGATTTAGTCACACTCAAGACATCACCAACAAACACTCCTCGTCTATTTACTGGAGCGGCTACCGAGTAGCACCCGCCGACTTACACCCTCGACTCCACGGGGCTATCACCTAAACTAGAACACACATTCTAATTGATACCCACCGATCACACATACCGGCACTCGGCCCGTCGGGACTAATGGGTTCATCATGCAATCACACGCTGGAAGACATGTCGCGTTAGTCTTGTCCAGTTCAGCATTATCCCGTAATCTTATTACTAACCTTATTAGTTCCCGACCACCAGGAAAACATTGTCGGTCGATTCACCTTTAACGAACTAGCCCGTTTGATCGGCGGCGCGGGCACCTTCATCGCCGTCGCCGTCAGCCTCTACCTCATTTTCCGACATGCCTTTAGCTACACTAAACCACGCGAGCAGCGACAGTAAGTCGCAAAAGAGTCAATCAGCTTAGCCAAGTAACTAACAATGTAATAGAATCATCCGCCTCATTTTCATGGTCCCCATATATGCCGTCTCTTGTTTCCTACAAATCTGCTTCTACGAAAAAGCAATTTACATCGAGGCCGTCTCCTCCTGCTATGAGGCAGTCGCCCTGGCGGCATTCTTCTCCCTCATCTGCCACTATGTCGCCCCAGACCTACACTCGCAAAAGGACTTTTTCCGTCAAATTTCCCCCATCAAGCCTTGGATTGGACCCGTGAGATGGCTATCCTATTGCACTGGTCGCGAGCGTGGGCCGTTTCGCACACCGCGATCCGGTCTCACTTGGTTCAATATCATCTGGGTCTGCGTCTACCAATACTGCGTGATACGCACCTCCATGACAATCGTGTCGGTAGTCACTCAAGCCACCGGGCACTACTGCGAGAGCTCAAACGACCCGCAGTTTGCCCACCTCTGGGTGACCATTATCGATCTCATCTCGCTGACCGTTGCCATGATCAACCTTATTCAGATCTATGCACAGCTCAAGGCTCCGTTGGCCGAACACAAGCTGCTCACAAAGTTCATTGCCTTCAAACTCGTCGTCTTCCTTTCTCTAATTCAAACCTCTATCATCTCACTCGCCACGTCACACGTTGATGCCCTCAAGCCAAGTGACACTCTGGCAACGGGAGACGTCAAGGTTGGCATTCCCAATCTCTTGCTGTGTGTCGAAATGGCAGCCCTGGCCATTTTCCACCTCTTTGCTTTCCCCCATGCTCCCTATCACCCCGGTTCCAAGCCGACCTTTTATCCACCCCCAGACGCTTCTAGTGGCAGTCCCTACCTTGAGAACAAACAGCAGGCTCCCAGCGGCGGCTTCCTGGGCTTCGGTGCCATCTTTCAGGCGCTTAACCTGTGGGACTTTTTTAAGGCTGTTGGTCGAGCCTTCAGATGGGTGTTTTGCGGAGTGAGAAAGCGCAAGAATGATATTAGCTATAAAACTTCTTTGCCAATCAATGAAGGTCGTCCGGGCAGCAGCGATAGTCGAGCTGCAGAAAACCACCCTCTTCAGTATCAGCATAATGAGCTGCGAGACTACGATCCTCCTGCATCTCCACCCCCACACTACCGCCGCCAGAACTCACAGTTTCCGGGATATGAGAATATGCGAGGGGAGGAGGACATAGGCCTGGTGCATCATGCGCAGCCTCAACCGTATGATTCTCAAAGCGCACGCGTGACACCTTCCCCTTCACCCTCTCCTCCCCCTCAATCTTTCAGACCTCCAGAGCAAGGAACAGAATACCGTTCAGGATAGATACCAGATATATGATGCAAGCTAGATTGCATATTGTTAAAAAGAAGAGCCATACATTTCTCTTCTAATATAATAGATTTCGATTTATGAATTCCAGATTTATTTGAAATTTTCCATTCAGAACACAAATAAACCTTCACCTTCTTCACAGCCGCCGCAACCTCCGCTTAGTGAGCCAACTATTCATTCACATCGCCCGAGCTCGCAACAACTTGCAGGCCTCGCCCCATGTTGCTGACAGCACCAAGAACCCCGCTCTACCAGGCCCTCACCACATCCCTGTTAGAGTGTCAATAAAGAACGATATGATCTACCTTTCCTCGTATTCATTGCCAAGCATCCAGAAACATACACAGGGCCCTGCGGCTTGCTCCGAGATTCTGACATGGGATAATTGCACAGAAGACCCCGCTGGGGAATTTGAGTTTGCACAAATCGCTCAAGCTCCATGCCATACGATTCAATTGTCCGTCGAGTTGCAATGCGGCGCAGAGTGCCCCCAGGACGGGCAATACTTCGTTTTAGGAAAATGACGCAAGGGCAAAAGTGATGCCTTGAGAGTGCAGCTGAAAATATCCTCTCAAAAGGGTGGAATTGTCCACGATGAAATAGAATAGGCCGTGCAGCCCGGAACGCCGATCCGGACTATGACGGACTTGGAGCCCTTTCAGGACCATTTAGGTCTTCGGACATTCGGGCTCCTTGGCGCTTCAAGCAATGCGGCTGTCCGAGCCTATCTGATGCCGCTGTAAGCTTATTTCTTCCCATTGACGATGCCAGCTGAGCCGCCTCCTCACGGCAGTGCGCACGATGTCATTCGCCTGGCTATAAAGGTTTTGGCTTCTAAGCTGCTCCACTAACGCAATAAGGCATGTTTACCGCCAAGGTGTCTCGGATTGGCTCTCTCATCCGAGCAAAGCCTGGCCCCTGAGGTAGTATTGGGGACATTATTCCCGGAATTCGAAGCCGGCGCACAGGCCATGCCTGTTCGGCTCTTGAATCCCCCACGAATCAGTTCGCCTCAAGTCCCTGGCCGACGTAAATTAAGGCCTTGGCCCGTGGAGAAGGAAGACTGCGCCGTGAAGTGAGGTTGTATCCACATTCCCATTCAGGTACCGCTCTTCCGGTGCTCATTATGGAACTTGCAGAGCCAAGAACACGAGGAGAATACGATTATGGGATTGCTTTTTTTGACCGAGCCAAATTAATATATAATGCGCCAGCTCGCTGGCAGCTCCCAGGAAATTGTCTTGGAAGAGCAGCGATAGTGTATTTCAAACCTGCGCCAATTCATAATGAAGCTTACTGGTCTCCTCTCCCTGGCGGCAGCCTTCCCGGCTGTTCATGCAGCCTTCGGCTTCGCTTCCGGCACCACGGGTGGTGGTAGTGCAACCCCTGTCTATCCCTCGACCAACGCCGAGTAAGTAATATCATCTTGAACTTGCAAAAGCATCTCAGCCAAGTGCCCCAAAGGAGAAAGCAGTTATAACACCCGAGTGCTAACGATACTCCATGTGATTAGGCTCGTTTCTTATCTGAGTGACAGCAGTCCTCGCGTGATTATGATATCCAAGACCTTTGACTTTCTCCAAAGCGAGGGTAGCACCACGACGCAGTGCTGCAGTGATGATCGCACCACAAAGTGCCCTGGCGGAACTTCGCAGGGTCAGCTTTGGATTCAGACAACTTGCACCAGCGGAACTTGGGTATCATGCACCTACTGGAACGCTCCCAGGACTCCCTTGAAAGTTGGCAGCAACAAGTCCATCATCGGTGTTGGCACCAGCGGTGTCATTCGAGGCAAGGGTCTCCGACTCAATGGTGGTGTCAGCAATGTCATTATCCAGAACATTCACATCACTGTACGTCTTATTTGCATTTCACCTTCAAGATTCACCCCAAACCACATCTGGTACTAAAACGGAGACTCCATTGCTAATACAAACACCGTAGGAACTCAACCCTCAATTCGTCTGGGGTGGTGATGCCATCACTCTCGACGGTGCCGACAAGGTCTGGATCGACCACAACAAATTCTCCCTCATCGGAAGGCAAATGATTGTGTCTGGCTGGGGTGCTGCCGGCCATGTCACCATTTCCGACAACGAGTTCGACGGAAGGAGCACCTGGTCTGCTGGCTGCAACGGCAAGCATTACTGGACCATGCTGCTCATTGGTCTGCAGGACTGGTACACCCTCTCTGGAAACTATATCCACGACGTCTCTGGCCGTGCTCCTCACATTGGAACCGACTACACTGCTTCCAAGATCTACGTCCACGCCATCAACAACTACTTCGAGGTAGGCCCCCTCCACTTGCTTGTGAAGTTTTTCAACGCTTGAAAATGGTCCCTTCTTTTCATGAATACGCGCTAATCAAGATTTCTCAGAACGTCGGCGGCCACGCTTTCGATGTCGACACCAACACCTGGATGCTCATTGAGGGCAACTACTTTAGCTCCGTGACTACTCCCATCACCTCCGGCAGCTACACCGCTGGAGGCCAGGTTTACTTCATCCAAACCGTCGCGGACGCCTCCAACGCGTCGGACGAGCTCGGCTACATTCCCGAGTGGAACCGCCTCTCCGGCTCTGGCACCGTCAACAGCATCGTTTCCCAGAACGCTCTCAACGCTCTTGGCCAATACCAGAGCAACATCAAGTGGTCGCACTGGGCGGTTGCTGATGTTCCCAGCAAGGTCAAGGCAAACGCTGGAGTTGGAAAGATTTAGGGTTTTTTTTTCTGGCTTACGATTGATGAATGGATGGAAGTTTTTGATAGCTCATTATCGAACCATTTGAATTGACAGTTTCATCCTCCGCAACCCGCCCCATCCTGGTCAGCCCTCCACATAATAAGCTCACAAGGTTCACATCGCTCGAGACATCTGTGCTTCGCAAAGCAGCATGTAATAAATGAATAAAAAAACGTAGCAAAAGCTTATTTTCTGGATAATTGCTTCTCCGTTGCGGCATTTTTGCCAAGAAATTGATTAGGAGATGAATTCTGTCAAACTCCCGCTTACATATATTCTAACAACTTGGCATCGGCAATCGCGGCAACCATGACAAAGGTAAATAAAGCAGCCAGCAAACGCGCCCAAGATCGAATTTCACAAAAATGTCGGCGTGAGCGCAAATCAGCCAGTAGGCACTTGGAGCAGGCTATCGACACGCTGGAATCAATATCTGCTGCCGATCGCGATGGCCAGTACTCCGCTCTGCTGCAGACTCAAGTAAGCCTCCTCAAGGATAACAAGAGCCTTCAAGAGGCTCTACTAGGTTTTCGGAAGCGGCTTTTCAGCATTAGCAATGCCGCCGCCACTGCCGCAGGTAGATTTCCTGCTCTCGCCATGTTATTTTGATTGCTGATTGTTTGCGCTTTCACGTAGAGGACGAGATATTTGAGAAGCTGCTCAACGTCGGCAAGGGTGATAAATATGTAGTGCCTATGAGCCCACTGGCAGAGAACCATGAGCAGGGGCTCGGCCACTCTTTAAACACTCCCTGGGTCAGCCAGCCCAGCACCGCGCAAGCCCAGGCACAGATTAGCCCACTGGCACATCAAGACACCCTACCATTCGAGACTGATCCGCCTCTTCCGGATGAGTCTGCAAGTTTCCAGACTTGCAATCTAGGAAGCAGCATGACTAGAGCTCATATTGTGTACCCCAGTAATTCTCTAGCATTCCTTAGCATTCTGCCGGAGTCGGATATGCATCACATATTTATTCAATCACCAACCGAGTTCGCTGACGGGGCACTCAGGGCCTGCAAGCAGTATTTTAATATGGAATCCAAGAGACGGTTCGAGACGATGGAGGCCCCGTTGAACGAAATGCATCTCCAAATGCTGGGTGAGAAGCTGGCTGCCGCATTAATAAGACTGCTTAGTCGGGCTGCGGGCATCGAATCACATGTGTATCAGCTTGTAAGTGGGAGATGACGCAACTTGAATCATTTCTGGTGAGTTGACATCTGTAGGGGCGAGCAGAATATCTTGAGAAAATTGTGAGGTGGCGACTAAGCAACACGCTCGAAGACTGTGCAGCGATTCTGCCAGAGTTTGCGCCAACTCGGCTTCAGCAACGACAAAACGGCGGAGGCATACAGCATCATTTGCTGGTTGATTTTATTACCTGGCCTGCCATCCGAGATCAAATTATCATGCATTCGTCCCAGCTCGATCTCGACGCGCTTCACCGTGACATTACCGCGAACACGGTAATCGAAGCGCCTTCCTATGGCGTTGCCCTGAGTCTTTTCGATTTTCATGAAAACCTGAAGCGTGCCAGCAGCCGGGAGCAGGACGGCTCAGCTTGCTATCTCCGAGACAACAACTGGGTCTTTTTGAAGGCGAGTCAGCAACTGAACCATAGCACGCCGAGCCAAAACTCTGTCGAGGATGCAATACTAGAAGAACTCAAGGCTCTCATGCACCAAGATACGACCTCGGTCTCAGAGCCTCTCGCAGCCCCAGAAGCAAACCCATATCAACTGTATGGATCGACTCCAGCATCAGACTTCTGGAACGATATGCTGGCCAAGAGCCAGGTGCTGCTCAGATCAGGTTACTCGATAATGAGCATCATAAAGGCCACTGGAATGCATGACCCCAGCTCTTGGAAAGTTGGCAAAGCTTTTGCCAGAAAATATCCCATGATTGACTGTTCATCTGGTAAGCAAATTAGCACCCTAATCTTGATATGCTCTATAAACCTCATACATCATCCCCATAACCGCCATGTTATATTGAAGGTTTCGTCGTGCTTTCTAACACAGCCACTTGAAAAGCTCTAGCTAGGTATGAAACAGTCTCTTATGTAGATGCCGCGAGTCTCTGCATGGTCAACTTAGCGCACACTGGCGATTTTGATGTCACGTTTGAGTTATGACGGAGAAGTGGAGTGAGTAAGGTAAAATAAAATCAATGTATCATTTTCAATGGTAAGCCGTGCACGGTGAGTATTCCTAAGGTGTTCTTGCGTCGGACGAGGCGTTGATAGATTCTAATGGACAGGTAATGGTTCAGGTCTTTATTTCATTAGCCATCTATTTATCATATACGAAGAAGAGCATTCTATCCGGCGTATCAGAGGCCCAAAAGCACAGCGTGACAGGACTTAGACATTCGCAGTCGGCCAATTTGGCTCGTAAGTGCCTGGAAAGCAGCTTCCCACGTCATATTCTAACCGCGTCTGGTCAAATGTCGTGGGAGGCCGCACGTATCTCAATGTCTCCAATTTGCCATTCCCCTTGCTAAAATCAGACGTGATTTCGTCCCAGTACTTGTCCTGGAACAAGTCTGGCACCTTGCTCTGCAGCGCCGCAATTAGTTTATATGATGCCACAAAAATTGTATGATAATGTCGAAGTTCAAAATCATGGTGCAGAGCACGAAGGGAGGCTTTCACATCGTCGGGATATTCGCCGAGCGAGAGCAAGAATTGGTTGTACTGGTTAAGCGAGACGCTGACCCGATAGCTTCCGCCTTCGTTTGCCCGGCGATCAATTGCTGCGAGGATACCAATCAGGCCGATGACGCCAGTTCTATTCATGTTAGTATTAATACAGTGCAGAAAGCTGCGAGTTTTGGGGGAACTGACTGATAGTCCGAGTTGGGCAGAGGCGGAACAACGGGCTCGTCCAGGCCAAGAAATTTACCGTTGGCCCAGCTGACGCCGGTGAAGCAGTCGGAAATCTGCTGCCAGCCACTACGATGTGCCTCGGGACCATGCCAGCCGTAGCAGTTTTCTCTGAGGTAGACAATTCCCTTGCCGCGTCGTCTTGCCACCTCCCGAAGGTACCGGTAGCCAAATCCTAGCTTGTCTAATGCCCCAGGTCGATATCCATCAACGACGACGTCAGCGTCTTGCAAAAGGGCCTGGAGCTGTCTCCGGCCCTCCCGGGTCTTAAGGTTGAGAGTTGTGTCATGCTTGCCGAGGTTGCCGTCCACCAGCAGCATACCCAGCTCAGGTTGGGTATCGCAGGAGATGCGAACAACGGTGGCACCGTAAGCAGCAGCCAATTTGGATATTGTGGGAGCTGCGATCACGCGGGAAATGTCCACAATCTTGATGCCGTCGAGGGGACGCAGCGAGTTGGTGGTCGGAGTCGGGTAGGGTACAGGTGGCAGAGCTTGCTTGTCAAACTGCTCCAATTGGTAGATTGAATCATTGGAGATGGCCTTTCCTTGTTCTGATGCATAAAACTCCTCGGGAGTGAGACAGACGGTTCCGGCTTGCCGCCAGTGCTCGTTGGCCTCAATATCCAGCCAGGTGCTGTCAAACTCCTTGATAGCCTTGCAGTATTCCTCGATAATTTCCTTATCGTCGGTAAGTTCAGGTCGATCCAACGGCAGGTTGACCATGGCAAGGGTCTTGTCTGCATTCAGACTGCCATGCAAGTGAAAGAACCGTCCGTCCTTGGTCGGATACACATTAGTACAGTTGAACCTCCATCGCGGTGCAATCCTGCCAATATCGTAGCACTCATAGCGCTCGGAAAAGTCGGGGTGAGTAAGAGACTTTCCATCGACCAGGACCAGGAAGGCCGAAAGGAGAAAGAGAGTGGCCAGATCTGTGTTGACAGTAGTGCCCTGTTCAACGGAGTATCGCTCACGAACAATGGCGTTGGCGTAAGTACCTGCCAAGGCCCAGAGTCCAGCACTCGATTCTGTCAGTTTGACTGGCACCGGGATATAGGGACTGGAGATCGCTCGAGTGTCAAAGGTAGTATTTTCAGCTAGCTCCAGCACCTTGGCTGGAATACCAAGCCTCTTGTCGCCGAGAAGTTCACGGAAGATCCGTTCGGATTCCTTTTGCACCGAAAAAGTAGTTGAAGACATTGCGAATTATGGAAAAGTGTTAGAGGAAGAATGAGAGCTAGGTCTACGTAGAATCATTTGATGCAATGGAGAGTGTTGATTTAATATACTACATCTCAATACAAGGCTACCAATTAAATCAATCATGTCGTCACCATGCCGTCGGAGTAGATCAAGCTTCAGTAGGCGTCAGAAATTCTTGACAACAGACCTTGTATACTGTATTTTCGTTTCCCTTGAATGCATATATGCTCCCGATTGATCCAAACTCCAATTTAGGCTGTCAGATATTCCTGACAGTCCGCATTTGTCTCCACTCATTCGTGGGCTTCTCACATGGATCCACCCTTATTACCGAAATCCGTAAAGAGGGGCCTCGATCAGCCGACACATGGTTGCTTCTTGGCTACCAACCCAATAGATGATGATAAAAGAGCCCTGGAAACTTGGTTTGCTCTAACACGAAATCTACCAACCATCAATTCATCCTCATCATCTACAGTGAATCAAAACTTTTACCCGTAGACTCGAACAAACACCATGGTCATTAGGAACCGGGCTGTCAGAATCGCCAACTGCAGTGGGGCCACTGGTGAGTGGGAATAACCAGATTTGGCTTCATGATCTGACCACTTGAGCAGGCGACGGCCCGCAAGCACTTCAGAGGCTTGTTAGGGAGGGTCCCGTCGATTTTATCACGGCCGACTATCTGGCGGAAGCAAATATTGGTAACTTGAAAAAATGAAAACACATGGTCGTTCGCGGCTGACAGGTTTACTACAGCGTGGCAAGCTCTCCACAAGCGACAAGACCCTTCTCTAGCCTATGACCATCAGTTCTTGAAGGCCTTTGATAAGCAAACGGCAGAGTTGGTGGCACAGAAAGGGATCAAAATTGTCCACAACGGTGGGGGACTTGACCCCAAAGGGTTGGCACGTGCTCTCGAGCAGCTGTTGGTCTGTTATGGCATTGACACCCTCAAAGTTGCCTACGTCGAGGGAGATGATGTCATGGAGTTGATGGATGCAGCCAAGAGTTCAGGTGAGCTAGTCCACTTGGATGACGACAAAGTCAAGTTCGAAAGTATCCAAGACGAGATTATTTCTGCGAACGCCTATCTTGGTATGGGCGGAACCATAGCTGCTCTTGAGCTTGGCGCGGACATTGTCATCAACGGACGATGTTGCGACGCCAGCCCCGTCATGGGTGAGTAATGACAGATTTCAATACAAATTTGCGAAGCTAAAAAAATCTCGACAGGTGCTGCGGCATGGTGGCATGGTTGGAAATCCACGGATTACAATGCGCTGGCTGGTTCATTAATTGCTGGCCGTAAGCTCCCCAGAAGAAAATTGCGTTCAACGACACTTGACTGACGGGTTCAGATTGCATCGAATGCGGCTGCTACGCTACTGGTGGAAACTTTGCCGGTTTCAAGAGCATTCTGCAAAACCAAAACCAAGGCTTCCCAGTGGCCGAAATCAACGCCGATGGTACTTTTGACATCTTCCTCCAAGATCATGCCAAGGGCCTTGTCAGCCCCAACACCATCACGGCTCAGCTTGTATACGAGATTCAGGTATGCAGACCAAACCTCCCACTTGAAAAAAAAAGAAAAGAAACTGACATCGCGAGAGGGCCCGTATTATCTCAACCCCGACGTAGTGGCAGACATTAGCAATGTAGAAATCAAGAATGCTAGCAAGAACCGGTCAGTATATTGATGCAGACTCGGAATCCAGGCTGATCCACTGTAGCGTTACTGTGAGTGGCATCGAGGGACTTGCGCCTCCTCCAACTACCAAGCTTGCCACGTGCTTCCTCGGAGGCTATCAGTGCGAGACGTCAGTATTTGCCACTGGTTTGGATATCCCAGAAAAGCTGGCAGCACTGAAGGAGAGTTTTGACTACAATATTCCAGACAAATCCGACTACAAAGTCTTTCGCATCGATCAATACGGCGTCCCACAGGAAGATGCTCCGTCACAGGCTTTGGCTACCTGCCAGTTTCGCATTTTCGCACAATCGGCCCGCGAGGAGCCCCTTCGAAAGGTGCAAGAGGTCTTGATGGGATATTGGTTGGGCGGGTTCCCAGGAATGCATCTCAACATGGACTTTCGAACTGTGAGAGCTCGGTGCATCAATGTCTCACTTCTTTCTAGCTAACAAGGCCCCAGATTGCCCCGAAGCCGTTTGTGGTGTACCAACCATTCCTCATCAACTACAATAAGCTCAATGTCTCCGTGACGGTGGGGGAGCAGACCAAACAAATTGCCAGCCCGCAACACACCGCCCCCTTTACAGGGCAAAAGCTGGCAGATTCCCAGGAAACTTACGTCGCCGACAGGTTTGGCCCAACGACCCGAGCGGCCCTCGGCACAAGAGTTTTTGCACGCTCGGGTGACAAGGGCTCCAATGCCAATGTCGGTTTGTGGGTTGAGCAGGCTGATGAATACCAATGGCTCAAGTCATTTCTGAGCGTTGCTACCTTGAAGAGTCTGCTGGGGGACGATTACGACCCAAGTTACATTATTGAGAGATTTGAGATGCCCAATATTCGATGTGTTCACTTTCGAATCAAAGGCATCTTGGAAGGTGGGGTCTGTTGCACTCCAAAGCTCGACAGTTTAGCCAAGAGTGTCGGCGAGTTTATTCGTAAGCCCATCTCAACGTTGCTCCTCGTTCTGTGCGTTTTTTATACATAACTAACCATCCACTGTGAGTTGACAGGAGCACGATATGTGGATATGCCAGTAAAATTTCTGGAGCGGGGAAGAATTTAGCTGGTTTCTCGACCCTGGGTTTCCCACTTTCCTCGTGCAGAGTGGCATGGCAAGTCACGTCAATCAGATCCCCCGCATTGCACGAAGGAACGCGCTAAACAAGGGAGGAACCCGCCGAGTAAGCGATTATCAGGGGCGGTACGAAATTGCTAATCTCAGTCATGCATTTGTTTCTGTACCATTCTATCTGCTTCATGCCCAATACGAATTTGTTATCTCACACAATCACTATCACATATGAAGCCAGCCTGGCTTCCTTTGGCCGAAATTTGCAATGAATGCGTTTGACTTCACCCCAATTAGAGGGCTGATTTACTATATTCAAGTCTATCCGTATATGTACTTTAATTATATTTCGTAACTGGGCCACAAACACAAATTTCCCGCCGCTCATATCAAATGCTTCTAGAGCACGCTTCTTACAGAACCAGCTTGGTAAGAAGCTTGCCCTGGTTGAAGCCGCTGAAGAGCTTCATCCAGATGGCGGGCTGCTCCTCGATGGGGGCCTCGACGACGGTCTCGGAGTTCTGCAGCTTGATGCGGCCGTCGGCGGCGGCGCCGATGAGCTCCTGCAGGATGGCGGGGACCTTGTCCATGTAGTCGAGCATGATGAAGCCGCGGATGTTGATGCGCATGGAGATGAGCTCGAACCAGTTCTTGAGGCCCATGGGCTCGTCCGAGTTGTAGCCGCTGACGGCGCCGCAGACGGCAATGGTGCCGTTCTTCTTCATGCGGGTCAGCATGGCGTCGAGGACGTGGCCGCCGACGTTGTCAAAGTAGACGTCGACCTCCTCGGGGGTGGCGGCCTTGAGGTCCTGCTCAAAGGTCGGGCTCTTGTAGTTGATGCACTCGTGGGCGCCGAGCTGGTCCTTGACCCAGGCGCACTTCTCGTCGGAGCCGGCGATGCCGATGACGCGCTTGGCGCCCAGCAGCTTGACGGCGATCTGGACGGCCATGGAGCCCGTGGCGCCGGCAGCGGCCGAGATGACAATGGTGTCCTCGGGCTTGGCCCCTCCGGCGTAGTACAGGCCGGTGTACGCGGCCAGGCCAGAGGCGCCAAAGGCTCCGAGGTAGTGGGTGAGGGGAAGGTCAGCCGGCAGGGGGGCCAGGGGCTGGCTGGTGGCGGCTTCCAGGATCACGTACTGGCTCCAGGTGCCGAGGTGGAAGTCCATGACCAGGTCTCCGGCCTTGTAGGCATCGGACGCCGACTCGATCACCTCCGCGATGATGCCCGATCGCATGGGCGAGCCAAGCGGGACGGTGGGCACGTAGAAGCGCTCCGGCGCCACAGTGCTCTAGATAAAGTTGCGCAGGCCGGTGTCGTTGGAGAAGTACTTGACTTTGCAGAGCAGCTGTCCCTCCTTGAGGCCCGGCAACTCGGCAGTCTTCAACTCGAAAGTCGCATCAGGGCCCTCGAGAACGGGAGCCCCGGTAGGCTTGTTGACAAGGACCCATTGCTTGGTGGTAGTAGGGGTAGAGGACGCCATCTTTGGTGTATCACAAGTGTCTTCCTGGGGTATGTATCTGGTGGTTTTTTTTTGTTCGGCTTCTTCCCCTTTTGTTAATCCAAGAGACAAATAATATCGCAGCTGGCGTCTGCCCCGGGACGTTTCGTTTCACCATTGTATTTATAGATGGCCTATCGTTGTTGGGTTAACATTGCGTGCGGAGCTGGTTACTGTCTTCGCTGTTGGTTGACCGAGGGCCCTAAACCGCGAACGTCTTGCCCGAAAGTTGTCAGTGCAGACCCGGTCCAAATTACATGGCAGCGTTTCATTTGCGATGGAGCGCTGCGACCTTGGCAAATCCGTTCCTGGTCCGCGGGCCCAGCATCGGGCTAACAGGGAATCCCCATACAGCGAATGGTGCGTGTTCCGAGATACTCCCGATTGGCCGCGGCAGCGTGGCTCACGATGGAATAAGAGGAGACGAGACACCTAAGTGTGGCAACTTGGTGGCGAGCTCCATAGAAAGAAAAAAGGGAGGGAGAGGAAGCAATTTTTTTTATTTCTCATCGTGGTTTCTAGAACATTGCAAGTGGCAGCGGGAGAAGTTGGAACGCGGGAAGGGAGGGTAAGCTAATTCCCGGCGTCGTGGCGCACCAGACATGCCTAATCAGTGCGTAAGGCTGCCCAGGATTGGCCGATCACGTCTGCATTTCGTAAGCGAACACCAGCCAAATAACGACCATGGCTAGCGCCTTTGCATGAACGGCGGCGGAATCAGCGCAGGCAGCATCCGGACGCACTACATTGATTAGTGGCATGGGGGCCTTTCCAAGGGCCTTTCCAAGGCGGACCGTAGTAGCGTCTGCGCGGCATTGAGCCTAACAACGGAGGAGTCGCCATTTTGGTCTGCCGAGGACGCTCGTGGTAATGCTCTGCAAAAAAAAGCGGAGTCGAGCAACGCCAACGGCTTGGGTGACGGTGGCCCAAAACAGGGACAAGAGAGTGCCCATCAGACAGCTGCTCGGGATGTGTCGCGAGCATGGGGCTGCCGTGGGGTCCGATGAGATGCTGCAGTTGGTGTTAATTACTTACCCCTTGAAGCCCCCGACTCTGCAAGGCTGCTGCTGCGTGACACCGTTTCCAGAAATGGCCCCAAATTACGGATGCAACAGCCCGTTGGCTAACCGTCTGCTAGCCAGCGGGCCGAGCTGCCATGCTCAGTCTTGGCTCGACCGAATTGTGGGGATGGACGCTTGCACTCGCTGTTTCGTAACGTGACGGCCAGCAACTGTCGGGTATGCTGGGGGCCCCCCATGCATGCAAGCAAATGGCCGTGATGCCGCGTACCAGATTTTCCACGCCGGCCCCTCTACGCGAGCTCGATCTTCAGTTTCATTGTAGTTTTCGTCATAGTTCCAACGGGGCCCCGTAGGGCCTGCGTCTGCCCACGGAGCCCTCTGTCGCATGGCCATTATTTCCGCCCACCTCCCGTTCCCGTTCCTGCTCCCCGTGATAGAAAAGCAACACAAACCTGCCTTATGTCAGATCTCGACGTCCGTCTGTTCGCTCGCCACAGCCTCAAGTCGCCAAGTTGCTGCTCTCGGACACCATGGAGACGCCAGCCGTCTACCTGCCCATCAAAAACTCTGTTCGGGCCGAGCTGATTGTCAATGCCATCATTGTCTTTATTGTTTTGTGCGTCGTCACTCTGCGAGTCATTGGGCGGGTCATCGGGCCTGGTTTAGGATGGGATGATAGTTTGGTCTTGATCGCAACGGTTTGTCACCTTTAATCAATGGCTTCTTAATATCTTTGCTAACGTACGCAGCCTTTGGGCGTTGTCATGCTCGTCTGTCAAGGCTTTTGTAGGTGGCGGCATCGCAAAAAAAACTCGCAAGCCTAGCTAACCAGGACGCTTAGTCGCACCAGTTGGAAACGGGTACAACTTGCCCGACAACCCAGCACGTAAGTTGACTCTTCTTTCAAAGTGACAATTCAAAATGATCGTTTTGTCTTGTCATGCAACAATATCGGAACCTTGACTAATTGTCTGGATTCAAATAGTTGCCGCCAATGTCCCTTTCATCCTCCAGGTAAAAGATGACAAGTCCTGCAACCAACCAAGTCTCCTCTACTCACTGTCATGACTAGTTGACCTTTTGTATGCAAGTTGTATACATTGTTCTTCTCGCAAGCGTTAAAGGAAGCATGCTATGTTTCTACCTTCGTGTTTTCCCCACTCCTTTCATGAAGATGGCTTCCAAGATTTCGCTGGGATTTGTCGGAGCCTGGATGATTGCCTTCGTCTTCGCCTGCGTCTTCCTCTGCAACCCAGTATCAGCACAATGGAACAGCCAGGGCACATGCGGCAAATACATCCCACTGATCCTGAGCTTAATTGCAACCAACGCTGTGGGAGATTTGGTCATCATGGCATTGCCGATGCACTGCATTTGGAGCTTGCAAACACGACGAGCCGACAAGATTGGTATCACATCCTGTTTTGCCTTGGGTCTTGCGTACGGTCCCTCTTCTACTTGCCTCCGATTATTTGCTAACGATACAAAGCTGTGTGGTCTGCGCCATCTTCCGATTGATTTACATTTCGACTGTCGACCTCACCAGCAACGTCACAGGCACCATGCCCGCCACAGTATTCCTCTTCACCCTCGAACCGAATCTCGCCATCCTCTGCGTCAGCATTCCAATGCTTCGACCCTTTTACGCGAAATACAGGAGGAGAGTGGGCGGTTCCCGGCTGCAGGATTACTCGGATGAGCGAAGCACCGGGTTCAAGGAGCAGAGCCAGCGCTCGGTTCAGGACAACTCGGCACGCATGCCACCCCAGCCCGACTCTCCGACAAGCTGGGAAATGGATGATTACAATTTGCATGCGAAAGGATCGCACGATGCCACCGCAAGGGGACTAGGGGATGAGTCTGGGTCGGAGAAGAATCTAACGGCGCATGCTCAAGTGCCAGATGAGCAAAATGAGATTAGGGTTGAGACTGGTTGGACAATTACCCACCACCAGGCCTATTAAGGGGAAAAGTTTTGCTTTTGAAAATATACCAATTACGTTCTTCATGAAAGCTCGTCGTCAGCTTTTCTAGATAACCGTACACGATAGATTATTAACTCTCATTTAATCCATAATTGCGTAGTCCATCATCCAAGGGACCGAGTTCCAGGATTCAGCCTCTAGTGTGATTTACTACATGGTTTGCAAGGCTCCGTCGATCCCCGATATCAATCTACTGGGGAGATTGGCCATGATCTCCTTCCGCCTCCGCCGCAGGTGGGTATGGTGATCACAATGCGAATCCAGGTCCACACCACAACCCAAGGCCGCGTTCATTTCTTTGCATCCTACCGCTACTGTCGCCTTCCGAAACCTATTCTTCTCAATCAATTCATTTTATGGTATTCTCTCTCTCTCTTTTCTAATAACACATGATGGGCTGTGCCCCATGCTATTTGAACGCATCGGCAAATTGTGGCATGGCATGGGTAGATTAAACTTTGCTACGCCGCAACTAAGAAAATCACCGATAGTACTGGGGGATATTTCCGACTCGTAGCAAAAAATAGATCAAGGGTTCCATAATGTAAGGATAAATACCCATCTGTCGTTATTGTGGCGTGACCAACTTCCGAATCCGACCAATCTAGGGTGGGTTGCTCAAGGCCTTCACGAGACACCGGCTATATGCTACCACGCTACAATCAGCTAGCATAGATCCAGTCTCATAGTATATTTATTAACTTAATTGGAATTTCATAAATTTTTATCCAAATTATAACAATTAGTAAAAAAAATTATTTTGGAATAGCTGAATCAAGATTTGATAGTGCGAGTGATAAAAAAAGAGTTGATTGCAATATTTTCAAGGAAACAAGAAAGATGAGCTCAGTACATCGCCAACTAAAGCTAGTTATTAGCCTAGCTAAGTATATCTGACTGAAAGGCGTTGTTTGACGTGATTGATAGTGAGCGGTTAGATGCTATCTTGGGTGTTTTGCGTACTGCGGTGCCTACACGACGGTGTCTCGGGTCGGAGCTCGACTCCGGAGACAAAAGGTTCAGTGGCCGGAGGAGACTTTGAAAAGATAGCTGATCTGATTAGACTAAGATTTCAGTCCTGCTTCTTCCAGTGTTACTAGAAGGTTCGGAAAATAAAGTATATCGGGATGCCAATTATAAAAGCAAATAGCATAATTCTAAAACGATACCTCACACAAGCTAGCCTTTTCCAGCACAACGAGAACAGCCAAGCGTACCACCATGCCCTGACTTTTGATGGACGCCTTGGTCTTGATTTCCCATCAATTGAAGATTGAGGGATGATGTACCAAGTCGAGACCCTTTATCAGAGCCTCCACTCGCATTCTTTACAGAGCTGAGGCCTTGGCTTTTGCCAGATTGCTTGCCCGCGCCTCCGGAAGAACCGCTACCAGATTGACTCTGGCCCGATTCAGAGGTGTCGGTCTCTGCTTGAGTAGATCCGCCAGTGACGGTTGAATAAGCGGCCTGAGATACTTCAGTGCTCAACGAAGTAGGTGTGGGTGTGGTAGATGAGGATTCAGCGGAGCTTGTGCTAACTGTGTCGTCTTCCTCGTCCGAATCAGATGCTGCATCAAACACGATGCTCGTGTAGTCACCACTTTGGTCACTATAGGTATAGTTCTCTGCTGGGTTGAAGTTTGTCACATCGACGCTCTCCACTGTCACAGTAAAAGGGCCTTCGTCGTAGTCCGTCTCGCCTCCGGCCCAGGAAATTGTACCTTCTGCATTGTCACTATCGCCACCAGCCCAGATACCCAACTTGACCCGCGATGGAGTTTGAGGGTACTCATCCCCATTGCTTGCATCCGCATAATTGAGGGTACGCATCAGAGTACCATCGATATACCAACTTAGAGATTCCTCAGTCCAGTAGAGAGTGTAGTTGTGGCTTGTGTCTTGGGCATCATCAACAGACTCGGTTGTATCGCGGCCCGAGTAGCTTGAGTCGCCTTTGCCAAAATAATTGGTTTGCACTTCATCAGGGTAGCCTCCAAGCCACTCCCAGTCGCTGACAATCCGTTAGAACAATCCCTTGTGAGTGGGAAATAAGGCTACATACATTTCGTCATAGTCATCAGACAAAAGGACCACGCAGGAGACGATTCCAGTGCCTGAGGCAGCTTTCATGTGAACCTCGACGCGACCGAAAAATATGTACCAAGAAGTTTGAAGTGTCGGCGAGTCTCCCTTCTCGGTGATGGTGAATTCGGCGCCTGATTCTGTGTAATTGACATCCCCTCCACCCACAGATTCCCAGTTGTCATCATCGGCACCAGAGGTAAAGTCCCACGAGTAAGTGGAGGATGAAAGCCCATTGTTGGGGTCACAGTCAGCTACCAAAAATAGTATCAGTTTAAGGAAAGGAAGAGGCGATGGTCATGACTTGTCAGCTTACTTTCCTCAACAGGATTGCAAGAGCTGGCTATAGCCCCAAGGAAGCCAGTTGCGGCTATCAGGCAGAATACGAACAATTGGTGCATTTTTAGGCTGAATGAAGGCGTCCAAAAGAGGCCTGGATTAAAAATAAAGCAATTATTAAAAGAAAGAATGTTGAAAGAGTGGAAGAGAGTGGTGTTTCAAAATGAACACATTGAGACCGTTAATAAATAGAAACAAACATCTCAAAGTTAGAGCCACCACCATTGGGCCTTACTATTTCGACAACACGGCAACTAGATGTACGCGGGTGCGCCCAGGGACTGCGTAACCACTTCCCGATGAAGCCATTTGTGGGACCACAAACGGCCAACCCCATGTCCATTCCCGGACGCCAGGGGCTTTTTCAGGTGAAGGAGCAAACGAAGGAACATTTAACTGAAACAAACCATCGGCTAGCTTTAATCGGTCGTATTTCTAATTGATTGCTATCGCCACATAGGTGAGTGCGGTGGGCGTTGCGCGGCCTCGGGCACCCAGTCATAATAATGCTCGGAATATAGGGACCAGTCCATGTGTACGGAGAAATTCTTAGGTTAAACATAGATTTTAGGCAGTTTCCTTTGTTAATTGTAACTATTTTTTCATCTTTAGTGCCATTATGAAGCGAGCTAAACCGTGTATTCGGCAGAATGTAGAAATACTCTTGCTGGTGCCTGTATCACGAATTAGATTGACGTCTTTCGCTCATACCATTATAGTATCCCGCGTGCAAACGATGGGTCTATTCTATGTCAGTAATGATAGTTCTGGCGTTTTCAATACCCAATTTGCTCCGTTTTCAAAAATAAAAATAAAGTCTTCACCAAAATTTCCACAAGAGCGAGGAAATGTGTATTTCAGCAGCCTCTGCTGATTTCCATCTTTTGGAAAGTTGAGAGATGGAAGAATAAGAAGCAGTTATAAAATGCCATCTCTTATGAAACTAGACAAAATAAAAAGCGTAGACACATACTGCATCATCAAATACGTGACATGCATATCGTTGCATCGCATCCAACAAGGAATAATTTCTCTAGAATCCAACGCCATTCAAACCCAATTTGGCCGCTCCCTATCAAACTTCTCCCTAGGTTCCGGCTTGTTCTTCAACACACTCTCTATCCTCTCCATGACCTCTGGTGTCAGCTTGTCGATGATCCGCAACGCTTTGCAGTTGTTGACAATGTGCTCGGGTTTGCTGGCGCCGAGAATGATGCTGCTCACGTTCTGGTTCTTGGCCACCCACGCCAGCGCCAACTGGGCCGTGTTGGCACCGAGGCTCTCAGCAATTTCTCCCAGGCTCCTGATTGCCTCGAGTTTTTCCTCTCGCCCGCTTTCCGAAGGGCCCATGAACTCTTCGTAGACGTCTTTGTGGACAGCAAAGCGTGAGCCCTCGGGGATGCCGTCATTGTATTTTCCCGTCAGGAGCCCCGAGGCCAGCGGCGAGAATACCGTGGTGCCATACTGAAACTGCTGGTAGAGAGGCGCATACTCGACCTCAAGACGCTCTCGCTCAAAGGCGTTGTACTGTGGCTGCTCGACAACAGGCGCAATCAAGTTGTACCGCTCCGCAATCTGGTTTGCTTCCACAATCTCGACGGCGGACCATTCAGAGGTTCCCCAGTAATATGCTGCGTTTAGCTGTCAGCTTACTTTGCAGCCCTGAATCGAACATGGGCAAAAGAAAGAAAATTTACCCAAGTTCAGATGGCGGATGACCTGCGTGAATCCTTCGACAATCTCCCGCATTGGCGTAGCGCGATCCGGGCGGTGGGCAAAGACGACGTCTACGTACGGCTGGTCCAACCGCTTCAAGCTACTCTTCAGTCCCTCGACGATATGCTTCTTACTCAACCCCCACGTGTTCGGTTCTTCGCGCTCCGTTCCAAAGAAGAGCTTGGTCGAGAGGACGTACTCGTCCCGCGGCCACTTCAGCTCCTTCAAGGCCTTGCCCAGCTCAACCTCTGATTCTCCGTTTCCATACGTCTCGGCTGTATCAAAGAAGTTGATGCCCTGGTCCCACGCGGCTTGCAGGCAATCCCTGACAGGTTGGCCTTTGTGGCTCTCGCCGTAGGTGAGCCAGCTGCCCAAAGAGAAGAGCGACACCTTCCTGTAGTAGACGTAAGTTTATTATTGGGCTAGGGCGAGGACAAGACTAACAGGCCACTGCCGCCCAGGTGCCGAAATTGCATGCCATTAGCCTTGTAGCTAGACTCTACGATCTTGGTAGCGAGGCGCATGATGGCTACGTATAGTCACAATCTTGGGTTCGGTAGTTATCAAATACTTCAACAATGGACCTTGTTATGGAAAAAGAAAAGCAGACTCCCTTCCTTCCAAGGTGAGCCTCACATTTTATACTGCTCGATCGGCGGTTGCTCGCTCGTGGGTTCCATACCGCCGAATGGCGGGGCAAACCAACAATCCTCAGCCTGCACTATCCCTAGCCAGCAACCGGTCATGTTTGATCTCATTAATTCTTTAAACAATAGGGGATAAAAATTCCTAGCCCTCGCCTAGCCGTCATTCTCGCCTCTCGATTGGCCGGCTCCAGGTCTAGAAGCGACAGTAGCGAACGCCTCCGCGCCAGCCGTGTCTCAGATTACACGTCATACAAGATGTCTCGGCGGGTTCCTTGCGAGCGTTGCGCGAATCCCTCGCCCTCGGTGGAACCTGATCAGCAGCAAATTTCCCAGATGGCGCCAAGCGCATGTCTAGAATCGCAGTACGTTGGAGCGGTGTTTCTCGGCGTGCATCGCATGACACGCTTAGCGGGATGCCGTTGTTTGGTTCCGTGTATCCGCTAGCCGTTGTTGTGTGTTTTTATTTCCTTTTTTTATTCTTTTTTTGGTGATTGGACGAACGCAAACGCCCCGCGCGCGACGACGTGTGATGGGAGCAGCCTCGGCATATTTCGTGCGATCGGATGTGGTACGTAGTAAATCTCAATGGGTGCGAGAGTGAGTGTGCGTGTGCTTCCCGATGAGATGCTGAGGTAAGGAAGTGTGCTCTGTGGAACAATGAGTGTGGTCAACGTAAGAGGAGACAATGCCAAGAATGTGGTTTCAGCCATGATGAGCCCGTCAAATCAATTTCTGGTCTGTCTGCGTAACCAAAAGGAACCCAAATTTTTTTGCTAAGCATACAAGATTTCTGCTCCAGATAGAGAGAGAGAAGAAAAAGCTGGTTTTTTTGCGGCTGTTGTGTGGTCAAACTGACTGGTTCAGTTCCATAAAAGGGTATTCCGTTTCGAGACTGGCATATTCCCTTTCCAAGTATCTCGTCCCTCCCCAAAAAAAAAAACGCCCAATACGCCTTCCCATCACGTAATCATAATCATTAACGGTACAAGTATTCATAACAAAAAAAGACAAAAAAAGGTGGCCGAGAGCGACAGCTTTATATGCCAGTCCCATTCAAGCATCATTGCGTCACTTCTCCCCTTCGCTAATGGTAGCTCTCCTCGCTATCACTCGACTCATCCGAGTAGTAGCTGTCGGCAGAAGCCTCCATGTGATGGTGGCCTCCCTGAGGGGCCATTCCTTGGAATCCTTGGTGATTATGACCTGTCAGGTCAATGAAACCCGGATCACCACCGCCGCCCATTGGAGGACCAGGAGGAGGAGGTGGGGGAGGAAAGCCGCCCCCAGGATGACCGCCCATATTCATCATAGGCGGCGGCGGAGGAGGAGGTCCAAAGTGGTCGCCCATGGGGGGGCCGACCCCAGGACCGTGAGGTGGCAGATGGATGGGGGGGAATGCACCGTCAAAGTGCTTGCCACGAGAGCTGCCCTTTCGACCGCTGCGACTGCTGCGGCCACTGCTGCTGCGTCCGCTGCTGCTGCCGCCGCCGCTGCTGGAATATGTCCAGTAGAGCTGGGTGTCCGGGTCGCCGCTCCAGTAGGAGACGGAGGAGCTGCCGGAGCGGGTGGATCGGCCGTCGGAATCGCGAGTCTTCTTCTTGACGACGTTGGCACCGCGGGGGCAGCCGGCAGCCCACGAAAGGAACCGGATGGACATGGGC
This sequence comes from Calonectria pauciramosa, assembly GCA_017140785.1. Taxonomy (NCBI): domain Eukaryota; kingdom Fungi; phylum Ascomycota; class Sordariomycetes; order Hypocreales; family Nectriaceae; genus Calonectria; species Calonectria pauciramosa. The sequence continues at coordinate 3,958,155 of JAACIZ010000002.1, read as the reverse complement.
TGCTTCCTGGGGAGGTCTCTGTAGGTAACGGTCCACTGGGAGTCGGTACTGTAGGCATCCATGTCATCCGAGTAGACGGAGCGGCTTCGATGGCTAGGCATGATGGCGATGAGAGGGTGGTACAAAGTGTAGGTAGGTCCTTGGAGGAGGAGGGAGTGTACGAGATGACAATTATTCTGGCTGTGTGATGATTTAGACTTTTCAGCACGAAGAGACTGTGCTCATCCTGCGGTACGGCGTGGCAGAGTATTGTAGACGCAGTGATCTGGGATGTGTGTAGTAGGCAACGAAGGCTTCAAGACCTCGCTGGCCGAGTATCAAAAGGATCAATTGAGTGGCAAACGTGGGTGTCTGGATTCACCCATCAACAGGAAATCACTCCGGGGGGGTTCGAGGGCTCTTAATAGAAAAACAAACAAAGCACAAGAAGAGAAGAGGAACAGGAAGATGGGGCGGACGCTTGGGGGGGGGGATGATATAACCCAGACAAAAACAATCTACGATAGGGGAGGGGAGCGGGCAGTCACAGCAATGCCTCCCCTCCTCTGCTGTCGGTCCAATTCAGGGCCGTTCAATGCGCCGCAAGCTCGGTTGCCTCGTGCAGCAATCTTACAGTGCCTATGCAGGCGATAGGGACCTGGGCCGTTGCACATTGCATCCAAGACTTCCGGGGCGCGGAGAGGAAAAAGGAACAAGCAGCGTATCCGAGCGGGGTTGTGATATGTCGAGCGGGCGAGCTGAGTGGGCGGGGAGAGGTTACGAGGGGCGCGCCGTGATCCTGTAGCGGCATGGTGCTGAGCGACAGCGACAGGGAGCCAACCAGGCAGCGGCCGTGTCTTGGACTTCGGGCGCCGGGTGTAGGACTGTTGGACGCCGGTCTTTGTTAGACTAGACGCTGGGCTTGCTCGTCGTCGACGTGGGGCGGACACAGGAGACGAGGCTCTGTCTGCATGCGCTGCAAGCACGCACACGCCCGTGCCGTGCCAGAGCTGGGCGAGATCGAGTGTGTGTGTGTGCACTTTCGCCTCGCTTTCAAGAAGCAGCGAGTGGTAAAAAAGCCCGCTGCGCTGGAGGTGTGGTGGGAGCGTAAGATTTCAAGGTCCCCAGGGCGAGTGGTTTGCGTGAAGCTGACGCGGGGGTGGCAGTGGTAGGAAGCCCTTGGGGAACCGTTTATGCGCCTGGCAAGCATGGTTCGCACGCCGAGACACAGCCTACGAGTGGACCACGGCCCATGCCCCGGATCCGATCAGCAGGCACAGGCACGCCCAGCTCCCCCAAAGTACCAATGGGTGACCAGCGCGAGCAAACCAGCGATGGGCTCTCAAACAAGCAGGAAAAAACGGGGGGAGGGGCAGAAAGAGCCTCCTCCTCCTCGTTGCGGCTTGGATAGCGAGTGAGCCTCTCCCCCCATGGTTCGTTCGTTCGGTTCACAGCGGGTCAGCGCCGGGTGAGTGGACAGGATGCGCCGCGAACGAGAAGAAGACAGAGTCACAGACAGCTGCATGCTGCAACAAGAGGCCGAAACCACCAATGCAGTCAGTCGCTCAGCATTAGCGCTGCGAGCACAACAGAGACACCGGCCAACCATTCGCCCATGACCCCCGATCCCCTTCCCTCAGCCAGCCATAGGACTTGGGCCATCAGCACGCATCCGCGGTGGGGCTCCACGTCGCTCTCGCTCTCTGCCGTCGTAGCGTTGCACATGGAACGACTTCTAAGCAGCGAGTGAGACGGGCCACACGCACGACCGGGACAACAACCTTTTCTAGCCCGCAGCCATGTTTCGGTTCCAAGGCGAAAAGCCCATCACCGAACCATCGTGATTGGAGCTATGCAGCAAAGAGGGGCTACGAGCGAGAGCGCAATGGGAAGTGCTGAACGCTGCGGTGAGCACATAGGGTGTATCTCGGTCCTCTCTAGTTGGCTGACTTTCGCTTTCGGGGCGGCAGCAGCAGCAGGAAGCCCAGCCCAGCACGGCTGTCGGTCCATCTGAGTAAAAACCAGTCAAACTTTAGTTTACGAATATTGCACAGTCCCTTCTAAACCGTGGAGTCCCGGCAGTCATGCTTTGCAGGGAATCAGGTTGGTTAGCGGGCCGTGTCTTTGCGTCAATCTCGCCTTTCTTACGCCAGGTTAAAAAGCTTGGCCTTTGAGTTTACTCAGAATTCTCTCCGAAGCGTTTCCCCAGAAGCTAAACAACCGTTTCTCTTCTGGCATGCAGTATATTACGTCATTAAAGATAAAATAATAATGCGACAAATCATTTGATATTTGCTCGTATCGGTAGAGTTTTCAAATAGAGAGGGACTACAATACGGCGGCGGCGTGGACGGTAGGTGTAGGGTAGCCAACACGTCTTCGCAGCCAACTGCCATGTCAGATCATTGAGGTTACATGTAATCTCGACGGCTATTCCAGATACCTGGCCAAACCGCAAACTTGGAAATGAAACCTCATGCTCGTCTCTCACGCACGATGACAAGCATCGGTAGTGGCATTATCGACATATGCCATGCTGTCCTGCATATGGTTGTTTTCAGATAAGAAGGGCTGACAATGGCAAAATGGGGCTGTCGACCACGCTCTCTAGGCTTTGATGGCGCCCCTCCACCATAATTTTGGAACGATTTTGAGGTTTAGCGCGGGAAAACCACCGCCGGCAGTTAATTTTCAAAGCACTGGCCTTTGGCCTCTGATATCCTTGACGCCGCTCTTCCTTAGGCAAACGCCTCTAAGATTGGTTTGCGCGTCAATCATAATGCGGCTGTTGAACTAACAACAATTGTGGCTAAATAATGATTCAGAGGGAAAAGTTCATTCATCGGGAGTCTCCCAATTACCCCTCCACATCCCGCCCGGGGAAAAAGTGAAGCGACGACGTCGTATTGCCGCGCCGAAACAGGCCCCCTGCGTTGTCGATGATTGTGTGTGTGGTGTGTGTGTGTGCGTGTGTGTGCGTGTGCTGTTATTGCCATGTTTGGCCCTTGTGCAATGAGTCTTTTGTCCTGTCTTGGCTCAGGACGCGCACGTCAAATAAATGCTACGCTAGCGAGGTAACCCACCGCATACGGGCGAACCGGGGGCTTGACTGGCAACGAGTCCAGCACTAGATTGTGTTGGAACTGCCATAATTTCTGACCTGCAGAGAGGAATGCATGAGCTGATGGCGAGATTGCGGCGCTTCTCAGCATCATAGGGACGGTCGGGCGGGCCAAGACGAGATGACGGGCGATCAGTGCCGGACAATGCACGCCAATACTTGGCCTGATGGGGGAGACCAGTGTAGAACAAGCCTAGAAGCATCAAAGCGTGCCGCCGAAGGGGCCAGTGGGCCCCAATGCGCATCAGTCTCCAGTCCTGGATCCGCTGCTTTGTGCTGCCGACTCGGCTCCAAATAATCCCAACCAAACCTTACTATGTATAGGGTCGCGACCGTGACAATGCTGCTACGCTGCTGTGGACGGGTGGATGCGTGGACCCGTCTGCGGTGATGGGAGCGCAGAGGCAGGGGAGAGAGGGGGCCTGGACCGGGGGATGGGATGATAGCCGGCTGGACTGATCGGGGCCGGCAACAGATTGGCAGATGCTGCAAGGTTGCATGGGACGAAGAAGGCATGTGGCAAATAGCGCTATCCAAAATTAATTCTGTTGGTGGCTGTTTTTTTTCTTCATCTGATGGAGTTGTCCTATGCCCTTTTGGACTATACGCGTATTGCAATGCGAGCTGCAAGTCACACTGACTTGACTGACTCTAGGAAGGAATCTCGTATTGGCATGACCATGTACATGTGCTCGTTTTGTTGTTGGTTGGTTGTCCAACAGACAACACGAATTGCCGTGTCGGAATTCCCGGAAAGAGAGAATAAAATCGCAAACATCAAAATCATGACATGATACCATATCCAACAGAGCTTGGAGCATGCTCAGACACTGATCCTGTTGGGACTAAGCCTTGAGCTGTGCCTCTTAGGTCACTTGCGATGATGGCCCATGAGGGACGAGCTGCCAAGGCTGCCGACGGATTAGGTTCCGGGCTGCATAAGGGGAGATCGAAATTGAAGATGAATAAATGATTCGTTGTGTCGGCGATAACAGCAAGGGAGCGGCGCGGCGGTTCGTTTGGGACAGCCGCGTGCAAGGAAGCCGCGGATTGCGATTGATGTCATTCCGAATTGTGTCTGAAACCTCCCGCTAGAACGGTGGGGATGTCAAGTCCAGTTGCGGAAGGGACCAGCCAGCTAGCGAAAACTACTAATGGATACGATGTGAAAAAAAACACATGTCGCAGTAGTTCCTCAGCATGGATGCACCTAGGGGGTTCCGGTTGAATGCCGATACCCGACCATGGGATGTGGGATGGGCACTGTCAATTGGCAGCGGCGGCGGGATGATTAAGCACAGGAGCGCGGCACAGATGGGTTTCGGCACAGGTGGAAGGGGGTCTCCCTGAACCGGCTTTGAAGCAGCGCTGTGGCGTGGATGGAGACGACAGCACAGGCGAAGCATTTGGCGTGTGAGGTTGATGGGTGCCCTAGTCGTCACGGGGCAGCCTTGGGCCTTCAGGTTTTGGGGGCCGGGAACATGCCTGGAGTTGGCTGAGGTGAGGGATGTATTGCGGCGATTAGGCCTTCCGAATGAGGACTAACAATTCTTCGCGGTTTTGGGTCTGTCAGCAAGTCGCATTTTGCCCTCTTTGTGGGTTTGGAGCGTGTTGGCCTATATTTTATCTGATGCCTCTTCTGGCTGTCCCGGCTCTCGGAGTGTGCGACCGAATTCCTCAGGTAGGGCGGCACCACCTTACCAAGTCGGCAAGGCAGTGAGTGTGTCACTGTGTTAAATATCTGGGGCCAATGGATCCCGGGACTCCCTATTTGTGGATAGAGATAACTCAAGTGAGCGTGCATGTCGGAGTTCGGAGAGGCACCTTCTTTTCGTCAGGTCAGAGGCCAGTTGGGCCACCAATCAATCAGCCGATGATGCCGTGCCGCCACTGGCCACAACCCGCGGAGGACGGAGCCCAACCTTGTTGGAGGACCAGCTTTCTCGACTCGCTGCCCTGTTCCTGACGTGTTGTTGACGAGATGGAAACAACTCTATGCGTTGCGCTTCGGCTAGCCCTAAACAAACACACCCGAGTTGAGACCGGTTTACGAAGCGGCCTCTTCTTCTTCGGCTGCCCTGGTCCTGCGGTACCTTGCGCGTGTCGAATCTTGCCGCGCCAAGTGCCAAAGGACGCAAGATAAAAAAGAAAACGGAATGGCTCAACCCTGATTCTCTCACAAACCCTGCTGCGCTAGCCCCTAATGTGGCCTGGCGCCGCTGGGTCGAATCTTTTCCCCTTCCCAGATCCTTGCCCGTGCCCCTGGCTCGGCTGGGTCTGAATGGTGACTGGGACTCGCCGGGGGATTCGAGACCTGGGAGGAAACTGATGTGGGCGCGCTGCCCTGATTGCGGCCCTGCTGCTGCCCCCCTCGCTCTCGCCCTTGTGAATTGGAGAGTCATGAGAGTTGCTATCAGCCCTTGCGGCCCTCGCTGTAGAGTAATACGACGCGCTCAACAAGCACAGAAATCCTGCTCTTGGCCCTGGGATCCGCTTGGTACAGCAAGAGCCCCCCCCGGCTCCAGCGCGCTTTCGCTCCCAACCCGGCTGCTCTCGTCTCCTGTTGGCCTGGCCTGGGTGTCCACATCCACATCCCCACCCACTCAGAACTCAGCATTCAGGGCCACCCACACGAGCCCCACTCACTCTCTCACACTCAAGCACGCTCTCAGTCGCCGTCTCCTCCTTCCTCGCCCACTCGCTCGCTCCCCCGTTAATCCACCCGTCCCATCCCGTACCGCCAACCCGCCCATCATCCATCCATCTCGTCCAACTGTCCCGTCCATCCATCCATCAATCATCGACTCGGAATCCCTTCATTATCGCCTCCTCCCGTCGACGCCCTCGCTCCCATCTGTCACTTCCTCGCCTCCCTTTGGTCCACCGCCGTCACGCCGCCGCCATTGACGCCTTTGCTCTCCCGCGCACCCACACGATCGAGCCCCTGGGAAATCTGACCGGAAGACGATTGCAATCGACCGTTTCGCAGGGCACGCCCTCGTAGGCTCTACCAGCCTCTCGAGGAGGCCCTCGTCCTGCTCGAAATGGACCCTTCCAACGGCAAAGCCGCCAACTTTGAACGGCGATCCTCGGTTCGGCGCTCCGCGAGACTTTCTACCGGCAATGGCGCCACCGAAGATGATGACTACGACTTGGCCGCCATGATGGTTGCTGACGGCTTCCGACCGAATGATAATGGTCCAAACACCAGCTACCGCCCGTCGCATTTACAGTACGACAATGACCGTCCTTCGACACCCTCTAACCAGGCGCCGCAACTCCCCCCCCTCGACCTCACTCCTCAGCAACCTTCGTCCTCTTCCAAGCAGCCTCTAGACCAGAATACCGAAATGAGGAACCGCCCCTCGAGCATTTCGAAGCCTCCGCGAAGCCACGACTCTCTCGCTTTACGAAATGACGGAACGGGCACCTCGGCCGCTGGTGGAACTCACGTCGCTCGGGCTTCAAGCATGTCATCCGATGCACCCGTCATGCGGGTAGAAAGCCCTTACAGAGGGCCTTCAGGGCCTTCTCATCCCTATCAAATGTATCCTCAACGCACAATGAGTGTCGCAACCACTTCAACAACTGCCGCCGTCGCCGCCGCTATCATTCCCGAGGATCGATCTTACAATGGCCCTACTGGCCCTACACATCCTTACGCCCTCTACACCCAAAACACCGTGCCCACAGGAGAACCGGCTGGGGAACCAATTCCCCTCGGCTTCAACAACATGGGGGGTAACTACCAACGACAGCTTGGTCCGGATGGAGAGGAAGCTGGTGACATGATTGGTCCACTTGGTCATGTTGAAGAGTTGCCACCTTATTCTCGATACCCAGACAACTCTTATGTTCCCAAGACTGAAACGACGGCAGCGGCAGTGCCTGCCGGCGCTGCAACCGCCCCCTTGGGTGCAACAGCAGCAGCAGCAACACCAGCAGCAGCAGTAGTAACAGCAACAACAGCGGCAACATCAACATCGCCGAATGTTAGCCCCATTACCGAACCTACCACACCAGATCGAACCATTGCCGGCGCTGGGGGAATTGGCATGGCTACCCGCGATCCTGAATTCTCTTCAGCCGAGGATGATCTGGGGATGCCTCGCACTCGCCCATCGGTCAGAAGCAATCGCTCAGAAGTGAGCCACCATGACGTCAACACAGCAGCGCGGGATATCGCAGAGAAGCCCACGGTCAATAAGTGGCAGCGGCGGGCGAAGAAGAAGTTGTGGGGTATCGTGCCTTATTGGGCCATCTGTCTCCTGACAGTTGGACTCATTCTTATGGGAATTATCATGGGAGCCGTGATTGGAACCTTGCTCACCCGCCACAAGAAGCCTCCGCAGGAGACGTATGTGATCCCCCATGACCATCGTGGTTCCAAAACTAGTTTCTAACAAACGTATAGTTCGACACCTACATCTACAACGGCTGATGTTCAAACACTCACTGCTGTCCCGACCGACCTGGCCGCGATAGCCACAGGACACTATGGCCTACCACCCTTCCAAACTAGCCAATCGCCCAAGACGTGCTTCAATAACACTCAGCAAGCCCAGGCTTGGAGCTGCGACATGCCCTTTTCTTATTACAACATGGATGTCACCAAGAACCCCAAGGCTGACAAGCCTTATCAGGCCTTTCAACTCGTTATGAACCCCAACAACAGGACCAGGTCCGAGTTCATCTGGGGCACCCAGCCACCAAGCATCACAGATCCCGTCAGACTTTCTTTGGTTATTGATACGTACGAACCTCAGCGCGGTCCTGCTTGGTGGGCTACCATCGATTACAACAAGACCGTTATTGTATCAGAGGATGATTTTGTTTCGGTATCCAAGCGTGGATGGGATGAAGATGACCATCCTTTTGGAGGCCCGCCGCAATTTAAAAAGAAGAGCCTGGGAGCAAAGGAAGGTGACAAGCCATGGATATGCACCTGGCCCAACGTGGCGCTGGAGATTTTCATCTATCCAAAGCAGAATTCGAGCCTGGCCGTGTCTGCAACAACTACGAGCGCCGCGGCTGCTAGCACGACTAGTTCGTATGATGAGGCGCCCCCTGCCTACCCCAAGGTTCTCAAGATGGTCGAACTACGGACCCTTACATCGAAGAAGGACATTGCATCATGCCGCCAGGTAGAGATCATTAATGATGGAAAGGCTTGCAGGCCCGTCAACGACAGCAGCGGTAATCCCATTGAGGTGACGATTGTCGAAAACTATCCTTGGGCCCAGAAGCTTCAACAAAATCAGCGATATCAACAAGTACCGAAGCGATGGTTTGTTCGGGACATACTGAGCCGAGCGGCTTCGCTTGAACTCACTGACTGTGGATGCCTATGGTGGTCAACATAAGGAGCGAAATGACAGAAAACACGGTACGAATGCGACTTACCTCAACATAATTGCATGGACTTTTGTATCAGCATCGGCATATTTGGGATTGGGATACGACGGCGTGCTATGATTTTTTTAAACTCATTTTTCGATTTTGGTCTTTGGTTTGATGCCGGTACTGCGTCACGAAAGAGGCTCATCTGTTCAACATGATATCTCTACCCTTTGTATTTTTTGGTTCGGGGTACTACTCTACCGTCTTGTTTGGGCTATAAGAATTAGGATTGCGCATGAATCGCATTTTGGTCGCAGTTGGATGCAAGTTGATATTTTGGAGTTTGGAACGGTAACTCCCTTGTCAGATGTGGTCTTGGATCGTCTTTTTTTCTCGGGATGTTGTGGGTTTCGCGGCCGCTACTCTCTTTTGTTCAGCGATATGAAGCGGGTTCAGCCCGTTGGAAAGGGAAGGGCAGCGGAGATGAAAATTGTGCTACAGCCTAATCAGGGCTGATTATTATTGACGTACTTAGATCTGGTGACAATGGTTTGGTCATTCGCGAGCGAGCTGGGGCTTAGTTTATATCTGGCCACCAACCGCCTCGACGATTTGTGTGGATTATTTAGGAGTACATAACTTGGAACCGTACCAATGTCTTAGTAACTTGGCATAAGGGAAAGGAATAAAAAAACTATTAGTACTTCATTTCGTGGGCACGTCTGCATTGCGGGCATTTCATTGTGAAGTCATTATCTATTTTTTTTCTTGCTGTCTTGGTATCTGAACTAAACAGGAGCCCTTTCTACGGGCCCAGGTTCCTCTTTGGTGTGCATTTTCCACTGTTCTATTTTTCTCCATTCCATAAGCCGCATGCTCCTTGGTGTTGCAAGTGCGAGTGTATGCGGACTTTGCTGACTCCATGTGCGGCTTGTGCTCTAAATTTCTAGACGACGGTGCTAGCTCGCTGGCAGTGATGCCCGTTTCTAGAATGTCGTTTGACTCAGGTGGAACGCACAAGACGATGGAGAGGACTGAAAACGCAATGATGAAGCTGATGTTGACAGGGCGGGTGCCGTCTGCCTCGCCGGTGGGGGCGAGGACGGCGCGGTTACAGGTGCATTGGGTAGGTCGGCCTGAAACTGGTCAGAGTAGTTCCGGGCGGCCAAAGGCTCGACCTGCGCAGGGCGTACGCGTCATTCGGAGCCGTCTGGCTGCTGCGTCTGGATCTCGTTGTTGACAATATCCTTTTTTCCGTCGCGGAAGTCGCGCATCAAGGATAGAAAGACGGACTGCTTCCACTTGTCGCCGGTCTCGTGCTGAACCGATTCGAGAAGCCGCTCGGCGGCTTCTCCGACCTCGCTTCTGTGGGGCTTGACAGCCTCCTGCTCTTCCTCAGGGAGCTCGGTCTGGGGCGTCTCCAGGGAGAGATTGCTGGTGAGGGTGTCAAGGTGGCGAGCGTCGGCATCGGACTCCAGATCCAGGGATTCGCTCTGCTTGGCGGCGGCTGCTTCGCTGGCTTCTTTGGCTTCGTTGAGCTCGAGCTCGCGGGCCATCTGGTCCATGACGGCATCCACATCCTCCATTCCGCCGGCGGTGTTGCCACCGTGGCTGGCCATCCAGCGCGACATCTCCTCGTCGAAGTCGGCCTCGGCGGCAGGGCGCTGAGCGGAAGCGGCGTTGGGGTCCATGAGACCTCCGTTGGTAGGGCCATAGAGGGGAGAGAAGCCAAAGTTGGGCTGGAAGGCGGTTCTGAAGGCCATCTGGGGGTTGGCCTGGCCCATGGGCATCTGGGGAGCAGCCTGGGGCACCTGGGGCTGCTGCTGCTGGTTGAAACGGTTAAAGTCGGCGGCCCAGTTGTTCATGCCCATGGCAGGGCCCTGGGGAGCCTGGAACTGAGGAGCGTGCGAGGGCGCAAAGGCCGGTGCAATTGCATGGTTTGGGTCCAAGGCTGCGGCGTGGACTGCGAGTCTGCCGGCAGCGAGGTGGTTAGGCATGCCTGGGAGGGTGGCAGGACCATCCATGAAGGCGTTGAAGCCATTTTGAGCCTGGGCAGGCTGAGGAGCTGAGCGGAAAGACTGCGGGGCATGTTAGTTGGTGATGGAAACATGGGGCGGCGAACTCGGGGCTGCTTACACCGTGGGCCTGGGACGCAGAGCGATCCACCAATCGATCTTGGTGGTGACTGACATCGCGATTCTGGTGCTCGATCAGGCGCTTGAAAGGAGTGCCTCCGCTGCAAGAAGCGTCGGCCATGGCGGGCGATGAGGTTGAAGCTGGGGGAGGCTGTGATTTTGAGGTGTGGCGAGGAAGCAGGGAGAGCGGGAGAGATGGGCTCTGACTTGGAGGCGTTGAAGGGGCCGGAGAGGATGCCGTGGAATGCCTCGGCCGGGGCGGGGCAGTTTATAAGCGCAGGAGAAAGCAAACGGAGCCGAGGGAATGGGTATGGTGAGAAGATGCTGAATAGAAAAAAACAAACAAGAAAAGAGAAGAAGGGATATAGTACAAGTAAAAGGGCGATGAAGCGGTTTGCGCGCAGCCGAGAAGGAGAGAAGATGCGGCGCTGAAGATGGAATAAAGCAAACGCAAGACACGCCGGCTCGTGATTCTCACTCCGCTTTGCCTCTACCCGTATCCGTATGCGTCTGGGGAACACCAGGCCAAGGTGATGCAAGGGAACTCGGTACGTACCGCGTCGCGTGGACGGAGTCGTATCGCGCCTTGCCCATTGGAGTAGGTGGGGGCACGGGTCATGCCTTTTACCACGTGACATCAAACCGGCGGGCCAACTGTCACCATCCGCCACCAGGCGCAGGCCCAGGGAGCTCCAGGCCGTGGGCGGTATCGTGTCCTCAGTCGGTCAACGTCACATCCTCCTGCTCTCCTCTTTGCGCGAAACTCCCAGCGCTGAATTCGACAAGATGGTATGTCCTCGAGCTAGTCCACCGCTGTTGCGAGCGCGGCAATGCGGCTTCTCGCCTGCTCGCTTGCATCAATGCCACATGCCAATAGAGAGCTAACTCCTGACCTCCCCTTAGGCGGCGCAAGTCATCTCCAACTCTGGTCATGATGACATGATTGTATGTTCTCCCTGCTCCACCGCGGACACGATTGGCAGCTGCGCGATGCCCTGACGAAGCCTCCCTTGTCGCCAACGCACTCCTTCACTCGCGACTTGCCCCAGCTAACCCAAGCTCCTCTAGCATGATGCTGTTCTCGACTACTACGGCCGCAAGCTGGCTACCTGCTCCAGCGACCGAACAATCAAGATTTTCGAGGTTGATGGTGAAGCTCAGCGCTTGATCGAGACGCTCAAGGGGTGAGTTGTTGGCCTTTATCCGTGGCTCTGTATCAATGTACGAGTACTGATTTGAGCTCTCCATGGCAGACACGAAGGCGCTGTCTGGTGTGTCGCCTGGGCGCACCCCAAGTACGGCAACATCCTGGCATCGGCCGGTTACGATGGAAAGGTTTTCATCTGGAAGGAGCAGGGCGGCCAGAACACCACCTCATGGCAGCGCATCTACGATTTCCCCCTCCACAAGGCCTCGGTCAACATTGTCTCCTGGTCTCCCCACGAGGCCGGCTGCCTTCTTGCCTGCGCCTCGTCCGACGGCAACGTGAGCGTCCTCGAATTCAAGGACGGTGCCACCGACCACGTTACTTTCCCCGCCCACGGCTTGGGCGTCAACTCCGTCTCCTGGGCTCCCGCCACTAGCCCCGGCAGCATCGTTAGCAGCGCCCCTGGCCCTGGTGCTCCTGGCAACCGACGATTCGTCACTGGTGGTTCCGACAACGTCCTCAAGATCTGGGCCTTCGACCCGGCATCGCAAACCTACAAGCAGGAGCGCGAGCCCCTGATCGGCCACGGCGACTGGGTCCGCGACGTCGCCTGGTCCCCCACCGTTCTCCAGAAGTCTTACATTGCCTCTGCCTCGCAGGACAAGACGGTCCGCATCTGGACCTCGGACGCCGCCAGCCCCGGCCAGTGGGAGTCCAAGGTGCTCAACTTTGAGGCTGCCGTGTGGCGTGTGAGCTGGTCGCTTAGCGGCAACGTGCTGGCCGTTAGCGGCGCCGACAACAAGGTTACGCTGTGGAAGGAGAACCTTCGGGGCGAGTGGGAATGTGTCAAGTCCATTGAGGAGTAGAGTCGGCGTGGCAATCATCAATACAGCGAGGAGAGCAAGGCGTTCAAGGCAGAAAAATCGGGTGGATATGTCATGACCTTTTTTGTCCCGGCTTTGATGCGGCGTGGAATCGGAGCCGGCTCGGCCGGGCTTAGCCCATGTACGCGCAAAAACAGTGAGCATGCCTACAACAGGATACGACTATAAAGAAGACGACCCAGGTGTCATGAGCCGGGTTTTGGGATGAGTGAGCGTGGTGGCGGCGAGGGGGGTGGTGCTTGAGCACAATGTGCCGACAATTACGAAGATGTTGGTGTGATGAATTATAGTAATGGACCAAAATAAATGCGTTTATTCACGAAGAGTGTGACTGTCATATCTAGAACGGCCACCGGTATCTCATGCAATGTCTTCAAAACCCCACCCATTTTTAACGCCAGGAACCTAAATGTACTAAGAACCCGAAAAAAAAACCGTTCCAGTCATAACGTCGTCATCATGCTAAGAAGAAACTTGTAACAAGAGCAGCCACAGTCACAAACACGGCGCCAGACAGCGGCGGGAAGAACTGGGACGCGGAGCTGTCGTCGTCGCTCCCGCTCTCGGAGCCGCTGTCCCTGCCTTGGTTGGCCTCCGTGCTGTTCTGTCTCAGCACAAAGATCTCGCCGGTGCTGTCTGAGCTGAAAAAGAGGCGGCTCTTGGCGTCCCAGGCGAGGCCGACGGGGCGGAAGCACGAGTCAGGGCACTTGGAGAGGTCCGGGTTGCGGAGCACCGGGGTGGTGGCGCTCATGCTGTCCGAGGCGGCCTTGACGGGGCGGCCGTCTTTGAAGTCGATGCTGGAGACGACGTAGCCGACGGGATCATCGCGGTTCCCTACATCAAACGAGTTAGAAGTGAGGCGAGGGTAAGGGTGGAAGGGAAGAGTAGAGTAGTATGTGAGTTGGTGGGGTTGATGGGTGTGTGAGTGAGTGGGTGGGTGAGTAAGTGAGACTTACAGCTGCCGTGGAAAGACACATAGGCCGTGGACCCGTCCCTGTTAAACTTGATGTCGAGCGGCGCCGTGTGGGCCTGGAAGGCGAGCTCCGGCGGGACGTACTCGGTGTTGCACTGCCTGTCGCTCTGGATGGTGACGAGGTCGTCGCTGTCAGTGTCGGCGGGGAACTGGTCGCCCGTTTTCAGGCTGCCCAGGTCCGGGAAGTTGTCGGTGGACCAGATGGCGTAGCACAGCGGGTAGCCGTAGTTGCCGCCCTGGTGGTCGCCGGAGCCGTTGAGGTAGCCGTGGAAATTGAGCTCCTCGGCCGGGTTGTCCTGGTGGATGTCGCGGCCGTGGCGCCGCAGGTTGTCGACCGAGTTCTCCACGGTCCAGATGCCGCCCGTCGCCGGGTGCTCCGCCACGCCGACCGAGTTGCGCAGGCCCCAGCCGAGCAGCTTGCCGTCGGCGAAGTCGTACGTGCTGCTGCTATTCCCGCTGCCGCTGCCTTGCCCAGACGACGACGATGACGACATGTTGAAGGCCCGCAGCTGCGAGTGCCCGGAGCTGCGGTCGGTGGCGGCCGTGTCGTCGTTGCCCTCGCTGCCGCGCGAGACCAGCAGCATCTCTGGGTACTGGTGCGAGAGGAGAAGGGTGCGAGTGGTGTGGCCTGTGTTGGTCATGTTGGTGACGAGGGTGCGGACCGACGAGGTGTCGACGGAAACTGCGGTAGCATCGTACGACCAGGAGAAGACATCGTTGACAGTAGATGCGTAGAGAGTTTTGCCATCTTCAGAGAGGGCGATGCCGTGGTTGAGCTGGTTGTGGTCGAGTTAGCAATGTGACTCTTTTTATACACTCTGTGCACGGCACGGGAATAGCATCTTGGGGTCTAAGATGGCAGGCCAACCGCAAAGTATTTTGTTGTGTGCGCATGTAAAAAACCATTGGATTTTCTCTTCTTGTGCCATTGGTGCAAACCTACATCTTCGTTTTTAACTAGAGTTTTCTTGTCCTTGACTCGCAGACAAGTGTCGCCGCTGTCCTCGAGCTCCAGGTGGATGATACCCTCGCCCGAGTCGACGACCAGCAGGGCGCCCTTGGTGTCGAAGAGGATGCCGCGGGGACGTGTGAGCTCGTTTGCGACGAGGCGGTAGGACCATCCATCGGCGGCGACGGGCGCATCATAAGAAACGGAGAGGTCGTAGGAGCAGCTGTCGGCGGCGCGGGTCACGGCGGCGAGGGCGAGGGTGAGGGCGGAGCAGAAGCGGAGGTGGCGAAGCGGCGCCATGACGGGGCTGGCGGCGGGTGATGTAATCCGGGGAAGAGGCGGTTGTGTGCGATGACGTTGGAGGCAGTTTTGCTCAAGGCTGGATCATGTTGAACAAATGCGATGGTTCCGTGCTGTACGAAAAATGAGAGAAACAGAACAAGAAAAGGGAAGCCGTCAACATATATCGTTGGTGGCAGCCGTCATGGGCACGCGCGCACATCCTATGGCTTAGACACATGCAACCATGACGACGGGTTTGGAGTATCGGCCGCTTGCCAAGACGGTAGCCAGCGCATCAAATCAAATCAGGGCTGATCCGGCTGCACCACAAAGCAGGCACATACTACCCAGGACGCACTTTTGCTTGGTCTCGGGCCCCAGCCTGCAGGAAGCATCCGTCGTGTCCGAGACAGCATCCATCGCCTGGGGCCCTGTCGCTGTCTTGTCTCCCTTGACATGGCGCGTGTGTGCTGGGCTGCGCCGACGATGCGGTACACGGTACATGGGGGATCGATCGAATACATCATACACGAGCGGCGGCAGTGGAACCAGCGGCTGAGTGTCGACGGCTCAGCTCATTCACCTTATTTGCTCAACCGGCCATCCCTGTCGATGCTTAAACTGCTGCCATCGCCCATCCCCGCAAAATAGGCCGCCGCCAGGTCGCCTTGGCTTGCGAAGGGCGGCGCCGGACCAGAGAGGCCCCCCATTTTGGGCTGGACCCCGCATCCATCGCCGACCTGGAGCTGGCCAGAGAGAGCTAGGATTAGAGCTAGAGCCGCTGACACATGTTGCCACGAGAGAGAGCCAGCCAGTGTGTGCTGCGGACATCAAGTGCAAAAAGTCGTGATGCAATGAAGCTGTAGCTCCATGATTGTCCACGCGTTCCCACAAAAAGACTTGGGGATCGACAAAGCCATGCGTCGCACATCCCCTTTGGCATCGCTCGACCTACCTGTCAGCCGTGACAAGCTCGCGCACCAACCATCCGGAAGCCCAACTTCCGGCGCCTGGTGGCTGGACCGCGGACCAGCTAGCACCACTAGCTGGCTGCCATATGTAGAACCAGTTGAACCCTTATAATTCGTGGACAGAAAAAGAGCTACATGGATTCCGGATTGCTGTATTTCTGTGATTTGCCCTCGCCGAGACTGTTGTCCTGTGCAGGGTTGGCGGTGAGAGAGCTGAAGCGAGAGCGAGCTACGGAAAGTGGAACGCCTTCATGGAGCTACAGAAAGGCGAGAACAATTGGGACAAACAAAGTCACATCCACACAAGCCAGCTCTACACGACAAAACAGCTGGCCGGTTTGAGTTATTTTTATAACATTTCCCCCTTCTCATTGCAAAGCTATGTATTTCCGTTTTCTGCCTGATTTGGCACGACCCGCGGAATTAACACGATATTACATGGCACGATGGCACACCCATTACAGGGATTAGCTGGGGCGCAGAGAGTTTAACCGTAATATCACCAACAACGGCCATCTCTATTCATCTCGATTTCATTTGATGCTCATGAATCACCATGGCTGGTAGCTCCCCGTGCTGATGATCTTGCCAAAAAAAACACCGGGGCTATATTTCGCCAACCGACCTCCCCTCCCCTCCCCCCCTATATGTCGACCCCCAAAACCGCCGCCGTGAAAAATCCACCCAGGGTCTCGTTTCGGGCTGAAACACTGACGGCCTCGATCAGGAACGCCTCTATTCACGCTTGGACAGACCTCGAGGCGAGTGGAGAGAAACGGCGGGGGAAGCTCTGGAATGCAAAGTGCTAGCGATTGGGGAGCCAGAGCTAACCCACGTGATTCGCCATCCCCCATCCCCCTGGGAGGGCGTCTTGAGCTTCCGTCTCCTTTCGGGCTGCATGCCTGCTCCCATTCCCGTTCCCTCCTCTGCTCTGGCTTTGCACCGACTGGAATGGGAATTTCTTAGCCATGGCCAATTTGCTTTCCGAAATGTACGTCATTGCCTTTTTCGCCCGTCCACTCTCTCTCTCTCTCTCTACCGCTGCGGTCCTTGTTCGCCCGTCCATTTTTTTTTTGGGCTGTCCCCTTGCTAACCCGCAATCCCTCTCCGCCAGCAATTCTCGGATCCGTGGATCCTCCAGCAGGGACGGGGTCGTATCTGATAGGAGCCCCCCCCCGGCCTCCCAAGCTTCCCCCGAAGGGCCGTCGACTCCACGGCAGACGCAACCACAATCCGAGCACACAACCCCCAGGGCCGCACAGCTTGCCACCTTCCAATCCCTCTCGCGATCCCTCGAAATGGCCACCTCTGCCGAGCCGAACCCTCTCGCGCACCACCCGCGCCCGCTGCCGCTATGGCTGAATCCCAGCTACGCCAAGCACATTGTCAAGGGCAACTTTATGACCCTGAGTACACGGCCCAAGGCTGTCGAGGAGGGGGAGTGGATGGCACATCAGGGTAAGTTTTCCTCTCTGGACTCCCCCTTTTCTTTCTTTTTCTGCTTTTCTTTTTTTTTTTTTCGTCTACTGACACACCCAGTTGTTGAACACTACCGCTTGCTGTGGAATTTTGTCCGCATCATCACGGACAAGGATGAATATGGAACGGCCATCTGCAACTGCCCCAAAATGTCTGCTGGACAGTAAGTCGCAACCCCTCTCCAACCAACCCAACCCAACCCCCCCCCCGCGAACCCACATTTTGACAACGGCCAGGCATTCGTACACATGGCTCAACAGCCGCCATGAGCCCACTGAGCTACCCGCTCATGAATACATTTCGCTAATGCAGCGCTGGATCTCGGGCAAGATTGACAACGAGAGCCTCTTCCCGACGGACCCTTCCACCGTCTCCTTTTCGCACAACGCCTCCATTACTCACAGCGCGCTCCTGACCGGCGCAGACGACTGGGTGGGCAAGCGCAGCGGCTTCCCCCAGGACTTTGCCGGCATCTGCCAGACCATGTTTGCGCAAATGTTCCGCGTGTACGCTCACCTGTACTGGAACCACTTTGTCGATCCATTCTACCACCTGAACCTAGAGAAGCAGCTGAACAGCTGCTTCAGCCACTTCGTCCTAACCGCCACCAGCCTCGACATGCTCAAACCCAAAGACATGGAGCCCATGCAGCCGCTGATTGACCTCTGGGCCGCCAACGGCACCTTCCCCCCGGAGTCAAAGGCGTACAGCTACACGGACCCAAAGTGCGGCGCGTACCTGATGGATCTGACCGTCCCGGCCCAAGCTGTGTAGAGCTTTAGAGCATATCGTATGCGTATGGTTGTGTGTGAAATTGTCGTTGGAGAGCGGTGGGAGATTCATGGGGGGAGTTTTTGTATGCCGTGACATTGCATAACTGAGCTGTGATTAGATTACATTTGACTCTTGAAAGCCGCGCGCAGCGTGCGTTGGCTGCATCTTTAACGGCTAGACTAATATCTCGAAACATTGATAGCTCAGACCCGGCCCCCACTGTTCCTGCTTGTGTCTATGCTAGAACAGTTCTGGATTCATCTTTTTTCTTCAACAGACACGGCCCAAGTGCCCATTGGACCGATCCTTTCGTAATCATTGGTGATGAGTTAAGGCTTGATCCTTGCGGGAACTATTGATGATAATGTCGCTTGTCAGGGCCTAGAACCAAAAAGCAAGCCAGCACTTTGTGTGGCTTACAGGTGACGTGTACAGTACAAACTATTGAATGATTGTTTGTCCAACACTTGGCTGGATGAGGCCCTTCCTAAAGCACTCTTGGTTTTGTTATTTTTAGATAAAAAAAAGAAGCTAAATAATAAGTATATTCTTTTCGGGTTATTCTTGCTTCCGAAATTGTAGTTATCATGACGAGGTTAACTTATGCAGCAGCTGTAGCGTAGTGTACTACTATTACAAGCATTCAAGTGTTTCTGCATCTTTGCAAAATGACTGTAAATGGTAAAGAATGGCACAGTCAACAATATCTTAGTCACGGCTCAATTTTGGATAGTCGTATTAGCAAGAAGAATCCTGTTGCGCCTCATTCGTCCGAGTTATTGCCTCGGTATATCCAGATTCATAAGTGGTGTAACGCGGCGCCCAGCCAAAACACCACCTCGCACGACGTTTTGGGCATGGCGTGCGGCTGCGCGGCCTGCACGGCCTGCCCTTCCCTGCCTCCCTCATCCCCTCCCATCGCCCGTCAATCGTTTACCGCCCTGAGACATGCAGTTCTATCGACGGATTGCGGGGTAATAGTCTGGCCGAGGCTTGCCACTGGTTTCTGGTGTTATTTCTGTTTCTTTATTGTTGAGGCGTTGGCGATTTTTTTTGGTTTGCGATTTCGACCCAGCAACCTCTCTCTTTCTTACACAAAAAGCGATTCGCGCGGGGACACCCAATCCGCGTCCTTGGTTGCTAGATACTTACACGCTCTCTCCCCATCTCGCAAACCTCTTGCCCCCGTGTGAAGAAGCCAATTCTCTTGAAGCAAACATGATTTTTAACGAGGGAAACACTGTTGCCTTTCCCAGCCTAGATCTTCTCACGCTCCTCTTTGGTAAAGCTACACCCCACCACGCGGGAATGAGACAAGCTGCGCGTTTCACCACCCCCGGAAAGCTAACCAGTTAACCAGACTCGGAGCACTGCCGCGCCAAGGACGACACCCCGCTGCACGCCGAAGCCCGCGACCCCGGGCGGTACATCACCAAGGCGCAGGCGCGGACCCTCACGGAGAACTTTGCCCACTTCCTCCGGCACCAGTACGGCGTCGGCGCGGCGGGGCCCGCCCGGGATGTCGTCGTCGGCGTGTCCACCGGCCAGCGCGCCCTGGCCTGCCTGTTCTACGGCGTCGTCGCCGCCGACGGCATCTACTCGGCCGCGTCGCCCGCGAGCACCGTCGCGGACCTGACCCGGCAGATCAGGGACGGGCCCGCCCGCGTGATTGTGTGCAGCGCAGACCTCAGGGACCTGGCCGTCAGCGCCGCCAAGGAGGCCGGCCTGCCGGCGCGCAACGTCCTGGTGCTCGTGAGCTATCCCGATGTCCGGCTCGAGAGCGCCAATGGCGAGGTGGCGTGCGCTTTCGACGGGAGGCTCTCGTGGAGAAAGATTACGGATCCCGCCGAGCTGGAGAAGAGCAAGATCTGCATCTTGTATTCGTCTGGTACCACGGGTCTGCCCAAGGGTGAGATGATCATTTCTAACAATCCATGTACACAACGATTGGTGTATATGCTAACCGTGTTTCATAGGCGTACTTATATCCCACACTAACGTGGTCTCAGAGGTCTTCCTCCCGTCAACGCGATCCAGACCATTCTTTGATGAGCAGGGCCGCCAAGGCAACCCCTTCAAGCACCGCACCGTGGGCCACCTGCCCACGGCCCACATCGCGGGTGTCCAGGGCTACTTTGTCAACCCCTTCTTCGAGGGCGGCATCGTGTACTGGATGCCCAAGTTCGACTTCAACGACTTCATCCGGTACTGCGAGGAGCTGCGCATCACCATCTTCTTCACCGTGCCGCCCATCTACATGGCCATTGCCAAGCACCCGGCCGTCAAGGACCAGTTCCGCTTCATGCGCCTCGCCACCTGCGGCGCCGCCCCCTTGCCGGGCGACCTGCAGCAGGCCGCGACGGACAAGATGAACTTTGGCGCCCGCGTCTCGCAGACCTGGGGCCTGAGCGAGACCACAGGGTCGGCCACCTTTTGCGGGCCCGGCATGACGGCCAAGATGGGCAGCCTGAGCCCGCTGCTGCCGAATGTGCTCTTGAGGCTGGTGGACGAGGAGGGCAACGACGTCAAGCCGGGCGAGCCAGGCGAGGCGCTGGTCAAGGGGCCGATTGTCACGCAGGGCTACCACAATAACCCGGAGGCAAACAAGACGTCCTTTACGAGCGATGGCTGGCTGCGCACTGGCGATATTCTTCGCATGGAGGACGGCGAGCCGTTTATTGTGGACAGAAAGAAGGCAAGTTTGTGCTGCTTATGGAATGCTTTGCCGCTCATACATTCACCGCCATGCTGACTCAGATACCCCAGGAACTGATCAAGTACAAGGGCCTCCAAGTTGCCCCCGCCGAGCTCGAGGGGCTCATTGCCGCGCACGAGTCCATTGTCGACGTTGCCGTCATCGGCATTGCTCAAAACGGCACCGAAGTGCCCCGAGCCTACGTCGTCGTTGCTCCGCAGGCCAAGGGCAAGATCACAGAGGACGATGTCATCGAGTACGTCCGGTCCCGGGTTTCGGACTACAAGCGCCTGAGGGGCGGCGTGCGCTTTGTGGAGACGGTGCCGCGCAGCCCTGCTGGAAAGATTTTGAGACGAGAGGTGAGGGAGATGCGGAAGCAGGAGGAGAGAGAGGCCAAGCTGTAATGAGACGGGGAGATAGCCTTGAATGGCGTTTGTACGAGTATATTATGTTGCAGATTCAGCCTAAATGTTCATATGCTTCTGACACCGCAGCTGTGAAATCAGCCACACCATTTTCCGAGACGCATTATCAACTCCAGTAATCAGCTGTGATACAAGAAGTATTCTTTTGATTAAGCGTTGCCCCTCCGATGCGGATCTCACTCATATACACGGCCCTGGGAATGTTTATTCAGCAAAGTCAAAGCATTTCTTTGCAGAATCTCTGGTCTAATCTGCGACCCTCTCGAATTCGTTGCCACGAATGTAGAGTATGACAAAACAACAGAATCGATCCCGTACTGCGGCACATATGGGAAGTCGGAGCCAAACAATATGTGATCAGAATCAGAAAAGTCCAGCAGCCCATCCAGCTGAGCAGCACTGGTGCTGAGTGCAATGTCGTAGTAAAATCGGCCAAAGTCCTTTTTAGCCTGCAGGATGTTCACCTTGGCGAGGCTCGCGACGGTAGATAGGCCGAGAGCATTGATGGCGCGACTGCCCACAAACGGGACTGCGCCACCGGCGTGGGAGAGAATGATGTCAATATCCGGACAGGCGCGCAGTGTTCCTGTCATTACCAGATCGACGGCAGCGCGAGTTGTGGCGAGAGGATAGTCGATGATGGGTTGCGGGATTGCTGGGCCAATGAGATGAGGAGTAACCCCGAGCACAGAGGGATGTATAAACACCAGCGCTTTAAAGTACTGTAATCTTGCCCAGATAGGTGCAAACTTGGGATGACCAAGCAAGCTTTCCCCGTAGCTGGTGTAGACTGTCACACCCACGCAGAGCTTCTGCTCCTTGTATAGAAAGTCAATCTCTTGAAGAGTGCCATTAACGTCTTGGAAGTCGGGTAGGACTCCAAAGAAGCCAATCCTCCCTTCGTAGCGCTTCTCGGTAGCATATTCCGCCAAGTTCTTGTTAAGAGTGCGGGCTAGGCTTCTGGCGGCTTCTCCTGTTCCAGCGATTGGAACACCGGGTGAAGATACGGAGAGAATTCCTATTGGTGATGAGTTGGAGGTTCAGCACAGAGGTCTCCCATACTCACCCAAAGTCGTGCCAATAGAGTCCATTGATTTCAAGGCATCATCAAGGGTCCATGAAGGCGTGGGGTATCCTGATGGGTCTCCCCCAGCCGCTTTCAAAGCATCCGGATATGCAGGTGGAAGGGAATGGAAGTGCGTGTCTACCCTGCCACCAAACGCAAGTGGAGCGTACAAAGAAAAGACGTAAAGAGCCCAACGTGTCGGATTCATGATGAATAAGGCAAGAGGTATAACTAAAAATGCAACAAAAAAGTATAAAATTCGGCTCGACATTATCGTTTTCGCTTGTAGCAACGCGCTGTATTGACTATTTATCTTTTTGAGATCTTGAATCAATATAATACGATAGATAGTTGTGTCTCCATTTTATTTTGAGCAATTTCAGATCCTCCACCTACAAGATCGTAGATGACTACTTCTCAGACTCGGTTCTATCCCGCATGCAGGGATAGCCGGGTATCGCTCCGCTTCAATGGTACTTCCGGGATCATTCCGAAGAAATACTTACCGCTCTGTGTTACTTCAATTTCCTAGCCCATTTTAGCCGAGCCAACTTTGCAAAGTAGGAAATCCGAATACCAGGATTGTGATTATTGATTACGTCCCATTGGCCTGGGAAACCCCTCGATAGCGCCTATGCCAAGTATTATCAATGTAACCTCAGTAACAGCTCCCAAATTCGCGTCATCTGTGAACGGATTTGAGCTGAAGTTGATTATCCTACGGTTCTTGTTCATAACGCTGATATTTGTCGGGGTGCTAACGTTTGCGATTGTTCCTACGAGGATGTCGAGATTACCATGTGGACAAACCTCACTGGTCCATTCTTGTTAGTAAAGGAGTTTGAACTAGAAATGGTGGTCTGAAAACATGGCCATATTGTCAATGTCACTGCCACTCGATCGGGATTGTCCCGTGTTGGTCACTTTTGTCATCGGCATGCTTCCGCCGCCATCTATTGGTTGGGTTGGCTGGTCCCGCCCCTAACCCAAGTTAGGTTCATTTGCAATTTCGCAATGGCAAACTTCAGAGCAGGAAAACAGCTGCCTTTCTGGGAAAGAGGAAAAGAATTATCGGGTAGGGTAGGTAATTGGTTGATGGTGCGTACTTATTTAGGATTAAGAGTCTGTCTGTCGTACAAATTTGAAAATTTTGGAGTGTTGAAGATATTATTTTGCTTTTTGTGTCTCATTCGACTTTGGCTAAGGTAGTTAAGTAGGGATGGTCCATGGTTTTATAACCGACTCAATTTGAGAATGGAAATATAATCCCGGGCTTGTACTCTGATTCTTCTTTGGTCTGTTTTCCTGAAATAAAAAGCATCTAGTGATTTTTACAACTCAGATTCTAGTATTCAAGATCATTGCTAGGAAGTATTCCCAGAAGAAAGTTCCGCATCCAGGATCGTCGGATCATGTTACTTCGATTAAGCCTAAATGTGAAAGCTTAGTATTGGTGCTTATGATAGCCCCTCGCCAGTGCCAAGCCTTATTTGGACATCGTCAAACCGTTGGTACAATTTGGCATGCCTATCACGGCCCAGTTCAGAACCCAGTAGTAACAGCCGCCATAGAGGAACCCCGGGCCAACCATGCCTACATAATATAATAGTAGCTGTTATGATCCATACACACCACCACTTCTATTATCACCTGCACATAACACAAGGACCCACAATTAGTACTCCGAAGCAAGGAGCAAATGATTAGCCAATGGCATGATAGTGGCCTAAACCTGTGACCACGAGATATCATGGAGAATGTGCTCCTTGAGCTCCAGATATGAAAAGACATTTCTGAACCTTGAAAATGCCCCAGGCGGGAGAATGGTTACTTTTCAGCAACGTCCGCGGAGGCTCTGCTGCAAAGACGATTCCATATTCTAGCAGTAGCGAATTGGCGTTGAGAACGGACCAGGTCTCCGGTGCACGGGTACCTTTCAGTTGCCAGTTAGAATTTGATGACGTTTGCCATGGGGTAACACAGCGTTTCTCTGGTTTCCAAGGAACTGGGGTATAAATATCTTTTCATACTTGAGGTGGACAGTTATTGACTTTGTAAGCGGGGGCTGGATTTACCGTAATCCGAAATGCAGGGTGGTTGATTGGCTCGTCATGAAACGATGCAATCTTGGTTTGCGTCAACCTCGCAGCTAGAGCGACAGGAGTCGGATGAGCAAGTATGGCGGTGAACGGGACCATAAGTCCCAATCGCTTGCGAATAGCTTGGATCGCCTTGGTCGCAACGATAGAATGCCCACCGCTGAAGAAGAAGTCGTCATGGACTGAGAAAGGGTCTTCTTCGGATTTATCTAGTACTTCGGCGAAGATAGCTGCGATCTTTTGAGCCAGCGGCGCGACCTCCTTACTTATTGGCTTATCTCTTTTGCTGTTTACAGAATTATCCGACACAACCTTTGTCGATGCTCTAAGCAAGTCGTCAGGACGTGGCTGCGGGAGCAATTTGGTGTCGATTTTGCCAGTTCCTGCTAGTGGTAACTGATTCACTGCGATTGCGTAGTGGGGTATCATCTTCACGACCGGTGTGAGCTGGAGAAGTAGAACTAAAGGAATCTGAATAGATGGCTTACATAACGAGGCAATTTGTGGAACATATGCAAAAATATGGCCCTCCGGTCAATACTTGACATTGGTTTCCGACGACATAGATCATGCTGGTGGGGACCTACCGGGGAGGGCGTGGGCCCAGAAAGGCGCGTGTAGGCCCAATGTTGAGCAGCAGCCTGGAACGAGGTTGACATGATTATTAGATCGAAAGAGGCTGGGGATTGCGGTGATGGTAGAATGATTCCTTGGTAACCCTCGGCATGCACTTGGGAAAGAGCCGCCTCTGGATCCCACGCCGTTTGCATCATGAGAGGCTGCTGAGGCAGAAGGGCGGAGACCAGACAATCGCCATCATATTTAGAGGCGGTGTCGGTAAGACGTGCGAGGCACTCTGATCTCCGTAGCCGCTTGTTGGGGAGCTCTTCAAATACTACTACATCGACGTCCAACCCGGGCCGAGCGGGTGGCAGCGAAGGGGGTTCGGGAAACCGGTCGCATTTCCACTTGACTGTCCGAATCCTGGCTGATAGTATCTCGTACTTCTCCATCATGAGTACGGCATCATATCGAAACAACGTCATCTCGGTCGCGGCATATCCTCTTCGGAGTTCTATCCGTGCCTCACCTGGAAAGAGGCGGTCTGGCTCGCCGCACTTGTTGACAAAGAATGCCGGGTCAATCTGCAGTTCATTGTCTTTGTCAAGAATCTCTGCTGTGGACTTCTCCAACTCAGAGATGGTCCTGGCTCCTCGGGAGAAAGCCGAAGTGGCTGCGTGTTGGATCTTGAGCCCGGGGTGTCGAATGTCACCCATGAAAAGCAAGCCTCCGGGGGCAAGTCTGGTGCGAGCTCGGCGGACGACGTCGTCGAGGTAAGTGAGAGATGGGAAATACTGCGCCACTGAATTACATATGATGAGATCAAACAGTTCTTCCACATCGAGAGCGCTGTCAAAATCGTGTGCAGGCAAGGTCGCAGTGTGGACGTGGCTGTGGCCAAGCTTTTGGGCTTGCGTCTGCACCTGGGCCACAGTCGGCGCGGCCAAGTCAGTACCGTAATAACTCTTAACCTTGCTTGCGAGGCCGAAGAGTATCATTCCAGTTCCGCAGCCGATCTCTGCAACTCGCGGTTTCTTGCCGCGCGCGAAGCAGTCTTGCTGCAGGATGCGCTCTATGGTGGAGTCGGCCCATTCCTTCATGTCCTCTTTAGGGATGATGCTGCGGTCAAGGCTTGACACCCAGCCTCTGTAATCAAAACTCAGATCTATGTTCTCCCTGCTGTACTCAGCAAGACTTTGGTTCACTCCAGTAAACATGGTCTCCCAGTTCGCAACCACCTTAAGGTCCTTCTCATGCTGCATCGAGGAGTGTTCTTCAGACGGGTGTAACACGACGTGTGCCACGAGTTTGACCTCCTTTGCACCGTCATTTTCTTCTTCGATGGTTGAGATCTCACATTCTCGCACCCTGTCGTGACTAGTCATGGCAAGTTTGACCTCGTCTAGATCGACACGGAATCCGCCTAACACTTTGCGCATC
This sequence comes from Calonectria pauciramosa, assembly GCA_017140785.1. NCBI lineage: Eukaryota > Fungi > Ascomycota > Sordariomycetes > Hypocreales > Nectriaceae > Calonectria > Calonectria pauciramosa. The sequence goes on along the minus strand of JAACIZ010000002.1, from coordinate 3,931,835 downwards.
GAGTCCATCCTGCCCAAAACTTCGAACCCCCGGGAGGCGGTCTTTCGTCCGAGATCACCCGTCTTCCATCCGCGGATTTGACCGCCACTACTACTGCCCCGGGTTATGAACTTGGCGGCATTCAACTCGGGCAGGTCGATGTACTCCCTGGCGAGGCAGGGCCCCCAGATGACAATTTCACCGACTGCACCCATAGGGAGATCTTGCATGTCTGGGCCGACGATCGAGATTGCGGCGCTGGGTAGCATCGTGTTAATTGGGCTACGACGTCTTCCCTCTAGCCAAGCGAGATCCGACAATTTGTAGGTACCGTAGGACGAGAAAATAGTGCCTTCCGTGGGGCCGTACACATTCTTGACCTCCATATTAGCCGCACACCGAGACCGTGAGAAGATTTCGGAGACAAATTTCGGGGGCAGCTCGTCACCACCCAGAAGAAGATAGCGGAAACGTGCCCCGAAGAATTGATGACATGACTGAGACGCCTGTGTCATCCACAAGCGCACCGCAGACGTGGTGGTGCACAGGTAATTGACACCATTCTTGCACATACTTGCCGCTATGTATTCTCCATCCTGGTCACCGCCATGCTTGGCAATGACGAGTCGGCCTCCGGTTGTCAGTGCGGAATATATCTGAGAGAGAGATCCGTCGAACGCCGTATTCGAGGTGAGAATGCTGTTAAATGAGGCGGGTGCTCCGGGACTAAGAAGCCACGACCTGATATGATCTAGAAAATAGATGAAACTGTGCTGCTCAATCGAGACTCCTTTCGGTGCTCCAGTTGTCCCGCTCGTGTAGATGACGTAGGCAGGGTTGCTGGTTTCCTCGCCAACCTCTGGCGTATCAAAAATAGCATTGGAATGGGCACCGAAACCTTCAGCTGGGTATATGATTGGAGAAGAACACTCAACTAGCTCTGAAGATAGATCGGCAACGACTTTTCGCTGGGATATGATACAACTGGGCTTGGCTTGGTCTATGATGTGCTTGATTCTTTTCTTCGGCTGACTAACGTCGCAGCAGATCCAGGGGCGTCTGGACAATGCGGAGGCAATCTGAGCAACAGGTACCTCCCATGATCGATTGAGAAGCAACAGAACCGCTCCGGTGTTACCATGAGAGGAATCCCTGATGGTTTGGGCGAGGAGTCTCGCCGTGTGTGCCAACTCTGTATACGTTATGCAGTGATCAGAGGCCTCATCGACAATAGCGATATCCTTCCCATACGACTCTATGGTGCGGATAAGATAAGTGCCTAAATTTATCGGTGGCTCAATCCCGACTTTGCTCATAATAGTTGGCATGGTTTCCGCTTGGGCGTTGGTCAAATCCAGCCGGCCGAGGGGGCACGCCCAAGCCTGGCGCCAGGCGATTGACTGCAAGACATGATCCATGCAGTTAGCCATAGAGACTACCGTGGAGTGATCAAATAGGTCCGCATCGTATTCGAGTTCGCCTGAAATAGATCCACCGGCACTAAGCTCTGTGAAACAAGTCAGACTAGCACGGGCAACGCCATTGTGAAGCGGCCACCGCTTGAAGGTGCAGTTGTCGGATAATCTCCCTTCAGGGGCATCCTGGAACGAGAAGCAAAAGTTCAAAAGTCTTTCGTGCGTGGATCCAGAGCTCTGCTGTGGCTGGTGGTAGGCATCGGCAAGGACGGCGTCTTGATTTCGAAATAGTGTCGCCAGTCCGGCTTCGACAGTCTCAAGGACTTCCAAAAGGCGGTGCTCCTCTGTGGCCTGCATTCGAAACGGCAGCATATTGACGAAAAAGCCTATGCTGGAGGCGGCTTCTGGAGTTGTTCGGTTGGCCATTGGCACCCCAATGGCAAAGTCGTTCTGACCACCTGCAAACTGCCTGAGCACGACCGCATAGACACTCAAAGCCAGTGATGTTGGGGTGATATTTCGACTTCCGGCGGCTGCAATAGCCTGATGCACTGATTTGCCATCCCACGCAAACCGTACAACGCCGCCCCGACTATAGCTCTTTTTCAGCGGGGAACCCAGATCAGCTGGCAGGTCGATGGTCTCCGGAACGTTCCGAATATAGTCGCTCAGCTCCTTCGTGGCTGATTTGTTGCTCCGAATAGAAAGAGAATGAACCAGATCCCCGAAATGCGCGGGCGTTTCCAAGGCAGCATTTGAAGCTTTGTAGAAGATGGCAAGCTCTTCGAGAAAGATGCCGTCCGAGAACCCATCCCAGCAGATGTGGTGCGCCTGCACGATGAGAACTGACCTCTTCGCATTCTCCGTCTTCAGCAGGTGAACTTTGATTAATGGGCCGCGAACGAGGTCTAAAGGGCTGTTGAAGATGTTGGCGCTGACTTGTTCAAGGCCTTCTGCCAAAACGTCCCGAGAGTGCCATATCTTATCCCACAGCAATTCGCTCCATGGCAGGATGTTTTGCTGCACTCTGTCAAATTTGCCCGTCCCGACGAGTACACAACGAAGAGCACCATGCCGCTGCACAATCTTTTGAATCGCGATTTCGAGGCGCCCAAAGTCACACGGTCCTTCTAACTCGATGGCCACCCCATCATTGAAGAAGGGCGAATCCGGCCCCTTGCTCGCAGCCAGATAAAGCCGTTCCTGGGACGGAGTCAACTCAAATAATCCATCGGATCTATCTGGTTCCTCCCGTTTTTCTGCTGGGCCCTTCGGCAGGTTGTCTAGAAAGGCAGCCATATCCGAGAGCTCTTGATGTCGGATTAGCTCAGTGACAGTGACCCTCAGTTTGAATCGCTTGTATATCTTGCTTGTTAAGGCGACAAATGTCAGGGAATGGCCCCCAAGCCCGATCAGTGTACCGTTCCTCCCAAGGGGCTTGGAGCAGCGCTCAAGACCGAGTACCTCGCTCCAAAGATCCGCCAGGGAACTTTCCGTGTCAGTCTTCAGAGGGGAAAATGTGTGAAGCCAGTCACCATTTTCTCTTTCCTGAAACCAGGCATCCTTCAGGGCTTTCTTGTCTACCTTACCATTCGCGGTGAGCGGTAGCTCAGAAAGCACCATGTAGTGTGAAGGTCTCTCAAACGGCATCAACTCCGCCAAGCAGCGAAGGTTGACCTCTTTTAGTGTACTATATTTGTTGTAGAAGTGGTGTGGAACAAGAAATGCCACCATGGCCTCGGTGTCCTGCTCCTGGATGGCAATTATGGCGGCTTCCGCGACGTATGGGCAGCTAGCCAGGAAGGACTCGACACCTTCGGTTTCGACTCTCTGGCCTCTCACTTGCACCTGTAAATCAACACGACCGCAGAGGCCGAGCTCGCCGGTCGGCTTTTTGAAGACGAGGTCGCCAGTATCGTATACTCGGTCGTATGGCGTTCCAGTCAATCCTTCTTCAAATGGATTGGGGAAGAACTTGGACTTGGTGAGTGACTCGTCACCTAGATAACCCATAGCGAGTTGTGGTCCCGAAAGCAGGAGACGGCCAACTTTACCATCAGTGACAAGCGCATTGGTGTTTCTCTCAACAACATAAGCTCTCATTCCGGGCAATGGCTTCCCAATGCTGAGGTTCTTCTCGTCGTGCTCAAAGCTTGTGCCAAATGTAGCCGATATACAACATTCGGTGGGTCCATAAGCGTTTACAAGCTTGACACCATGACCCTTGGCCAATGACAGCCACTGCCGATAGACATCGACACGCGCTACCTCTCCTCCAATGATGATAAGGCGCAAACTGCTGGGTATATGGTCTTCTGAATTGTCCTCTAGATGCGCTGAGAGGCGGTGCCACAGGGTGGTGGGCATGGAAACTACCGTGATGCGAGATGCATTGAGAAACTCAAGATAACTAGAGAGATTCTCAAGGCCTTTCCGGGGCTGACAAACGATGCAGGCCCCCACACTGAGCGGCACGAATATCTCTTCTACACTGACGTCAAAGCTGTAGGGAGCAGCGTGGAGCCATCGATCATGGCTGTTGGTCTTGATGGTGTGTCTTATGACGTCCAGATACTGCAGTACGGAGGAATGGGATATCATGACACCCTTTGGTGCACCTGTTGTTCCGGAAGAGAAGAGCGTGTAGGCCGTGCTGCTTGCCCGTGTGACTGCGTTTCTACCAACATAGGTCTCGCGGCCAGTGGCATTCGCTAATAGGACTTCCACATTGAGAAGTCGTGGTCTAGTATCGAAATCCATGTTGAGTAACCTTTCGTTCAAAGCCTCAAAGGAATCGTTATCCACGAGGATAGTATGGGCGCGAGAAATTTCAATAACTCTTCGCAGGCTTTCAGTTCCGGCATCTAATGAAAGAGGCACGTAGAAGCAGCCGGCCATCAATACGCCAAAAAGAGAAACAACGGCGTTTGTGCCCCTGTGCAGGCAAAGGCCGACTGCAGATTCTTGATGGAGTGGCATGGCACGTTCAATGGCTGTTCCTAGAATTCCATGGGTGATCTCCTGAGCATATCTCAGAACTGTCTGGTAATCCACGGTGCCACGCTCGTCTTGGATAGCTGCTGATTGCGGTCGCTCGAGGGCATGGCGATAAAGAAGTTGTTCAAGTCGGCCGGCAGGCTCAATGAGATTTCGTTCGAACATTGTATAACAGAAGTGTAATTGTGGAAGTATTGAGGGAGAATTGGAAGACATCAGAGACCTATTATAACCTCATGGCCCGTTGGTAGTTGCCATGTCATACACAACAGCATTCCTCCAGTGTCACGACAGAAGAGCGCAAAATTCAGGAGGCTCAACCCAAAATGCAAACATGTTGTATACAATTATCATATTCTTTATAATCAACCCAAAATCCCATTGTCAGGCACTGCTCAGCTCACGGACATTTGATTGCGCTGACTTTTGGTTGTTGATCCCAAAAATAACGACAATGAGCGCTTTCAGCAACATAAAGTAGCCTTGACGTGAAATCAAGGATACCGTCATCCTTACACTCATCTCATATGGCAAGGGTAACTTCTGACAAAGCGCAATATCCAACATCAGGAATAGAGACAGGAACATCACGAGTGAGTCTCGTGTCGTCACCGGACCCACTTATACGAGATCTTTGTAAGTCTGACCAAGGTTAAACAACCCGATGGCGGGGTGGGGCACGACCGCCCGCCCGCCCGCCAACTTCTCACCAAGTTCATCACAAATCCCAGACAACTTTATTCCGGGGTAGAAGTTTTAACACTTCAATTGTCATAGCACTACTCTCCGAAAAGCACCTAAAATTCTTAAAAGTTATGCTTAACTAGGAAAATTACACAAGATATATTGAATATATAAAATAGCCAGCTGTTGCAGATTTGGAATCTGCACTAACAGATTTATATGTAATTTGCTAAGAAATCTGGTTGTCTGCAATTTTGTGGCTGTGCCGGATTTTTGTTCCAGTTACAAAATTTGCGCAGGTGGTGCGCCACGATGCCACAGTGAGTTCCATGCAGCCACCGGACCCGCTTACACGAGACCCGGCTGCGTAAATCAAGGGTCCTGGAGCTCAGTAAGTACGACCAAATCAAGCTCTAAGCCATGAATACTCTATTCGCAATCTACTTGAACTAGATGGAACGATGGAATCAATGGCCTGGAATCCGGTTTCAACTCGACAGGGGTGTCCAGAATCAGGCCACGCGTGGTAAGCACGCTAGGCGCCAGACCTTGTTTCAGCCGCATCCTAGCTGCACTTACTAAGTAAGGAATCATCAAGCGTTAGGTCTTGGTAGATCTACGTGTTGTATTATATCAACCCAAGGATTCACCTTCTATGGTAAATAGCCTATTTTTTATTCGAAACAATTATGTTATCGTAAATAAGCGAGATACGGGTAGAAATATATCGTCGCAAAGAGAATTTGCTGACAGGGTTGGTAAGCAGCCTCTGCAATGCATATAAATCCCTTGAAAGCACCGAGGTGTACTGTGTAGCCTCGTCAACACAACTCCCATTTCCCCATCAATTTTTCTTTTGATACAATGTCGCCGTCATTAGTTATCAATGATTATTCCACGGAAGGTGGATATATACCATGTCTCCAGGCAGACCACCAACGAGAACACATCTTGGTCGAAAACAATGAAGGTTTGCCTTGTATCTTCGGGCCCCCATTGATCAATTCAATGGAGCTGGTCAAAGCCACCGGGATGCGGTCTCTACACCAGGAAGCGAGCGAGCTGGCGGGCCACGTTTGCAGCTCTAGATCGACAAAGGACGACTGGCTGTTGCCGCGAAAGCAATGGGACGAGTTGATCAGTATGAATCTCCGTAAATGCGATCGGGGCTCCAAGGACTTCTGCGAGCTGCGTTACGGTAACCCTGGAGAGCCGGCTGCCAACGAGCTGATAGAGCTATTTTCGGAAGCCGCTTATCCTGCACCAGGAGAAGAGGTCAGCTGGTATGCATATAACCGGCCTAAGCCGGATCAGGTCAATCGATTGGCAAGCAGGCTCGGCGAGGCTCAGGGCATCAAGCATATGGCCGATGACATAATTGTCACTGACGGCTCATTAGCTGCGCTAGACCTCCTAGCATTCGTGGCATTGGATGTTGGTGATGAGGCCATCGTGCTGACACCGGCGTATTTCAATTATCCAGTCATTATCCAGCACCGACAGGGAAAAGTCAAATATGTACCTGTGGACAAGGACACACTGGAGCCCGATGTCGAGGCCATCAGGCGCGCCATTGGCCCAAAGACACGATGCATCTTTCTCAACTCTCCCAATAACCCGACTGGTGTGATATACGGACGAGAAGTGCTTGAGAGCCTGTCGGACATGCTCTTAGAGGTCAACAAGCAGAGGAGCAGCCCGGTTTTAGTGATTAGCGATGAAGCATACCGCCGCATTCGGTACAGCGGTTCCCAGTTTACCTCGATTACAAGCATATACCCCTACTCGGTATCGACGTACACAACAGGCAAGACACTATTAGCTCCAGGCCAAAGATTGGGATACATTGCCATTCCCAGCATCATGCCGGAACCGCAACGACAAGTCCTGCGCAGAGCGCTGACTGTTGCTCAGAACAGCGGTTGGGCGTTCCCTAGTGTGACCGTCATGAACCGCCTCGACACATTGGACGCCATGCAGATTGATCTTCCAGCACTGGAGAACAAGCGGAATTATTTTTGCGGACGAGTTCAAGCGGCTGGATATCAGTTCACAATACCCCAGGGAACATTCTATGTGTGCATTTCTATTCCGAGATGGGTAGATGGCCGTTCGGCTGCGACAAGTACAGCAGGGGCCCCCATTAGCACCTGCGCAGAGATGGCTTTCTGTTTGGAGCTTGCCCGGAAGGGGGTGCTTGTCATGCCGGGAAGCTTGTTCGGGTGGAGAGGCGTTTTTCGTATCTCGCTCACTGCCTCGCTTGTATGCCTTACACGGGCGTGTGATATTCTTGAATCGATCCAAGGTGCATCGAGGATTGAAAACGCACACCTGTGACTAGATTATTTTAGATTGGAACACATGTAGTACTATGTAGCTTAGAATCAAGAGTTTTGCTTTGTTGGCGGTCCCATACGTTCACATTCTGTCACGTAAATTTCGTCAACAAATTTAATCCATCTGATGCTCTGTGATGTGTAGAGATCGATTTGCATTTTGAGTTACCCAAACGAATCTATGTGCACAATTCCCTCGCTATATTGGCCGAACCCTAAGTAGGGTTCCCAAGGTATTTCGTGACTATTTCATAGTGCTTTTTATTGAAGTTCCCGTAAAGCTTTCCATGGTACTTCATGTAAGTCTGTGCACCTCGTGCCGATCCACTATTGCCGCTTTCACGAATCGCGTGACGGGGAGTAATCTCGTATCCAGTGAAACCACCGTCGCCAGGAATGATAAGCCAACCAGGCAGCTTTAGGGTAGTCAGCTGACCCAGTTTTCAACCAAGGGGCAATTTCTAAGCCAGAACAATATTTACTAAAGAACCCCGCTTTGGTCGGCCTTGCACCAAACATAAAAACCCACCAACAATTAAATAGTCCTCGTGTTGAATCTCTATCTTACGGAAGTATCGAATAAACCGAGCCAGTATCATCCAAACTGATAAGATGTTCTCGCAGATTCTTCGCTTTGCTCTCCCGCAACACCTGGCTATCTCGGCCCCGGAATTCCTCCACCTTCGTCAAAAAGCATCAGCAGCTGGAGCAACAGCACAATACTATGGGCATACGATACCTACTCAATCTTCTGCTCTTCCAATGCAAGAGCATGAGATATGTTGGGTCATTCGTACGTGCTTAAACCCCCACCTCCATTGGCCTCACGAGCCTAAGACTTGAGTAAACCTGCAGAATGGCCAGAAGAATGTAATAGACACTCGATAATCCACGAATTGCTGAAAATCGCAACCGGAAAACCCGTGTCATTGCTTCTCAACTTGACAGATGCGCAATTGCCGGACTTGAAGAAGGCTCTTGAGGCCCCAGTCTGTGAATTTGTTCGTTCTTCACCTTACCCGTCACGTGGAACCGAAATGTTTCTAATTATTGTACTAGGCCTGTATAAGATTGTCCAACGACGCCCCATTGTCCGATGCTGCCCTTCAGCGGTCCATGGAAAAAACTTATACCGACACCTACAAAATAGATGGATTCACAGGCGGACAGTGGGCATACGCCACTAATACGAACGAGTCTAGTGGGGAACCATGTAGTATTACACCCCCAGGGGCTATAAAAGAGCAAGAACAAAGGTTGGGAGTCTACTACCTAGGTTGGGAGAGCATTGAGGTTTGTGACCAATAATATCGAGGATGCGCATCCATTAATGTGTCTATCTAGCATCATCAAAGGGCCACCAAGACCCCAGTATTCGCCGAGGAACTTCTAAAACTCTTGCCACACTTTGGACCCGGGACTGGCGCTTGGTACGCCAAGCTTGAAACAGACCCGTGAAATGGTTACGTGATAGATTGGCGTTGTTGGGATTCTCTCAGCGAGCTACCGAGAATAGGTTCACGAAGGTGGCCACAACTGAGAGGCTAACTAAACTTTTGGAGGGTCCGACGGACTTTAGAAAAGTGGCCTGATACAACACGGCGAACAATCAACACTGAAAGTATGTAGCCGAATAAACCCAAGTTGGATTCATTTTAGATGAAATTTAACCCATAAATTGATCCATCGCTGTGTATCCGATTAAAAAAAACAGCTTGTTTAGGTTGTGCGCAAGGCCAAAGGTATTGAAACTAAAAGGTGACGTGTTTGTCGGCAGTTCGCGATGGAGTCTCAGCCGATGTTTTGTGGGCCTCATCATTTTGGGTCAACCAGGCAGTGCAAATTTGGTCTCCAGATTTGCGACATCTGCCGAAGAGGGAAAAAAGCATCTGCCTAATCAGGATTATTGGAATTCCAAGCAAATTCTGAGACAAACCAGTATGCGGTAGAGCGCGGTTTCACCGACCCTACAATCTCAGTAATTTAGGTGCCTAAACACGGGTTGCGCTTTTGCCCCCTGGTTAGTTGGCGATAATGTCGATGCCTTGACACAGTGCGCATTCAAGCTTTTAGAGGCGGTCAGACGAGTTACGTGCCCCTTTTCCCCGGTCTCTATATCCGGCCTTTCCCACATCTGCTGATGAGGATCAGACGAGCTTCCTCTTCATCTCACGCACCCAATTGGCCCCGGCAACACCATCCTTCAGCTTCAATTCCACTCCAATGTCCCCTCCACCGTCCCAGGGCATCACGGGATTCCCACCGCCGCCTCCCGGTGCCTCCGAGCGGGTGCCCCCGCTCATGACCCGCGATGACATTGAGGCTCAAATCGCCGATGGCCACAAGATTTTCATTCTCCATGGCCAAGTCATCAAGGTAGACAGCTGGTTAAAGTACCACCCTGGTGGTGACAAGGCTCTGCTGCACATGGTTGGAAAGGATGCCTCTGACGAGGTTGACGCGTGAGTTCAAGATCGCGACTCTAGATAAAGTGAAAGAAACCAAACTAACGCCGATTGGCTTTGAATCAATAGTTTTCATCCCCTTGAAGCCAGGGAGCGTATGTTAAAGTATCGAATTGGCCGAGTGGAAGGTCTGTGGAAAGGTTTCGTCCCGCCAATTCAAGGTGGTGTATTTCGAACCCGGGAGGAGATTGAAACTGCCTCTGATGTCAATCGACCCGATTCTGAATCCAGCTCCGAGGCATCCGGCACGGCTTCTCCAGTATTCGACGTTGAAGATGGAGGCATTCGGCGTCGCGCTGCCTCGTCTGACTCGTCCACAGCCGCACCCACTGAGGTAATGGATGGCATGTCATACTTGGACACCGTCACACACGAGTTCACTACGTTGGACCTCGAAAAGTATCCATCTCCAGATGTTGCCACCCAAGCTAAAATCATTGAGAAATATCGAACTCTTCACCAACGAATCTTCGACGAGGGGCTCTACCAATGCAACTATTGGGCGTACGGCGTTGAGGCCATTCGATATGTATCACTCTTCACTCTCATGTGGGTTTGCATTTACTTCGAGCGGTATTTCCTGGGTGCCTTTTTCCTCGGGGCAATGTGGCAGCAGCTTGTTTTTACCGCGCACGATGCGGGCCATATGGGTATAACCCATTCATACGAAATCGATACCGCAATCGGTATTCTCATTGCCGACTTCATCGGAGGTCTCTCGCTGAGCTGGTGGAAGTACAACCACAACGTTCACCACATTGTGACAAACGCGCCAGAGCACGATCCTGATATCGAAGAAATGCCGTTTTTTGCCGTTTCGCATCGCCTTCTTGGAAGTTTACGCTCAACATACTACGACCGTATTATGGCATATGACGCATTTGCAAAGTTTCTGATTTCCGTTCAGGCCTGGACCTACTACCCAATTCTCTCGCTGGCTCGACTCAACCTCTACTACCTGTCTTGGGATTACCTTCTAGCTGGCCGTGGCCCCAAAGGCTCAGCTGCAAAGTACTGGTGGATCGAAATCGTTGGCCAGATGTTCTTTTGGACTTGGTTCGCTTACGGTATTATGTACAAGATTCTGCCTGACAACTGGACCCGGTTTGGATTTTTCATGATCAGCCATATTGCCGCCTCCCCGGTCCACCTTCAGATCGTTTTGTCTCACTTTGCTATGAGTACTATGGATTTAGGCCCCGAGGAATCGTTTGCCCAGAAGACGCTTCGGACGACAATGGATGTTGACTGCCCCGAGTGGCTCGACTTTTTCCACGGTGGTCTTCAGTTCCAGGTTATCCACCACCTGTTCCCTCGCGTTCCTAGGCACAATCTTCGAAAGACCCAGAAGCTTGTTCAAGAGTTTTGCAACGATGTCGGGATTCCATATGCTCTCTACGGATTTGCAAATAGCAACCAGCAAGTCATTGGGCGATTGGCGGAGGTCTCGAGGCAGGCAGCCATTCTGGCGAAGTGCCAGAAGTCAATCATTGAAAACGGGAACCGGACGGGTGTGCATCACTGAGACTGCAGATTCACATACTTGAACTGTGTCCGTGTCTATTCATTCGTGATCACGATACTGCCGATGCGGCCTTTGAGATGGATTGTTCAAAACTCAAGATTACTCAAGGTCTCCTTCGACAAAATCGATGGTTTGCATGAGGATGCGAAGCGTCGAGTGATAAAATTGGGAGGAATTAATTTAAACATGATCTGAAAAAAAAATGTAGTGTACCAATCAAAATTTGCATGAATGCCAATTTCGGGTGTTACGAGACAAGGGTGCTCGTGGGATGACCTTAGTAGGCGCTCAATTGGATAGTTGAGTAGTTGACCAATGATCAATAATAGAACTAAAAGTAGGTTTATTTTAAGTTCTACAGGAGATATTGTAGGATTCTAATTGTATGTATTAATAAATCAAAGCACAGCTGTATTGTAGACAGGGGACGTAACGCAGCTGCTGTGTGATTGACATCAGCTGCTGTGGAGGCGGATTCCCAAACGCATGAATTTCTAATGAATAAACTAAGCGGTTTTAGTATAATGACCATTAAGAAGTACAGGTATCCATATGAATTAATGAAATCTCGTGCACATGGGCTAGCGCCCCGGGGTGTTAGTGTTGCCGAGGTGGTGTTGTGATCGTCGCATAATTTAATTCACTCTTTGGGGAGTCTCTGACGGCGTTGTAGAGCCCGAAATTTCCAAAAGCAGGTTGTGCCCCGACATTCAAGCAGGAAATTATAGTTCCATTTAGCCGAGATCCCCGCAAGCCAAGGCCAGCCACTGAAGCGCTCGAATCACAATCACCACCTCGCGTACTTCATGCGTCAATTGGCGAAAAATCAGGACACAGTTAGTTCAAGCAATACGCGAACTTTAATTACTGGCAACCGATCCATTGGCAAACGAGCGCTTATAGCAACCTTTGGCCATTTGGCCCACCCGTCAATGGATATGTCAGCCGGGGCTGATGTCTAAATACGATGGCGATTTCACATGGCGTCTGGGGAGTGCGGGGGCGGGGCTGAACACGATTATGATCACAAGGCTTTGTTCATCCTTGCTCAGCCCAGAAGCTGGGTCTTATAACTTTAAAGATATATAAAGCATAGGAATTTACTCCTTTAGAAATCCGAGGCCCGAGCTAGTGTAACCATAGAGCTGAGGTCGGATACATTTTTGGACATGCACGTCTCATCTTTCCTTATCGGAAGCATTCTGGGCTTCTTCCAGCTTGCTTCCTCTGCCCCAACACCTGAGCCCCCAAGCCAGGTTGAGGAGAGGACAACCCCAACATCCACATTTTCCAACAATGTCATTTTTTCACCACCATCCAATGCGGGCTGGACCGACCCGAGAGTGCTGTACTCTAGGGCGATTGAGCTGTCAGATGGATCTCTGATTGCTACTTGGGAGAACTATTCTCCAGAGCCACCACTAGTTTACTTTCCCATTTACAAGTCCCTTGATGGTGGAGTAACATGGTCAGAAGTCGGCAAAGTTGAAGACCAGGTGAACAACTGGGGGTTGCGCTATCAGCCATTCCTCTATGAGCTGCCTCAGGCAATCGGAAAATACGCAGCTGGAACGGTCCTTTGCGCTGGAAACAGCATCCCAACGGATCTTAGTCAAAGCAAAATTGATGTCTATGCCAGCACTGATGGGGGAGTCACTTGGGAATTTGTCAGCTCCGTTGCCAGCGGCGGCGAGGCTAGACCAAACAATGGATTGACCCCAGTGTGGGAGCCCCTCCTCATGTGAGTAGACAGCTTTGCCTCTTGAGAATAATGGTTCACTGACTGGATTGTAGGGTGTACAACAACCAACTTATCTGCTACTACTCTGACCAGCGGGATTCAAAGTACGGTCAAAAGCTCGACCATCAAACCACATCTGATCTTTTGACATGGTCCGCGATTGTTAACGACGTGCACGACGACAACAATTATTCTGCTCGCCCTGGTATGCCTGCAATTGCACTACTACCCAATGGAAACTACATATACGCTTATGAAGTTTGCGGCACGGACGGCTGTCGCGTTCATTACCGACTTACCCCGGATCCTCTCAACGTCCTCAGCGCTACATCGTACTCGCTTGTGTCGGACAAGGGAACAAGGCCCGTCAGCTCTCCCTATGTAGTCTGGAGTTCTGTTGGTGGTGCATCAGGAAGCATTATCCTTAGCTCGGGAAGCCAGTCCAACATCTTTGTCAACCAAAATCTGGGAGACCCCAATTCTTGGGTCGAGTACAGCGTGCCGCAACCAAATGCTTATTCCCGAGGACTTATGCTCTTCAAGGAGGACGATAATCTGTTGGCTATCATTGGTGCTGGATATTTGCCCCCGAGCAGTGTCAATCAAGTGAGCTTGAGCGTGGTCAACTTGACTAGTCTAGGATTGTAAGCAGCCGGGCTTTGATGGACGTCCATGAAGTTTTTACATAGATGCAAGGAATAAAACAACATGCGAATGCAATGAGTCCAGTCGTTCGTAAGGACAGGTGGAAAGATCGGCACGAGGCCTGCTTGAACAATGTGGACCGTGACTTGGAGCGTCAGCATTGTTGCAGGAAGGTGCATAGAGCTACCCATTATATTATGTCGGCGACCGTTATTCAAGTTTTGTTCTGAATCATGGCGTGGTGAATACTTCTCAATATTGGGCCTTGGTCAGATAGTTGATGGTTTTGACAAGTAGCATCACGAGGCTTGCGCCACTTTGCTTCACCATTCGCCAACCAAACGAGGCTGGGTCACGGTCTGGCAGGTGGGAACGAGGGCTGTCTCAAGCGCTTCTTATCTGGTCGCCTCCTGGGTTTGGTTTGGCGTGATGCCTACACGATTGCAGGCCGCTCGTATTGAGTGCTGCTAACAGCAGCATTCCAAATTTGTTGACCCAAGAATCATCTGCAGGTCTAGATCGAGAGAGCCCCGCTGACTTGCTAGAATGTGCTCCAGTCCCAGCCCCTAGGAACTATAGCATTAACAGACGGAGCTTCAGGGCCGCAGACGTTAGATGAACCTATCGCATCAATGATCATACTCGAGTCTTGCTGCGCCTGGCTGTGGGCCGGCCGTAGAAATTGCATCTCTTCAAGGTTCCAAATTCCTTTGAGCTGCTGAAAACAAGAGTCGCAAGTGCGGGATGGTGCGGCGCGTGGATTGAATTTTGTATCTTGATCCAGAGGAACCATCTGGCTCGAGTGCAAATGGCAAAAGATATTCCCGCAGATGCGGCAGTGGTGCCGGCGAGAAAAGTAGCCGAACGTGCGGACACAAGTGGATTCATCGCACACTATGGAGGCAGCATCAGGCTGATGATGACTCAAGTTAGCACTGAGAAAATGAAAATATGAGGCCGACCGTACTGTTGCTTCGCACAACATTGACAGGAGGCGTTTCGAAGAATGAAACCCAAATATCAGTGATGATTTGAAAGAAAATAATTAGATTTACCTTCCAGTGCTGGCTGCTGGGTGGGCCAATGACCTCGGGGAATAAATCAAGGGAGAGGCCACCATGAAAGCTGCTTTGGTTGCTGGGGGCGGTCGCGGTAAATGCGTGGGTGTGATTGGAGGTATCATGGACAACCTTGCTATATTTCATTCCGGCCATCTTCTTGCGCCTTTTCTTCGTGCGCGGCGGATGCGACACGCCGCTATCCATGCTGCCAAAGGATGATGCTCTTGAGGATGCTGGGCTGGGTGGGCCGCGGAAAGTTCCCAGGTCTGCGCTTTGGAAGAAGTTATGGCGAGTTAGATCATCAGAATTAGACAAACACAGGCCGATGCTACTCCTCCGATTTGCAGAAGGGAAGGGGATATGAGCAAGCGAGTCTGAAGACATGGTAACAAGCGTGGGTGAGGATCAGTGGGGTATTCTGACGCTGTTCCTGCCGTCATATATTGGTTCGCAAAGTGATCAAGTGGCAAAAAGAACTAATCTAGATTGGGGTTGCCAGATGACTTGTGGTGGCGGTGCTGCTTCGTTAGCCTGCGGGGGCTCACTATTGAAAAGGCAAAGCTGGAACTCGTACAACCATCAATGCTTGAGTGCTTACTTTGCAAGTTTCAAATTTCTGCTCCCTAAATGACACTCTGAGTGCTTTAGTGATTGTAGGATCTTTTCTGTTCCTCTGTAAAGGCAACTTGAGCATCAAATGTGAGACCACAATCACCCCGTGCCCCTACTCAGTCTAGCGCTTCAGCTCAAGCCTTTGGCCTCAGCTAACGCGCTATGTTTCATAAGTTCTAGCATGGAAAACCCAAGACTCAGTCGCCATTGCATCAAGCTTCTGGTCTCCAGGAAGCGAGGGTTGGGCCGCCTCCGATTCCCGGCTCCTCATTTCGTCCCATCGTCTCACTTCATCTGGCAATAGTTGCCCAGGGAAGAAAATGGGCAGCAGGCTTCTCCCTGCCCTCGTGTACTTGCTCTCAAGATTTAACAGCGCATCCATGGCCGTCATTTCTCCCACGACATCTACAAAGCGAAGATGCACACCGAGGGCGCTTGGGTTCCTTCTCCATCCCACGGCCAGCGTGCTCTGAAGCATGCCGATGCTGCCAACGGCCAGCAGATAGCCCGTGTTTTCGGTGATGCCAGCCGCAGAAATCAATAAACAGATCCAAATGACAGATAAGAGTGCAAGACATACCCTGGTGCCTATATCAGAAGTTTGCGAAGGCCTGAGCGACGAAACGGCTAGATCTTCTAAATTGAGGCCATGGCCGTTGCCAAGGATCATGATGGCATGCTGCGCCCCATTTCCCTGCGTTAGGATGTACGCATTGTGTGAGGCACGACGGCAAGCCCATTTTTCGGATGCCCATCCTGGCAAACCTCCCGTCGCAAATGCAAGCACCGTGCCGCATATAGTAATCATCAAGATGGACCAATTCTTATCCGTGACAAGGGGAATCGCGGCGATCAAAATTTGAATCACGGCCACGGCGAGACCGCTCCAATAGATTGCATCACGGGCTGGCTCTCCTGCAGCTTTAGTCTTGCTCGGTTCATAGATGGAGATGCACAGCCCTGTTTGGGTCGGACGAGGAATTTCGGTCCCCTTTTTCGTATTTCGTTTCATATACCGCACTCTCTCATCTATCATCCCGTTTAGCCTCGATCTTATCGATGAGTCCATCCAGGATTCGTAATCTCGGATGATTCGGCCGATAATCCAGCTGGAATTATTTCTCATGTAGCCATTTTTGGCTGTCACAACCAAGCAGCTGCCCTCTGGGGCTGCAGGCATCAGATGAACATCACCGGCGCTGGCAAGTATGGTCGTGACAGCATAGGATACCCAACCTTGGAAAGCATTCATTAGTACGGACTTGCATTCAGAAGAGGAGCCTTTTACCAAATGAGAATGGAACTGGTGTCATATAACCCCCAGATAGCTGAGCAAGGGCTTTGTTCACCACTTCTCCTCCCAAGAGTAAGAGGACCGAAAATACGTCAACAGGCTGCGACCATTGCTGCTTAAGATCTTGAGCTGGCGATGCATATTCCGACTTTTTGGTAAGAGATTGCAAAGATTTGAATACAGAAATTGGTGGCATAGTGCTTGGGCAAGCTTATTGACTTTGTTATCAATGACACTCGGTCTTGTAGCCAAATCGCATGAGCATGCTTCACTTCCCGTAGATAGAGACAAGCAGTCTTTTATTTGTCGGCGAAATCCACCAAATTTCCATTGGGGGGTTTCACTCACACCCTGCAATAAGCAGTGCACCTGTTGTAGATGCAATTTCAATTAAAACGCATGCAAGCAGCGAAAGGTAACCAATAAATATAGAACACGTCAACACCATGCTGCCGGATACGGTTGCAATTACGACAAGATGATGTGATAAGCAATCGGCCCAATAATTATTGTCCACGTCAAGATAACCTGCTACCTTTGCATCAATTAATGTCGCCCAAATTTCCCGCACAAGCTTGGTTCACTATCCCTCTATGAGTTATTCGGCACCTCAAATCTGCAATTCTTTATCGTATTCAACACTCGCTTTCATGGAGCATTTATTTTTCGATCAACCCCCAGCGAAGGAGACCGCTTTTGCATATCACGAGAAGATTCTCAAGGCTGACTGGGATCAATGCGATGCTCTTGTTGACTTTGTTCCACCCATGACGCCTTGGTTGGGATTCAACCATGATATTGTCCCTCTCGGGTCTCTCTCAGAATATCCCATCGCTACGGGGTTCGACCTATCAATGCTATGGAATGGTAATCTTCGAGACTCTCATGCACAATTCCATGGGCTACCAAATGCCGAGATTGGAAACCGAGTGGCCTCCTTCTTCCAAGCATGGCTCTTCTATGGGCTCATTGAGGCTACAGTGGCTAAGAAAGTTTTGATATCTTACCTCGTGCGGAAGCATAGTGATGGGGCTCACTACATTTATACTCGCAACTTGCACTTCTGTTTGCAAGCACGCGTATTTCACCTTCGAGATCCACAAAAGCGCGGCGAGTCGGAGAGTCAATCGAGCAACAGAATTGAATGTGATATCCAGGAGGTGAACAAGTGGACTTCAAGGTTCGTGCACTGGAGCCACCCGAGCTTCCGGCCAAAACTTGAGAAGGCATACCCTAGCCTCATGCATCAGCTTGATCAAATAACTCCATCCATAGTGAGACTGGCTGAGGCTATCCAGCAGACAAGGATTTTCGCCTTTTCCAAGTGCCCAACTACCGGAGCATTAACATGGGAATACCCATATTCTGTGAAGGGGAAGAGGCGAGAAACGCTCCGAGGATTGGGATGGTGTCCCTTCCAAGCTAACCTTGTCGAAGACACGCTGAGTCAATCCACAATAGACTGGATTTGTGCATGGGGATTCCGGCAGGACAGCAATGGGCATGAGACCTGTTCAGAGAATAAGTGCGCTAGGAACGACATAGACGTGCCAACCTAACAACAGGCGCACCGCTGCCAAAATCATGACTGCATGAAGCTAAAACCAGATTTTGAAGTCGTCAAGGGTATTCTTGAAAAGGACGAGATTCCCGTCATATCCTTGCAAAGTCATCAAGAGGTCCCCACACTCGTTGTGGAGGCCCGACCAAAAGCAGAGGCTGGGGATTACATCGCAATATCGCACGTTTGGGCCGATGGCATTGGTGGTGCCACCGAAACAGGCCTCAATGAATGCCAGGTACAGCATGTTGCCAGGCTATGCAAGACCTATAGCCCAAACCAGGATGGCTGGTTTTGGTTAGATTCTCTTTGCATTCCAAGCAGAGATAAGGTAGGGAAGGAGATTTATTATGAAAAGGCGCTCGTGGGCATTCGATATGTCTATTTAAATGTGTCCTCTGTCATAGTTCTTGACAAGAAAGTGCAGATGTGCACTACTACTACACCGACCGAACAACTTTACGCACATATATACATGTCAGCCTGGATGCAAAGGATGTGGACATACGAGGAAGCAGTACTGGCTCGAGAGGTCGTATTCGCTCTCAGTAATGGTTTTCATGTGTACAAAGTTGATACTCGACCCCAGATGAGCAGAACGGTTTCTGTTGTGTGGCAAAGCCTTGCCACTCAGCTTTACCGACTGTGCCTACCTCAAGCCAACCTCAACATTGGCCACATTTACCGAGCATTCAGGTACAGGCTCACAAATGTCCTTGGGGAAGAGTTCCTATCGGTATCAGGGATGCTGAATCTGAATACCAAGGGCTTGATGGGCGTCAA
Source organism: Calonectria pauciramosa (assembly GCA_017140785.1). Taxonomy (NCBI): domain Eukaryota; kingdom Fungi; phylum Ascomycota; class Sordariomycetes; order Hypocreales; family Nectriaceae; genus Calonectria; species Calonectria pauciramosa. Next base: position 3,912,737 of record JAACIZ010000002.1, on the reverse strand, counting down.
AGGGGAAGAGAGAGCAAAGGAATTCTGGAAAATGCTCAAAGACGTCCCAGACGATGTCCCTTTCTCGGTCTGCCCCAAATTGAGTCTGCAGGGGTTTCGATGGGCGCCCAAAACAATGATGAAGCCGACATGGACAACTTTAGACACGGAAATCAATGGCCCAATATCAACCTGCACGGATCAGGGCCTATTTGGCACATACATGTTGTTTGAAATAGACACTCTCCTTAGGGGAAGCGCCAGCCAGCATGGAAGCATCTTTAATATCTGGGTACACGCAAAGGATGGCTACAGAACCGAACCATGGCATGAACCCGCTTTACTCCGAGTATACTGTATTGATACGTGGCCCGCTCCTCCTAAGTTCCAAGAATTTGATACTATCTACATGCCTCCAACTAGGGGGTCGCTCTTGAGCCCTGGACAATGGATAGCCGGTGCTGCTGCTCTCAAGCAACCGATCCCAAGCGACGGGGATAATATGACCAAGTTTGTTCATCTTGACAGGGTGCTAATTGAACGGTTAAGGACGGAAGAGATATCTCGCCACTCCGCGACAATTATGTATGAAGGGAGCCAAAATGCCAAAGTTGACGCAGCAGGAGTGTGTCGCTGTAAAGAAATCTGGATAACCTAAGAAGAGGGAGATTAACACATCAAGGGTGATAGCATCCACGCATTTAGTTATTTGTTCGGCTTCTCTAATAAGAGAATAATTTATCTCATGACCTGAACCTTACCCCAAGCTTAGTAGTGGCTTAGCTTAGAGCGTTAGGAGCTTAGCTCTAAGAACAAAAATACATTTTGGTATGCTTAAGTTTCGTCTCCAAGTGCTTTGGTATTAAAGGGCTTTTATTCTAATACTAGCTGAGTGAACTTGATAGTAAGAGTCTGGAGATGCTAAGAAAAATAACACACAGCCTAACCCTTTCTGTAAATTCCCTGCAAAAATTCAAATTCGAACTCTTATTAAGGCTGTGGAAAGAAATCCTTGTACTTGGGCAAAGCCTCATGGAAGGGAATCGGCGGGCGACCAGTGAGCTTCTCGACCGTATCGGTTGTGTTCTCCATATATCCCTTTGCAACCATTTCACCGCAACACAGCAAATCGCCAATGCACAACTTCATGGGCAGTTTTGAGAAGTCACCAAAAAAGTCTGCAGGAAGGCCACGATCAAGCCAAAACTTCTTTAACTCCTCATCTGGGGTGTCCACGATCTCTCCTTTGTATCCTGTCTGGTCGCAGATCCACTTGAATACTTGCTCGTTTGTAATGGCTTCTGGGCCTGTCACGTCGTAGACTTTGTTTGGTTCGCCCTTGCCGAGTAAGAGAGCGGCAGCTACACGACCGCAGTCCTCTCGCGCAACATAGGCGCCTGGTGTGCCGTGAGCGTTTGACAACCATCGGTCTCCGCAGAACTTCCAAGAAGGCCCAAAGAGAGTGGGGATATTGTCCACATAGAGATAGTTGCGTTGAATGTTGTACTGTAATCCAGAGTTGAAGATGTAACCCTCAATTACATGGTGATCTCGGGGAAGGAAAGGGATGTCTTCCTCCTTCTCTGCTTGGATCCCCGCACCAATGAATGAGGTGTAGCACACTCGTTTCACGCCACAGGCCTTTGCTGCCTCCAAGACATTTTTAGCCTGGGTGCGTCGGCCTTCACCGAATAGCCAAGTGGAGATGAAGGTGACGGCTTCAGCACCTTCAAATACCGGCTTTAGGCTCTCAATATCGTCATAAGTTGCAACAGCGACTTTGGCGCCCCCGCTGTTCCATTTTTCTCGGGTCTCCGGTGAGATGGCATCTTGCTTGTATACTGTAAACACAAGCTCATCCTCTGGCTTGGCGATTTCTAATGCGTATGAAGCAGCAATGCCGCCAAGGTTACCATCTGCACCGGTGAGGACGAATTTCGGCATTCTGATAAAATATGGGGATTGAACGATGTACGCCAAAATCCACAATAGGAAGTATTTTGATAAAATTTACAAGCTAGAGAATAAGAAAGCATGCGCCCTTTTAAGCATGAAGCACTCTGTTATTTTTCTCGTAGCCGGTTATACGGATGTCGTGGTATGATGTCTCCATACCGCCTTACGTGGCCGCAGTCAACTGATCTCTGTGAGTCTTCACGACAATCGACCTACCGGCACCAGGCCACGTAAAAGACTGCGGCATGTTTCGTCTATTAGCTTCGGATGTATCTCGGAGCTGAATATAACCCATCTAAGAGAGGCAACCTGGTGTGATTGATTTGCCATGATCACCTTCAAAGTGGACCTCTTGCATGCGCTGTCGGCCGCGATCCACTCCAGCCGCAAATATTCGCTCATCACCACGGCTTTGGACAACGGGAAATAGCAATTGAAGAATTAGGGAGATCTAAAGGTGACTATTCTCCTAGTGTGCGCAAATAATTTTATACGACCAAGGCCGTTGTTAAACATCATTTGTATGCCACCCCGCCCTCACGGGCCTGGTTCCTGGGTACCCCGTTGAGTCTACCACTGAGTATTTGAACTAAAATGAGAAATATTTCTTTAAATTTTAAACTATATGCATAAAATAGCGTATTTCAGTGTTTTCGGGGAGTAATCTACTTGTTTAAGCCGTCACAATAGACCCTTTCGTAGCACAGGCTCGCGAGCTTGGGACTCAGTAATCTCACCTAGAACATGCGTCATTTCAGACAGAACTAATTTCGGATATTCAAGATATTGGATTTTGGTCTTGGGGTTTTGGAGCGTAAGGGTTACAATTTTAGGCCGAGAAGTCATACAACAAAGATAATTCATTGGTCAATTTCTCAGTTCCTCTTGGTCATCTTTTCAGGAGCCAAAAAAGAACTATCGCACCTCAGCACTACCTTGAACACCGTGTTTATGGATTTTGCTGGATTTTATTTAGATACGTGATTTCAAGGTTATCTCACTACAATTATATAATTGATAAGACTTGTGAACGACCCTACTAGAAGCAGCTAGGCCCATTGTCGAGCTGTTTTTGGTCTTTAAAGATGCATGGGTAACCGTGATCGAATATCTGTGTAATAGTCCATGAAATTAGCTAAGTAATTCTAATACTAGCTTTCGAACTCAATCTTTTAATTATGCCGAATTCTTTAGTTCTCTGTGTCTTATCGGTTTAGCTTCCTACAGGGATGCGAGGTGGACAAATTGCGCAACCCATGGCCATAAAGGGAGCTCCAGTATCCACTGGCAGGACTATTATCCGAGGAGAAAGCCATATCAAATCAGTAGATAATCATTGGTTTTTCTTTTTCTCTTTCAAAACATCGATCCTCGGGAATCTTACACCGTATCTTGACTTGGAGTGACCTGCATGCGGATGCGGGGAAGTTTAGTGTCGGCACCTCCGATTCATGATTGATAGATCCCGATAGCCGTAGTAAGACCTCCAACACACACATGATCGTCGGATCATCCGATACCTTTTGCCACACCATGTGAATGTGACGGTCGCTTTGATGCAGGTGAGACGAAACGAGAGGAGCAAGTGGGTATTGATGCTTGTTTCGTGCTGCACCGTGCACGTACAAATTCGATCTACAGCTCATGACTTAGAATGATTTACGCAGAACGCTATACGATCACTCCATACGTCAGGCACAAGTGTCCCTCGATAGCTTTTTATCATGGATTCTAAACTGGAGGCATTGATCGCCCCCATCGGGTACTTTGTGGTGCAGCTCAAGAATCATGAAAATGCTGGGTCAGTTCTGACGGCCCTTGGTGTTGTTGTACTGTCTTATGTGATCTACAATGTAAGTAAACCTGATGAGAGTTGAAATAAAAATTATTTTTATGAGGCATGTCACTATATCGATGCGATAAATATCTAATCATTGGATTTATAGGTTGCCTTTGCTACAGATATTCCTCATATCAAGGGCCTTCCGGAAATCCCGGGTGCAGTGCCAATGTTCGGCCACCTTCTAAAGCTTGGCGAGGATCATGCTAGCACCTGTGAAAAGTGGTGGCGCCAGTATAACCATTCCGTCTTTCAGATCAAACTGGGAAACACTCGCGCAGTGGTAGTCAACTCTTTCGAAGACTGCAAGAAGATGCTTCTTGGAAATCAGAATGCTGTCATTGATCGTCCTAAGCTCTACACCTTCCATGGCGTCATTAGTAGCACCCAAGGCTTTACGATTGGTTCGTCTCCTTGGGACGATTCTTGCAAGAAGAAGCGTAAGGCTGCCGGTACAGCACTTGGACGGCCAGCTTTGAGGAACTATTATCCGATGTTTGACCTCGAAAGCTACTGTATTGTTCGGGACATGAAGAAGGACAGCAAAAACGGTGACATCGAGATTGATGTTCGTCCTTATATCCAGAGATTTGCCTTGAACACCACCTTGACTCTCTGTTATGGAATCCGCATGGATGCTGTCTATGATGATTTGCTCCGGGAAATCCTACACGTGGGATCAGCCATTTCATTGCTACGAAGCGCCTCCGAGAACTTGCAGGATTATGTTCCATTCCTGCGATACCTCCCCAACAACGAGAAGAATGCTCGCTCCAAGGAACTTCGTGGACGTCGTGACGCCTACTTGGATTTGCTCTTAGACAAAGTGCGAGAGATGATCAAACGGGGCACTGATAAGCCTTGTATCTCGGCTGCCATTCTCAAGGACGAGGAGACGAAGCTCACTGGCGTTGAAGTCTCCTCTATTTGCCTGTCGCTGGTTTCTGGAGGTTTTGAGACCATCCCGGGAACATTGACTTCTTGCATTGGTTCCCTGTGTACTAAGGAAGGCCAGATTTGGCAGGATCGCGCGTATGAGGATATCAAGAGATATTACCCTGACGTGCGTGATTCATGGGCCAGTTCCTATATTGAGGAAAAGATCCCTTACATCAACGCCATCATTAAAGAAGCTGGACGTTACTACACTGTCAGTTCTATGAGTTTGCCTCGAAAGACGGTCACGGAGGTGAACTGGAACGGAGCAATTATCCCCGCAAAGACGATGATCTTGATCAACGCCCAAGCTGGTAATCACGGTATGTTAATCTGCCATTTCTGAAAATGACACATAGCTAACGAAAAATAGATGTCGATCATTTCGGACCAGACGCTGGTCGATTTGATCCCGAGAGGTGGCTCAAAAGCCTTGATCCGCCCACTGAGATCGAATCCACTGGCCTGGGTCATCTTAGTTTCGGCACAGGCTCCCGTTCTTGTTCTGGCCAATACATCGCATCCAGACTACTGTACACGTCTTTGGTGCGTCTCTTGTCCTCTTACAAGATTGTCGCAAGTGACACCCACCCACCAAACACCGACTACGTAGAGTACAACCAGTTCAAAACTGCATTGGTTGCTATTCCAAGGGAATTCAAGGTCAAGTTAATCCCAAGAGATTCCGCGGTTACAAGCGAATGTCTGTATGCCGCAGAAGAGAGGACGAAGGAACATTATAAGGAGTAGTTTAATTGTGAGTTTTGGAAGCACGCTGCTTGTTAGTGGCATTGAACTATTGGCAGCATGGGAAAATAAGATGAGATAGCTAGCTTCTTTGCTTAGATAAGAATTAATGCATTGAATGAACTCTCAATACACGTACTGTCGGACTAGCCTATGTCAATCTGGAGTCCCCTTGCACTTTACCTGCATGCTGACATATCCGATGGGCCCTCACTTAAATGTCGGCGCCTCCGACGATGGTGACAACCAATTACTTGCTCTTTGCGCAGCGACTATTTCTTCGAGTCCGTTGCGTAGCCGACTAAAAGGCGAGATCCAGACAGATTCCCTCTGAAATTCGTGCTCACTTTACAAAAAATGTCATCACTCTTGGCTGAAAGTTTGTTCGGTGTCAAGGGCTATGTTGCAGTTGTGACAGGAGGAAGTAGCGGGTTGGGTTTCATGATAAGCAAAGTAAGTTTTGGCGCTGTTTACATATATAACGAATTCTTTCCAAGGCATATCGGGCCTTCTGGGTCTCCCTTTTGTGCATTAATCTGACTAAATTCTGGCAGGGACTTGTTGTGAATGGTGCAAAGGTTTATGTCATCGCCTTGCCAACGGAACCCATTGATGAAAAGGTGGCCGAGCTCAATGAGCTGGGTAAGTCTTCCGGAGGAAGTGCCCATGGGTAAGTTAATAGTCCATTGAGCTTGGACGAAAGGCCTCGTATTAAACCTGGCAGAATCCCTTGTGATGTCTCGAATAAATACGCAATCGCCAATGTTGCGAAACGTATAAGTGAGCGAGAGAAGTATCTCGACATGCTTATTTCCAATGCTGGTATTAGAAGGGACCCTGAGGTTGCTTGCGATGTTTTAACAGCGTCTTTGACTGAACTCCAAGCATCCATGTGGTCCTCGCATCACTCAGATTGGGCCGACACATTTGCTGTGAACACCACAGCGCATTACTTCCTTTCCGTTGCCCTTCTGCCGCTACTAGCAGCAGCATCGAACCGCGAACTTGCTGATGGCCGTCTCGGCAGAAGTGAAGGCCGCGGGGTTATTGTCATAACAAGCTCATGTGCAAGCATGCATAATGCAACGAATGTAGACTTGACAAGCTACGCGACAAGCAAAGCTGCTACTGATCATTTAGTCAAACTATTGGCGGCCAAGTTTAGCCGGTTCTATGTCCGTGTGGCCGGAATCAACCCAGGCTGTAAGTGATCTTGAAGTATGCTGCCACATACATTCAATGGTTGACTTTGTTTTTAGTTGTGCCGAGTAAAATGAATGCTGTGGGAGAAGAGGGCAACGTTTTCAGCTCCCTTTTCAATAAGGTCCCCGCAAAGCGATCAGGAAATGAGGCAGATATCGCTGGTGTGGTTTTATACCTTGTGAGCCGTGCTGGTGTAGGTTTTCCTTTTCTGCGAACGCGTTTCTTTGCAATGAGGAAAGAATATACTGACTCATACTCTAGGCCTATGTTGATGGTATTTCTGTGTGTGTGGATGGTGGGCGTGTTATTCTAGCTAACGGCCAAGAATAAGACCGTTCGAAGAAATTTTGAAGGTAGCAAGCATATGGGTACTTTTCAACAATCTGGACAACAAAATTCTAAATTTACATCAGACATATCTCTTTATTATAGCATAAAGTAGATATTACAACAGTTTATGTCCGATTATTGAGAACCTGCTTCCGTTACCACGTCTAAACGCTATGAAGACTAGAACGACAGACTAGAACAGCGGCGAAAAGATACAATCAAGCTATGAAATGGGGACACGTTAGGATTACTCTTAGATTGGCCTGATGAAGAAGTTCCATTGCCGAGGTCACGCGGAATCTAACGGCTGACCTTTTCGTATCTTCGGGCCATCCGACGCATTCCCCTACATAGTGGCGACATAAGTCCGCCATTGGTCGGCCGCATACTTGCCCTGCAGCCTTGGTAAAAATACTAATATTTGTCTAAGGTAAATGAAAAGAATAGAAGCGACTCAACTTGTGAACCAAAATGTCAATCGTGTCGCTCGCAGATCAAACAACGTAAGAAATTCCGTGCTTATGACTATGGGTCGCAACTGACAATTTCAGTAGCTCAGCCATCGGCGAAAGCCAGCTGTCGGAAATTGCGACCGAGCTCAACATAAATATTTCGAACTCGCACGATGCAAATGATTATCTCGTTCTTCTACGGTCTTTCGAGGCCGTCATGAAGCACGTAGAAGATGGGGCTGATTATATCCATCCCTCTCTACAGCCCCAGCCCTTGTCAACAAACCGCAGCTTTTGGACACCCAATGAGTCTGAGAATCCGTTAAATGCATGGAGTCATCGCTGCAATTTGAAGACAAAAAGTCCCGTTAGCAACGAATTACAGGGGCGCACAGTCGCCATAAAGGACAACATTTCTGTCGGAGGACTGCCAACTACACTTGGCGCTCCAGCAGCCTTGTTGTCAAAGAATGAGACATTCCCAATTTCTCCAATTGATGCCACTGTGGTATCCAGACTACTCGCAGCTGGTGCTGTGATAAAAGGGACATCAACCTGCGAATGCTTTTGTGCTTCTCCACTGTCCTTCACATCACTGACCGGACCAGTGCATAATCCTCTCCTGCACGGTTATACGGCAGGTGGAAGCAGCAGCGGTTCTAGCGCGCTTGTAGCTGCCAATGTTCTTTCGTCCAAGAGGGGTGGATCTTGGGGTGAGACGGCAGAGTTGGGAATTGGAAGTGACCAAGCGGGTTCGGTTCGGATCCCAGCATCGTACAACGGGATTTACGGATTGAAACCTACATTTGGTCTTGTTCCATATACAGGTGCAGCTTCAATGTCACCCATGATTGATCACTTGGGACCCATCGCAAGTCGTCTTGAGGAAATTGCTGCCTTGCTTGGAGTTATGGCGGGATACGACGGTCTCGATGCAAGAATGACACCAGAATCGCCGTTGACAAGCCAAGTTAAGCCATATTCACAGCTCTTGTCTGAATTTAGGCAGAAGCTAGTTTCAAATCCAGAAACGGGTAAGGGTTGGAAAATTGGCCTTTTGACGGAGTCATTCCACATGCCCGGTGTTGCCCAAGAAGTACGCGATACTGTTCGAAAGGCGGCCACTCAATACTTTCAAGCTGCCGGTGCAACTGTCGTAGATGTCAGTATTCCGATGCATCAAGATGGGCCCATAATCTGGACTGCATCCACCCGGCCATCGATGTCCCACTGGCTCTGCGAAGGGAAGACCTCTGGGCATCTCGCATACCTGTCACCACACATTGAGCCTCAACGGTTGACTCAGCGCACCTATGAAATGCTCACGTCGCAAAACCCTGCACTTGTGAACATAATACTGAGTGGGAGACTTTCAGAGAAATTCTTAAGCCCGGGAGTTGAAGCAAAGGGACACCGGAAGGTCTTTGAACTTAGAGATGCTTACGATGAAGCGTTAAAGGAGGTTGATGTTCTCGTTACTCCGTGTGCCCCGACCATCGCAATGCCTCATCCAGATAAGGAAACTGGGGAAGGGGAGCCGGCATCTATTCTGGATAAGTTGGGGGTGGCTGTCGGATTGACAAGCAACACCTGTCCATTCAATGTAACCGGTCATCCTGGATTGAGTGTGCCCTGCGGGTTTTCTAGCACACCCGATCACCCAGAAGTACAGCTTCCCATAGGCATGCAGATGGTCGGGAAGCGCTGGTTTGATGAGAAGCTAATAATGGCGGCGGCTTTATTTGAGGCTGGGCGAGGCTTAGAATCTAAATAGACAACCACAATTATTATATCGTTGATGATAGATGAAAGATTTCTAACTATTCAAGAACCGTGGTAGTCAATTCTACTATCAGAAACCAGGATCAAAGTGGTGCGTGCTGTAGAATGATGCTTTTCCAATTCTCTCTTATCCTCATGTTGACAAAAATTCGGTGATGGCATTATCCATCCACTCTGTATCGGTTCGATTGCTTCCCATTCCTGCGAGATGCCCCCAAATTGACGGAATCACTTTCAATGTAGCTGATGATATATATTGCGCTTCCTTTTCACTTGCTTCCCAGCGGAAGTATTGGTCAGATTGGCAAGGCATCAACAGTACCTGAGCTTTAATGCGCGACAATGCATTTTCTAATGACCCCGCATCGGAAGCGTCAAGCACGGTGACATCACCTCCCTGCCACATGTGCAACTTGGCGAGAAGATCATCAGGGTGCCAGGTGTAATAATTCTTTCCTGCCACAAACGAATCCCATTCGCTAAGGGTGGCATAGCCTTGAGATTTATACATTTCTTGATCAAACCATTCGGGGCTTGTCAGCCAGGCGGAGTACGCTTTCCCAAACGCCCGAAGCCCCCGCAAAGGCTTCGTAGAAGCCGGCTCTCCCTTTCTATCAGCATAGTCGACAGAATTTTGAAGCGCGGCTTTGGGGCCCTCTAGGAATTGGTAGTTATGGCGACTCGTGCGAGCTGAAGAACATATTATTATCGCATTTTGGACCATGTCTGGATACATCAGAGTCCAATAATAAGCACATTGGCCACCCATAGAGAATCCCATGACGATATCAAGCCCATCGAGTCCAAGACGGGTTGTGAGTAGTTCGTGTTGCAATTTCACACAGTCCCGATAATCAATCGAGCTCGGAAATTCCGGCGTATTGGAAGGACTGGATGATTCGCCATTTCCCAGCAGAGCCACCACAATTACTCGATGATCTTTGAGCGCGCCATGGGAAAAGGTCAGAGTTGATTGGAGCCGGCCCCGAAAACAGGTGATTATCAGCGCTGTTCTCGATGCATTGCTATTTAGATCAAGAAAGGCAAGTCGAGTTGATGGTCGTGTAGTTCCATTTTGGAAGCTGAAATTTTGAATATCATAATTCTGGATTGTGGGCTCTTCTTGACTTGACATGGTGCAATGTAGTAGATATGAAACTTGCCAGTAGTCTCTGGTACTGAAAAGGTGGATGATAGAAAATTCATAAAATGTGCCACCATTGCTCAAGTGGGTTGACCCTGCTCGTTGCCTTGGCATTTCGGACTGTCCGACACGATATTCTTCTCTGTTCAGAGGATCCTGACCAATAATATTTCGGACTAGCATCGCACCAATGCATAAAGATGTGGAATGCCTCGGTAAGTCGCGCACTGTTTCATAAATCCTAGTGAATTTAATGCTACTATGTGAGATGAGCATATACTTACCACACAATGACAAATCCGTGTTGACACAACAAAGAAATGGAACAAAGATCACAGAAGGTTTTTATTCAACCCCATTGAAATTTCAGATATGCAGTCCTCTGTTTTGATCATAACGTTGGATTACTACAAAAGAAATAGCCACATCCGTTTTTCTGCTTCATGAACAAACACGAACCACCGGGAAATTTACCATATTTTCAGACCAGCAATAGCTAGGCACTTTCAAGGCACCAATTGAGTACCATTCAAATACTAACATATTTCTTTTTAGGAGGCTGCAACATAGCCCTTGTTTTGGCAGCACATGGCAGCTTCCACACAGGGACCTCGTCGCATTTCATAAATTGCGCGATCAGTTTGAACAATTGAATATGACATCTTTCGCCGCAAGATCAGCCGCGCGAGCATTTGATCCCAGACTTTGCTATAATCACGCTTGATACAAGTAATCCCGTGTCCTTGTGAACAAAGCTCTGTGCCAGAATCTACAGGCCAAGCTTTTATGTAAGCTTGGGGAACCTACCAGTGAGATGGGATCAAAATATTGGAGTCGCGTGATCATAGTGAATTCACGATTTCTTAGCAGAGTCTATTTGTGACACACCCCAATGGATGTCATTCATTGGCGGCCACTTCAAAGTTAATTCTGAAATGACGTCTTCAGTTAGCGTAAGCTGTGCATAGGTCGCCGGAAACGTAAAGATGACAAGGACAAACGCATCATAGCATGATCGGGAGGTACGAAGGACGAAGTCAATTGCCAGTTTATTTTGTACTAAGTCGAATTCAGAACGCTAATTAGATAATAGTATTATTAAGGTGTCGTATTTAAAGCATTCTAATACCAGTGTCAAACCGCCCTCGCTTTTAGTACTACTTCCATTCTGATCTCCCAAACCAACCATGTCTGCACAACAATCAAACGAGCTAGAGTGCAACTGTGTTGCGCGCCAGGCAAACCCCAATGGCATTGCAGGATCCGGTCCACATCCAGTTCGCGAGTGCTGCTGCTGCAATGCTCACCAAGGTAGCACGAGTGCTATCCCTCAACCCCCAACACACCCCCTGGGTAAGTATTTGACTGCTTCAATGAACTACCATCATTGACTTTGGAATTAGACCCCCTATCTTTTGTAGAGATAGAGACCGTTGCAGCGTTAGTCAAGGCAGCAGCTTCGACACCAGCATTCAAATTCAACAGCATCTCTCTTCTCGAACCTAGCAAGGCCGAATATTCGTACTATCGAGACTCAAACGGACCGCGACCCGTCAGAAAAGCGTTGGCGATCATAATTTTTCGAACAAACAAAGTCTCCGAGGTCATCATAAACTTGGTTTCTGGACAGGTTGAGTCATGGCGCGATCTCAAAGACGTTATGCCTATTCTCACCCTCGATGATCTCGATCTCATTGAGCGTATCGCGAGAGACCACCCTGCTGTGATCAAAGCTTGTCGGGGCATTGGGATTACAGACATGTCAAAGGTCTATTTCGATGGGTGGGCCATTGGATTTGAGCATCGGTGGGGATTTGAGAGAAGACTGCAGCAGGCACTGCCGTATTATCGGGAAACCGAGTTCGACAACCAATATGCTCATCCTCTCGACTTCACAGTGATTGCGGACACTGAGACGGAGGAGATTCTTGCAGTGGACATCCGTACAGTTCACGGTGAACGAACTCAGTTCCCAAGGGAACAACACAACTATCTCCCTGCATTCATTGGGGGAAGTTACAAACCCAACGTTCTAAAACCCATAGAAATCACCCAACCTCAAGGAGTTTCCTTTCAGATGAAAGGCAACGAGATTGAATGGGCTGGTTTGAAGATGCACATCGGCTTCAATTACCGCGAAGGTTTAGTGCTTTCGGATGTGCGTATCCACGATCCGTACGAAAATCGCGATCGCATGATCTTCAACAAGATTAGCGTCGTCGAGATGTTTGTCCCATACGGAAACCCTAAGGAACCGCATCACCGGAAGCATGCTTTTGACATCGGAGAGTATGGTGCTGGGTACATGACCAACTCCCTCAAGCTGGGATGCGACTGCAAAGGCACTATTCATTATATCGATGCAGTCATGGCCTCAAAGACTGGAGAGCCTTGGGTTATTGAGAATGCGGTTTGCATTCACGAAGAAGACAATGGACTTCTGTACAAACATACCGATTTCCGAAACAACCAAGTCATCTCCGCCCGTGATCGCAAGCTCATAATTTCTCAAGTTTTGACTGCCGCAAATTATGAGTATGCGTTCTATCACACATTTACGCTGGATGGAACATACAAGCTTGAAATGAAGCTCACCGGCATGCTGAACACCTACTGCCTCCATCCCAGTGAACAAGCTGCTCCTTTCGGCACTGAAGTGGCGAAAGGAGTTGATGCACACAATCACCAACACATCTTTTCCTTGCGCGTGGATCCAGAGATTGACGGTCCTCACAATAGTGTGATCCGGAGCGATGCTGTACCATCCAGCCAGGCAACTGGTACCGCTTCAAACCTCCACGGCAATGGTTTTCTTGCAAAGAAGACTCTACTTCGCACAGCAAAGGAAGGTGGAGACACTTATTGCCACGAAACCAGTCGATCTTGGGATATTGTTAATCCTAACCGTCTAAACAAGATGTCAAAGAAGCCTGTGGGCTACAAGATCATAAATAGCTCATGTCCCGCACTGCTAGCGCAGGATGACAGCATGTTCGCAAAGCGAGGCGCATTCGCGCAAAAGTCGCTCTGGGTTCTGCCATACTCGGAACACGAGCGATTTCCCGCTGGTTCATATGTCTGCCAGTCCACGGGTGACACTAATCCGGATAACGAAACGATGGTCGACTGGGTTGAGCGCGATGGGTCAATTGAGAATACAGACATTGTGTGCTTTGTCCAATTTGGCATCACTCATTTCCCTCGCACAGAAGACTTCCCCATTATGCCAGCTGAAGGGGTTAGTGTGATGTTTAGAGCAAGCCATTTCTTCGAGAAGAACCCGGCACTCTGGGTTCCTCCTTCTGAGCAGGTTGTAGACAGGAGTTCCAGGCTGGCGTATCCCACACAAAGCTCAGTACCGACGACACAAAATTGCTGCCCCAAGATTTAAATTAGGTAGTTCAGTGTAAACAATACAAGTGCATACTTCCATCTCAATATTGCGAAACAGACGGATGAACACACTTTATAGGTCATGCACTGAAGGTCGTGTGAGATGATCAACTCATGTGACTACCCACCCACCGAAAGCATTAGTTTGATCTGATATGAAATGAGTCAAATACAAAATGCATCTGGCGTATCTAAAGAAAACACCTTTAGTCTAACCTAAAAAATAGTCCACAAGCTTTTGGTTCCACGGGCAACAATTTTGGCCGCTACTAGACAAGAGAAGCTTGCCACATAGCTCGCAATTGTGAATATGATCAAGCCCCAGTATTTGTTGCCATTATTTTGCAAAATTTCCCCTCCAAGGGGTGTAGCTGTGAACGTACTACATCAAGTTTTCAAAGTAAGCAGCTGATGTTCCCCAAAGAAATGAAGTTTACTGACCTCACGCTGACCAAAACATATGCGGTAGAGTAGTAACGCCCATAAGACTCGATATCGCATAGCTGACCAACACATACTGGTGCTAAGCTGACGGTAGCTCCGTTAAAGAAGCCAAATGTCAAGGCAAATACAATTAATAAAGGGCGGCTTGAGCCAGCTGGCAGCCAAAAACAAGCATTGCATACGGCACAACCAAGTACCGCAATGATCAAAATATTAAATCTTCCGAATCGATCAGCGCAGTAACCTGGAATCCAACGACCGGGTATACCTCCCGCATTTATGAGAGACAGCAACATGTATGAGAAGCTAGAGCTTTGGTGATGGTCCAGTGCGTATGACGCCAGATAGGAGACCGGGATGAAGAGTCCCCATTCCAAGAAAAACACTCCAAGGCTAGTAAATGCCAAAGCGCCATGAAGAAATATAGAAGGCTTGGGTCGAATCTTGGCAAGCGTCAGAGGTTTGGGAGGAAACCGCGGTCGAATGAGAACGACAGCCAGAGTAAAAGTGATTAAGCACACCAGAGCAGCAACTCGAGTTGCCCATGCAAACCCGACGGTTGAGAAGAGTTTTTGAAGCATAAGAGGAAATACGATGCCTCCGACGGATCCCCCGGATGAAGCGATTCCGGTGGCGAGCCCTCTCCTTCGGTGGAAATAGTGCGCGACGATGGATATCGATGGATTAAAAACGAGCGATAGGCTTAATCCTCCCAAAACACCAAACACCAGCATAAAATGCCAGTATTTGTGACAAAAGCTCAAGAGAAGCAAGTATAAGACAGTGGTGATGCCTCCGCAGCAAATGAGTTCTCGTGGCCCTCGTGCATCAAAAATCGGACCAGCCAAGATTCCGAGCAAAAATGTCAAGCCATTGTAGACGCCAAAGATCCATCCGACTGCGGATGTACTAGAATCTTGGAGCTTGCCACGCAGAAGTTCGGCTTGAAATGTGCCAATGCTGTTCATGAAGGACATGGACCCAAACAATGCCATCCAACTCCCGAGGACTACTGCCCACGCGGTAAAGCCACCCTCTGGATATGTGATAGCATCTTGATCTTCAGTTTGAATAGCAGTGAGATTTTCCACTTCTTTTTCCCCTTTTGAATCCCTTGCAGACTTCTCGTCTGCTGTTATGCGCTGTCCCATATTCTGCTGGTTTTTAGTGAAAGGCTCGTCGCATCCTGACAATGGTGCTTTTGTATCGCTTGATGTAGAAGAAGACATGGCTGCGTTTTGGCAAAAATATTCGCGTAGGAATGGGAAGAGTAAGGTCGAATATGGTGGATTAATGACGAGTTCGGAACCTCACCAATTCGCAGAGCGAGTTCACTTAGTAGTTCGCACCTCGACGCCGGCAATTTGACTACAGGGAGAAGAAGGTTCACACTTCCGCTGCACGTAAGAGTATCCTATCTTATGATTAAATTGTAACTAAGTCTTAAGTTGAGATTTATTCGTCGGCAATGCACATTACGACGTTGGCATGGAAGGTGCGTTTATCGGAATCCCCGACAAATTGTGGGCTGGGAGCGGGTCTGTTGCATTGCCAGCTGCAGCGAAATGGGGAAACGCTTTCTTTACTCACCGCCGTAGATATTGTGACTAAAATAAATTTCTGCAGACCAGTTAGCTTGCTTAATTAGCCTCTGCTGAACTTCATGTGAAGAAATGACCCGGTCAGATCGTGCACTCTGTCTTCCTAAACCGGGGTGTTAGATGTTGGGGCTGGCCACACCATCAAGATCAGTACAGTAGAAGAGTCTTGATACCTATTCGCAGGATATGGTTGCCGTAGAATAGATTGGATTTGGAATGGGATCAGAGGATGAACAGGAGGCTCTCTTGGAACTTGTCCAGTCTTATGTACGACGAGACTTTCCAGCAGTATGTCGTAAGAGAAAAGCACGACCAAAATCGATACCTACACGTTATATGAAAACACTTTCCAATAGAAAGAGCAGAGGATTGCATCAGTCTTGTAATCTTAGTTGAATAAAAACCTTAAAACACACACCTATGTTTGCTGCCAGCACAAATTTGTGAGGAAGCAGGAGGTTTGAAGCACAAATCGATAGCTGGGACTCCCAGCTCGGTTCCAGAACTAAACTTAGCCGGCATGATCATCTGGCACGACGATCCTCCGTACAGCCTATATTATTTCTTGGTTTAGACATTACAAACAGATCAATAGCCCAATTGTACAAAGATCATATCACATCACGCCGTACTTTTGCTACGTAATTACTGGTTTATGTAGGAATGCATGGGTTAATATCAACGCTGTGAGGACCCGATTGCACTGTTTTGCGCAAAAATGGGAAGAAATGGGCTTTAGTCGAGTGTCTGTCGCTCAAGTAGCCATGCTCGGCTTTAAAGGTAATGAAGCTCCTAACTATATCTGCCTAAGGAGAAGGCGGACACATAGTTCACGTGTTTTGGGGCCATGCACGGAAGATTTATCGGAAGCTCCACTCCGGTGCACCGATCGCACTAACAAGATGATGTCCAAATCACTTACCGGATATCCGGCCTCCGATGCATCAATCGCCGATAGATCAGTTCACCGGACCATACTTATCGCTAGACCAGATGGCGCCAAGGCTTCGTCGTATCGAAGCCCAGACCACCTCTACTTTGCACTTGATTGCGCCATACTGATATGCAGGAAGCACAGCAAAGCCGCATTTGACCAAACCTAAATCAAGTGTTTCCATGCCCCTACACACCATGATGAATGGGGTCTAAGTAAATATGCTCCTGTTAAAGTGAGCACTTGGGGCAGAGTTCAATTTCACTCTCAACCATTTTTTCCTTGTTCATGTGGGTGACCCAGGTCCTGGTTCCACCTCAATTCGGTCTACGGCAACGTTGTAACCCGAAATATTTTTATCCAGATCAGTCTCTGTTGAATTTTAGGCGGCTCCCTTGGAACTCGGGATCTTCATTGCAGGACCACCGCGCACACTGCCAGTAGTATCAGAGCGCTCAGCATGCAGTTTATATTTACGCCTGAGCACATCAGCAGAGGGATTACATCTGGGGACATCCTATGTAACCCAGCCGAATGTGCCAAGCTTCAATCTTGCAACCGTCGGAGATATTTACGAGTAAGCGTGGTTTGTTGCTCTCCCGATTTTCCGCTCAAGCATTGATCGACATGATTTTGGTCACGCGTCCCACTCAGAGCGCACAATAGTTGTTGGTGGCACAAGGGTTCTATACCCAAAGGGTCTTAATTAGTGGCGTGGCGCCAAAATAAAACCGCCTGGGCATCAATAGTCTTTTCGATCCAGCAAGCCTCACCGATCTCAAGTCTAAAAGGCAACAAATCTTTTAACAAGTCGTAAATATGTATACATACCCATGAGATAAATAAATAGATAAAAATAAATAATCTTCACAAATGATATCTCACAAATGAAAATACGACCATCTATCAGCCCTAGTGTCTCGGTCTGTTGCTCATTAGTGGGCGGTGGGCGCTTAGGGGAAACGCCACGATTTACGTGATTGGAGAAACTAGCCTGTGCGCAAGCCAAGCGAATGTCATTCGGAAATGACATTTAATCCCTTCCCAACTCCTTTCTCACTTGTCCCTTATTTTTCACTCTATTGTCACCTTCCAGAAAGTTTAGAATGGCATCAGACGCGACCCCTTCACCGCCTGTCAAGTTGGACGACAATCAGCATGCGCAGTTTCAAGAATTTGTGAAAGCGTGCGAAGAGAAGGGCCACCTGCAAAAGCCTCAGGGGCTCAATGATGAAGATGTCAATGATGGCTTCAATGATCATGTCACTTTATTGTCAGTTTCAACGACGCACAATGCATCAATTACACCCACTAATTTTACACAGGCGATTTCTTCAGGCACGCGCATTCAATGTGGAGGGTGCGCTAAAGCAATATGAAGAGGCGTTGGCTATCCGAAATGCAGTCAACGCGGCAGAACTGTATGAAAATTTCGACTTGAAAGAATTTGAACATGGACATAGACTTGTGCGAACTACCCAGACCAAGCAGTTTTCATGCATATTACTGACCAATGATAATATTAGTACGCTCGTTGGTATGGATGCCGAGACAACCGTGGCTCTCCTCTCTGTTATATCAATCTCGAAGACGTAGATCTAGACTACATCGATGAATACAATCGAGGAAGAAGTGCATTAACCGGAAAAACAAATTCGGTTGACGCAAAGCTTACATCCAAGGCGGCCAAGAAAGCCATGGTTGCCCATGATTACTTGACTCGGTTCGTACTACCACTTTGCTCGGCGATGCGGGACAGGCCAAATCCCGACGAAGCTGTTGTTGGAGCGGTTTATCTATTCGATATAGAGATCCTGAGTTTGAAAATGTCATGGCGCGGCAAAGACTTTGCTGCCGATTTCAGTCAAGTTCTGGGGACATGTTACCCCGAAGTGATTGATAAAATCTATGTAAGTTGACAAGCGACGAATAATCTGGCTGGAGAGGCACTGCCGCGTGTTCAAGTGGCTAACCAGTGTGAAAGATCCTTAACCCACCCTCATATATGAGCATGATCTGGCCCATTTTTCAAAAGGTGCTTGACCCTGGAACTGCTTCGAAGGTCTGCTTTGTACCTTCAAATGCCACGCTATCTACACTCCAATCTACGATGAGCATTGAGTGTATTCCTACCAAATATGGAGGAAAGTTCGAGTTGAAGGAAAACAAGAGTCCTGAAGTTGATAGAGGAATCCTTGAGGCTTTTGATTGGGTGTCTCCGCAAGGCGCAATACCCGAAGGGCCCATCAAATGGATTGATCATGCAAGCGGCAAAAGGGCTGCTTTGGCAGTAGGCCAAGTCGAGGGCACGCTGAGACGCGAACAAGTAGCTGCCGGTGGCCCTTGATCATGGTTCATTAATAAAAGTCTGCAGAGGAATCTTCATAGATAATTTGTAGTTGTTTATTTATCAATATTTGCAAATTGGACACAGAAAGATTTTGTGAAATTTGGATTCCTGAGTTTGACGCTGGACTTTTCACACACTACGAACAGGCCAACTTGAATAACCAACAGTAACCTCAATATGGCAATTATAAAGTGTTTTGCACAAAGCGGTTCTATTTTTGACCCCTACCCTAGACTAGAGTGTGACTAATCTACCCAACGTTGATAAATGCAGTGAGTTCAATCGTATGCTTGGTACAAACTGATTCTATAATTAAATAAGCTCTTGTCAAAATCTTATCACTCGATCAATATGGTGTAACCCAGTGACATTTGGTCTCCTTCGATTCTCCCATGATATCATCGGGCCCAGTCTTTGAGGGGAAGAAAGCAGCAAGGACAAGCCTAATTACTGACATGGCAATAGCACCATAATAACCTGCTTGGTAACCCTCAAGTACTGCATGCGGGCTCTCTTTGCCTCCATTATTGGATGTAACAGAGTCTCCAATATTGATCAACGTCGTGAGGAGCGGGTTCAGGTCCGAATGGTGCCAAGCCATGATCTCGGCTCCCCCTTTGTCCAGGCACCTATCGTCACACGTATTTCCTATTCAAGTTTTTCTTCTATAAATCAGGTATTGCTCCTTTGAGTCAATTCGCTGGTTCATGGCTCCTTTGACCTCGATAGACTATTGGCAAGCATGCTAGTAGAGGCACAAGGACCTCCAGACAGGCAGAGTTATTGAAACACAAGACTATAGTTTGTCCGTTGTCATGGATGCAGTGCCCTCCGCAAAGCGCAATGCCAATTGCCGGTCACATGGTTGTCACCGCGATATATTTAGCTTGATATACAACATTTTTGCTTGATACAGCTTTCCTGATATAACCAGTGCCCTCAGGTATCTAGAAGCCGGGTGTTGGTTGTCAAGCGAAAAGGCCATAGCGTCAACCCTCCACTCTAGCTGTGAAATGTTTCTGTCGAAGCAGGTTTTTAGCTACGTGCGATATCCAAGTTAAACCACCAGCGACGAAGCGCGCAACCCAAACAAACGTAAACGAATGATAGAATTGTTAAATCTTTGCCTTGTGCTTTCCCTCAATTTGACCGTCAACTTCGGCTTGCGCATCCCACCAGGGCCAAAATGGAAAGTTCTCAGCATCAATTGCACCATTGAAATTTGGTTTCTGCCTCTTCACAAAACTATTGATGCCCTCGAGATTATCATGCGTGCCAACAGTTGCCAGAAATACCCGAGAATCAAGTAAATGCGCTTCCTCGGGGGTGTTTGAACCGTAAATCAACATATCTCGCATCAGCTTTGTGCTCGTCAACGAGGTGTTTTCCGCAATATCGGTTGCGAGGCCGATCGCATACTGAACCGTTTCCTCCGGCGTGGGGAGCAGCTTTGAAAAAAGTCCGCTCACAAGGGAATCCGACGCGAGATACACGGATCCAGTTGTGGTGAGGTGCGTGGCATTGGAGAGGCCAACCAAACGCGGCAAATAGAAGGCGCTGCACGATTCTAGAGTTAATCCACGTCGAGAAAATGGAAACCCAACCTTAGCGCCAGACCAGGCCACACGAATAGTGGCTGGAAGTGTTATAGTAAGGCCCACTCCAGCGGCAGGTCCGTTGATTGCCACGATAGTTGGCTTAATACATCTCGAGATGATCAAAGCTAATCGGCCGCCCCTAGTAACATTAGTCAAATCAAAATAAAATCGTTGACTGCAGAACACACTGGTCTCTGAACTTTTTAGCAGACTCTTCGCTCTCTTTGTGGGCGAGGAGCCCGCTGAACCCAATTGACAAGTCGGCGCCAGCGCAGAATGCCTTTCCGTTGCCAGTAAGGACGACAGCGCGCACCCGCTCGTCAACATTGACCATGTTGTAAACATTTTCAAGCTCAGTCAGTAGATTTCCAGTCACCGCATTGTACTTTTGCGGTCGGTTAAAGGCTAGGACCAGAACTGGTGTGGCGATGGCTGAATCAGCGGGGACATGAGCGACGGTGATTTCTTTGAACGGCAACGAGGCGTATGAGACTGGTGGGGCAACGGTAGGGGACATCTTGGTAAAATAGGGTAGATTTTGGTAAACACTAATATGGTAATTTGTACAAAGTCGGATCGATTACTGATAGAAGCCTTGGCAGTTGAAGGTTACCCGCGAGGGGAGTTATACAGATGACATTCAAGGTGTCATTGCTTACGTGTGATTATTATAGAACCTCGGGATCACCTGTCTTGTTATTTAGTACCATAACCCCGCCTGACCACGGCCGAGCTCAAATGGTTACAACATTCGCCAAGGAAAGATGTTGAGGGGCACGGCCTTGGTGTTCCTGGTTGGCCTCGGCACTTTGTGGACCCTACCAAACTTGAGCCCGTCTTCTCACTTCCAATAGCAATAAAGCAGTACGACGATAGGCCCCGGGTCTAGGATTCCTCACAGCGATTGTTTACTCGAGTAGAAATGGTAGGTTTGCATCAAACACTAAAATAAAGGTAAGATTAGGTGCGAAAATATACGTGTTCGCAAATAAACCTACTTTCATGGCATTAGAAAGTAAAGAAGCTTTATATTATTGGCCCAAGACCGCGTATAGCGAAGAGAATTTCGAATCTTTTTTCTATGCTAGTGCTTCATCTTAACGTTACACCGTCACTTGAGTTAGCCCGGGGAATATTCTTTGTCTGCTCCCGTCCCTTCTACCACCATCACATCACAATGTTGCATCAAATGAAAAATGTGTGAATCGATTGATTTGCGTTATACAAAACGTACGTGGAGTGTCGAGAAATTAGCTATTCTCAGGGTTTAATTCCCATGGACCATTCAATTATTCGAATTTAGAAACGAGAGAGAAGTCATTGAATATTTTCTGCAGATTGCTCGCCGTTGTTGTACCCTGCCTGCTTGAAGACCCCAAAATCCTTTTTCAACACCATCATCACACCCAAGAAGCACGCCAATCATTGCCAGTTTGAGTTTTGGATATCTAACCAAGCGTCGGTACTAGAATATGTCAGAAAGGCACTGTCACTAGAGTTCATGGGGCGATACAACGTACAAGGTAGGCCCATAGTCACCATTCGGAAAGGAGCTCGCTATTGGAGTCCAAAACGCGGAAAGTACCCCCGGATTTGACATGGAGTAGCTGTCGGGATCCATTTGCCAATTTTCAGCGGTACCATCTTCGTCCCGCGTCATACAATCCGCGCTCGCGGGTGGTGTGCTTTCAGGTTCTCCTGCGCTCTCGTTGCTGTCGAGTTTCTCTCTCGCCTTCTCAAAAAGTCTAAATCCGGCATCAGCAGAAAGGAAAGTTTTTCGTAGCTCTCCTAAAGCCACCATGCAGAGTGCAAGGTTGTGCTTGGCGATTTGACGAGACATCGGCTTTGATGAGGTGGACTCGAGGAGATGGATCTGCATGGGTGATAGGAGAGCAAGGACGCTAGAAGCATATGTCAACATATTCTGACCTTGAATGAAATGAGATAGTTAGTGTACTTACGTTACTGTATGACAAAATCTAATCAGATCTTCGGACATCATGGAGTTTATCGCACTGGTTCCTTCTGAGGCCACTGCTCGAGCCTTTTGGCATGCTAGGGCTCTCCACGCCGCTTGCTCTGCTGGCGACAAATCCTCCGGGGACTCAAGAATGAATGGCCGGTATAAAACTATTATTGCTGTCCTGAATATGTCAGAACGAGATTCCATGGTTGCAATGGCGTGCTGATACTTACTGTACATATAATTTAAATTGATACAAGTGAGCTGCAACCACCGGGTTTCGGTTGGGGTTGCTGGGAACGACGTGCAAAGCCCGAATTTCTCTCTCTGTGCTTTCGAGATCGGAAATCGACGGCGCGGTCGCCTTTGCCTTGTAGTTGGTAGTCAAGATGGACCCCAGCAACCGTTGTAGCTTGGCTAGTTGAACCCAAACCTCAGCCAAGCTCGCTAGATCAGCAGGTAAATATTTCTGACATTGTCTAGCGAGGTCTGGAGATCCTGGAACCTCATTATCTTTCAATTCGGGCATGGGTGTGACTATATCCTCAAGAGAAATACGAAGTGGTCGACCTTGCCCAAGCGCTAGCCAGACTTCCCGGCCATAGATGGACCACCAGAGGCGACGCCATACTGGCTTCATGCCCCGGCAAATTGAGTCCGTAAGCATATGCAGGCCAATGGTATGCGACAGACTGATAGCTATGCCGTTCCAATACCACGGGCCTGTTCTATCTTCGGTGTTTGAATACCAATGGCTCATGAGAAATACAGACTGAATAAGGGTGATCTTGTCCCTTTCATAGTCCATATCATAAAGGATCTGAAACAGCATTAGTCTTAGCGGCCAAAATTCATTTTTGAGAAGTCTCACCTTCGCCCTTTGAAATGCGGCGCGCTTGAATGCTAACCTTGTTGGGTAAAACTCGTCTGAGAACATTGTTTCGTCCAAAAACTAAGGCAGCTGTCAGTACATTTCGCCATGAATATGCTGAGGCTTGACTTACGCTTCCCGATGCTAGGAAAATGCCCCATAGCAACAACAAACTCACTTGGCCCTTTTCATATTTGGGAATGAAGTCATACGCGTCAATGATGGGCGCGAAGACGTTGACATGATGAAAGTAGGACTGGATGAGCGCCTCTCGGATATGAAAAGGCGGCAGAGAAAAGGCACCTTTTATTCGAAGGTAATCGACATCTTCTGGCTTCAAGAGTTCAATAGACGGTGTAGAGACAAACGAATGGTTGCTCTTGGTGGACCTGTGAGGTTCACATATGTCAATGAGAAAGGCCGGACCCCGCTTATCGCCTGTGATGAAATGTGAGTGGGATGGACCATGGCTTGAATCTTTCCCATAATCGATGATGAGTAGGATATTTTACCTGGATAGAAAGGAACGCCAACGCTGCGAGTGTCCTTTTGCTCTAGACTGTCCGCGTAGGCAGACGTTTCAGGGGATGGCGCGGGCGAATCTTGCGTACGGGGAGTCCGCACGACAATGGCCTCGGGAGAAGGGAATTGGTTCCCCTCGCCAATCTGCCCTCTTGTCTCAGCGCGCTTAAGGGACGAGTACACAGGGTCCAAGGACGGGTAACCAGGGCTGTTGCCCAGTGTTGGGCCAGAATCATCTCCACAAAACTCCGCTGCCCTGGCGGGATGTGGGGTGCGAGAAGCGGCTACAGACAGCTGTGTCTTTGCCAATGAGGCTTGTGGGGTGACTGCTGTCTCGTTGCTGGTCTCGGCAACTTGAGCTGAGGCCAAAAGTGCCGGGTTCCTTGAACAGCATCAGCTTCTTTTTTTGGTTTAGGCCCGCCGAGGGTGTGTGATTTTACCGGCGTCGTTTGCGCGTCCACGCCTCACATTCAATACCGTCGATCGTGCAGTTTGTACATGGCGGACCTGACAAGGCAATGGTGCACCTCACCTTGCGCTGGTGGCAGGCCTTACAAGCGACATGGGCGCGTTTGGACGAGCGGGTCTGGATGTACGACATTGTCCACCCAAGATGCTTCCACAACAGGCTTCGTGTGCGGGCAAAACTGACTGCGCCAGAAGTGCGCTTCGCAGTACCGATTGTGAAAGACCCAGGCAGATTGAAAAGGAATTCGCCGAGGAGATTGCGTCTGGTTCTCTAGATGCGCATCGCCAGGAGGCCTCGGTGAGGAGCAGAGTAGCCGGGAGACCCACATAACGCCGAGGCGAAACTCCAAGTCTCGTGATAGCGCGACGCCGGCCCTTCCGTACAGAACGCTTGCTCATTTTCTTTTCCTCCTGCAACATGTATATTGACAACTGATTGGAAGGCGTCTCCTTGGCTCGCTTTTCTTTTGCGCTAGACCCCTGTGCTCAGTCGCGCTGAGGTTGAGCAGGGTCCACTGTTGGTCGTACAACTCCCCAACAAATGTGTTAGTGACTTGGCAGAAGAAAGGGATAAAGAGGCAATGCTTTATTCAAACTCTAACACATAGAAAAGCCGAAAAATACCATCGCCCTTTTTATTTCGTCTCAAATACATCAACATTGTCATCGTACTTCGATTGCCAGTGACATCATGGCAATCGCGTGGAGTTCCATCAGCATCCGTGAATCACTCTTCGCATATGTCTTCAACATCAAGATACTATGCATCATTCTCGCTCTAGTTAATATCAAGAGCCTGCATTTCATGTGGTTTGTTAGTAATTCCTCCCAATAAGTCACAAACATACCAATTAATCACGGCAAAAGGCTCGCTTTCTCCGCATCTTCTTCCGCCGCCTGACCGATTCTGCACCAAAAAAGCATCTCTCGCCACGATGTCTCTTTCTCCCCGCCATCAGCGCCACACGCGCTCCTGCTTTGGAATGCGATTACAACATGCACAAGTCCAACTCGACTTATTTCACCGACATGGACATGTCTCGAGGTAATTTCTGCCTCGCCCTTTTCAGTAAACCGTTCAATCCGTTCCCTGGGCCAAAAAACTTCAACATGATCCTCGGCGCAACATCCTGCAATTGGCGAAAGGAAATCAAGCCGTTTCAGCGCTATGAACTATGGACACGGGTTCTATCATGGGATGAAAAATGGCTTTACGTGGTCACTCATTTTGTTGTTGCAGACAAGTTCCGACCGCAGGAATATGCTATGCAGCCTGGAACAAAAGTCGGCAAAACGAAGGAAGCGGAACAACAGGACACGCTCAAGTCTGTGTTTGCCTCATCGGTAGCCAGGTATGTCTTTAAGAATAACAGACGCACCATCCCTCCGGAGGAAGCATTGAGGGAGTGCGGGCTTTTGCCTGACGACAAAGACAAGATGGCGGAGGTTGACAAAGCAAGATTGAGTGCCCTATCCATTGGTCGTATGGAATCTGGATGGGATGCGGTACATGGCACATTCGAGCCAGTGAAGTGTGCCCTAGGTCGCTACGCTAGCGTGTACTAGCATTGACCCAGCAAGTTGCTCTCAGCAGACGCCAAGGCTTAGCTTCGATCCATCGCAGAAATATTGCATAGACATAGAATTTGGGTATAGATTTTTTTAGATTAGATAATGGGGTATACGACCCAAACAAGGCAATTGCATCCATCAGAAGAAATGCGATATCGGTTATGCTGTCGGAGGGTCCGACACCTTTAGCGCGTGCGTTGGCGGCTGGGCCGATAAGAAGACACTAACATGGGGGTCGATACAATCATCAAGTCGGATTCATCGCGGGATTCTCTCTGTCCCATTCGGACCTGTCCAGCTCTTTGGTTTCTAGACGGGCGCGACGGTTTTGCATTTTGAGTCGGGCCAGATGACTATTTAAAAGTGCTAAGTGACATGTAATGAATGTAGCCTCTTGACAGACTAAACCCACGCTTCCTACTTGTTCCGTCATTCTATTATCAAACTTCATACACGTTCGAAAATGTCACCCAACGGCCAAGCATTTCTACTCAATCCCGAGCTTCCTGAAGGACCTACACGATTTCCTCAGGCTCGCATTGCACCAGCTTCTGCTCACAAGACCATTTACATTTCCGGAACTGCATGCTGTCGTCCAGATGGCACATGGGAAGGTGTCACGGAGAACGGAGATGGCACACACACGCTGGACATCCGCGTGCAAACCGCTGCTGTACTCAAGAACATTGACGACATTATCAAGGGTGCCTCAGAGGGGAAGGGTGGTATCCATAATGTAATTGACGCCGTCGTTTACATCCTGGACATGAAGACGCAGTACGCCGGGATGAATGAGGAATGGAACAAGGTCTTTTTGGATCGCGCTAGCGCACCAGCCAGGGCAACCATTGGTGTCAAGGAACTGCCAGACCCCCGAATGATCGTGGAGGTCAAGGCAGTGGCAGTAGTGGAGATTTAGATTCTGAATGGATCAGGGTTGTATTTGCGCACTGGTTCCGGTTGCAGCACTATTGATGAAATGAGGCACAGCAGTGCACCACAGTTTGTTTGCAGTCTTAGGTATAGAACGTGCATTGACAAGCTTCCGCCAAGGTTGAATCAAGTCCACGCTTCCGATTAGAGGAGCAGTAGACTGAGCGATTCCACTATCTTGTTAACCGCAACAAAGATGCAAGTGGTTTCTACATGCTGCCCTATCCACTCATTGCTGAATTCCATGACACGCTGCAAATTTCCGTTTCCTTACTGACCTTGCTTTGGGTCCAATTCAAGACTCGTATTTGTAATCTGACAAGAACACTCGATCTACAGGGAGCGACATGCTGGTAGGGGGCCAATACATCTGGCATCCGAGGGGATAACGCGCAGCACGATGCGGGGAGAAAGGCGGGGAAACAAGATCGATTCAGCACCAATACTGGCTGGGACCGGCAAGGGCCCCCTAGCTCCCCAGGCGCGAGCTATCAAGCACCAGGCGTACAGGACTGACTCCTGCAAGATAACGACGACAGGTGATAAACTTGGCTAGAGCGCAATAATCTCGCAGGGCCTTTTCCCTCCATTCATTCCCCATCCCGCCCGCCATTGCGCACGGCCAGCCAGCCCAGCTAATAGTAACCATGGCGTCTCACTTGGCCACCGCAAAAGCCAGGCTCTCGTGTGCCCGGTGCCACAAGAGGAAGAAGAGATGCGACAGGGCGCTGCCGTCGTGTCGAAATTGCCAGTCGGCCCGCGTGAAATGCAGCTTCCTCGACGATGACAGCCAGACTGCGTCTTACCCGATCGCGTATGTCGTATTTTTCCACAAAAGCGTGGCTGCACCCAGCGATGATGTACTAACCCGACCACGCTCCAAAAAGCTATGTCCGCAACCTGGAGAGGAAAATAGAGGAAATGGAAAACCAGAGGATTGCAGAAGCCCAGATCTCGCCCCCCGCAGACGGAGAATTAGCTTCCAATAACGACCAGAATTTTGTCGAGTCGAGCCTAGCAGACCTCACAGTGCCCACTGAAGACTGCATCGTGCTCGCAGTAGGCGACGAGACCACCATGGCAGACGCCATTCACGAGTTCCCCCAGGGGTCCCAGATGAACTCGATTCTGCAAGAGCCGCCGCCTACTTTCGTTGAAGAGCTCAAGACGCTTTCTCTCGAAGCTACTGCCGAACGTCACCTTGGCTCAACTTCCGGCCTTTCATTTGCGCGACTCACGCAAACCGTCCTCCGGCGACTAACACCAGACAAGGCCGACTTTGTGTTTAGCGACGACCCCGGCAACGGCAGCGGGCCTGACCTGCTGGACTTTAACTCGCCATCAGACCTCATTAATTCCACCTTATTCACGAGCCTGAGTGAATCCGTATCTATTCATCCGATCCTTTTCGGCGACGTGTATTTAGCAGACATGATTGAGCCAGACGAGACCATGGCCGGACTGAATCTACCAACTGACGAATCGCATATTAACCGCTTAGTCAATTTTTACTTTGCGCACTCCCACACACTTTATCCTATCCTTCAAAAAGACGAGTTTATGCAGACCCTACAACGCGTTAGAGAGAACCCGCAAGACCTCGCATCGCAGTCCCCGTTGTGCTTCTTCAGAATATGGATGGTCCTTGCCATTGGATCTACAGCATATTCCTCCGTGTCATTAATGGAAGAGTCAGAATCAAGGGTGTATTACAACAAAGCTCTCGAGTATTTTGAGCCAGCCATGGCATATGGCGAAATGGTACTCCCAGGTTATACATTAGCTGAGAGTATGTTGCTAACGGAGTGTTAGGCCGCATTGGAGGTTATAATGCTGCAAGTATCATATTCTTTCTTCAATCAACTAGGTCCCAGTGAGACGCATACTTCAAGAAAATACTAGGCACTTTCTCTGACTCTGACTTAGACACATGGTTCTTGGTTGGCTTGGCTGCTCGGTTAGCCCTGGGCATGGGACTGCATACATCATCATCGTACGTCGGCGTCCCTGTCGACGTGGAACAGAGACGCAAGCGAGTGTTTTACTCGATTTATATGATGGATCGGTAATTAAACTGCCTCATCCTCGCCTTTTTAGAGTTTTGCTCATTTTGCTCTTCCAAAGTGTGGTTTCGATTGCATTGGGTCGCCCGTTTGCTCTTCACGACGATGACATCGACGTTCTAGTGAGTGAACCAGAGTCGAATTCGAGGTGCAATCCAGGGACTAACATGGTTCTTTAGCCATTTGCCGATGCAGATGACGAATTTATCGGAACTGACGGTATACAACCACAAAACTCTCTCCAACCGTCCAGGATGGCTGTTCCATTACACATTCTCGCCCTCAGAACTCTAGCAGGGAAAATCGCTCGACAAGTCTACTCCAACCGGCAAGCAGCAAATTTGAGCGAACAGGAGCGAGAGCAAATACTCCACTCGCTCCACAAAGAGCTCCTGGATTGGCGTCGCAACATGCCATTCCCACTCCCGGACATTGACAACCAAGTACCGCACTTAACTACAAACTGGTACGACTTTAACTACTACACCCACCTCGCCATGATATATAGACCATCGCCCCTGTTCCCGATAATGGACCGCAACCGAGTAAAGATCCTCGAGGACGCGGCAGCCATGTCCCTTCGCCAGGCATTCAATATGCATCGACAGCGACAGTTTGCTTACAATTGGCTCAATCTCCTATCAATATTCACCTCCACGCTGTCGCTCATATACTCCATAACTGCCCAGCCAGATAATCTCATCACTGTTCTCAAAGAGACAAGATCCATCGAGGATCTCGATCTGGCCATCGAATTGTTTGATACACTTAGCATCAAATTCTCAGCGGCCAAGAAAATCCGGCGTATGATTGCGGAGATTTCCAGGCGGTACAAGGATTTGCGATCATCGTCAGATGAGGAAGATATTTTATTGAGACCAGAATAAAACATCCGTTTAATGACTGCATGAATTGGGCTCGTGAAGACAGGTTTTTTTGTGCATGCATTGACTAACTCCGAGTCTAGCTATGGTTATGGAGCGCAGTTGGTTATCAACGAATTATAGTCAAGCCACGCGTTGTTGGGCTCTCTTTCCTCACTTCCCCTGCGTCACACGGACGCCGCCACGTTCGCCCACCTGCCCGAGCTGGTCCACTTTTGAGATACCATGCAACCTAATTATTCACGATGGTTGAGTTAGGGTTCAGTTTGCCACTTGGTCCAATGGTAGTCATTGGACCTGCAGGACCTGCATGCCCGTTCGCCGCCCCAGGCGGGCCGTCCCGCGCTGGCTTTCGATTCTGAGCCTTCTGAGAATATGCTATGGGAAAGAGGCTGAGGAAAATGGATACCCAAAAGAACATTCTGAGAGCTTTCAGTGTGGTTTTGTACATAATTTTGCACATATCGATATCCTGGACCAAGTCTTTGCCGGGCACATTGAACATGGTCCGCGGGACGGGAGGCTAGCGGCCTGTTGCAGAACCAACAACCTAAACTTTGTTGGCCCTGTCTGCAACTTGCATTCCGTACAAGATATCATTGGCTCGCTGTGGGGGCAGAAAGAGACGGTCCAAGCACTTAAAATTGACCAAGATTCTTCCATGAGGGGTAGAAGAACTTGATTCTCAGGAGAAATTCCTTTTCCATTATCTCAAAGTTACCTTTTCACAAATTGGCCACTTCATTTTCTTGCAAGCAGGATGGACCAAGTTAATGTAAACCCCGTTCTGCTGCCTGACGAACAGGTTCTGTTGACGTTTCCTCCTCGAATTACTGTCAGCTAACTGCCGCTATAGCGGCACGACGATGATCGTGATTCATCGATTGGAGAGGTACGTGTTTTTCATCTAGACGCCGGGCTTCAGAGTTGACGGGAATCTTGGGCCGATCAGGAGCTGGCGTCCTCAACTCAGAGTATCTCCAGTTCCATCATGCAGTACAGACGTGAAAACGGAAGAACCTACCACGCCTACAAGGAAGGAAGTGAGTCCCTTTTATCAATTCCCTTCACTCATTTTCCTCGGCTCATACAATAATGACAAAATTTAGAGTACATCCTTCCGAACGATGAAATGGAACAAGAAAGATTAGGTATTGATTGACGTCTCGTCCTCTACATCCCCATACTAACACTAGACAGACTTGCAACACCACCTGTTCCTCCTCACTTTCGGTGGCCTGCTTGGGCTTTCGCCTCCAAACCAACGTGGTTCCAAGGTGAACAGGGTGCTCGACATAGGTACCGGAACAGGAATTTGGGCGCTCGACTTCGCAGATGAGCACCCTGAATCCAGTGTAAGATGCCCTGTTCCGATTTGCAGGAATTGTTTTCTCACAAGCATATCAGGTTTTTGGCACCGACTTATCATTAATCCAACCAAGCTTGTACAACCAAACACATCCTACCCCCACCGTCTCGCTCAAAGGCTGACCCAATTAGCGTCCCCCCAAACGTCCAGTTCATGATAGATGATGCTGAAGACCCATGGCACAACTCCGAACCGTATGACTACATTCACAGCAGGATGATGAACGTCAGCATCAAGGACTGGGACCTTTACTTTGAAAATATTTACAAGTAAGCCAAACACCCACCGTCTTCTTGCGCTGCTTCCAGCGACATCAAAGCTAATTGGCGAAAGCAATCTGACGCCTGGAGGGTACGTTGAAGTACAAGAGGTATGCTGCGCAATGGGTTGCGATGATGGCAGTCTAGAGGAGAGCCACGCATTGTCCAAGTGGTGCAAGCTGTTGAGCGAAGGAGCAGCCAAGCTGGGCCGGCCGTTCATCGATTTCGAACAGATGAAGAAGCACATGGCCAACGCGGGCTTCAAGAGCATCGCCGACAGCCGGTTCACGTGGCCAACAAACCCGTGGCCAAGGGACAAGAAACACAAGGAGCTCGGAGCTTGGAACAACGAAAACACCGGGGCTGCCTTGGAGGCGGCGACCATGGCGCCCTTCACGAGAGCTCTGGGCTGGACGGCCGACGAGGTCACCGTGTTCATCGCCGACGTGAGGAAGGACCTGAACAACCCAAAAATACACGCCTACTGGCCCATGTGAGTCCACGAATGATGCAAAGCCGACAGCCCCGAATACTCGCTCACAACGTTCTAATTAGATGCTCCATATACGCAAGGAAGCCGATCGCCTAATGTGCATCCAGCAAAAGCGGCACCCACGGTGGAACGGTTGGACACCTTGGTAGAGGTTTATGATAGATCACTCCAATAGCCTAGTTTTATTAAATGGATAAATATATTTACTACACGCAACCCAGACTGAACACCAAAGACTACGAAACGAGGACTTCTTCCTCACTCCCAAGGCAAGCCTCAGGTAGTAATGAAAAAGAAAAAAGACACGCCTGTCAGACGTCCATCGATTCCCACCCCGAATGCGCGCCCGAGGGCAGACCGCAGACGGGGTCGAGATCATCAAGAGGAAAAGCATCTCTCTATACAGCAACAGCACGAGGCCATTGCCGCTATCCTTGCGGATAGTGCGAGAGGACCAGAAAGTATTCACTCTAGGGAATCGAGGATATACACTCATCAACCAGGGTGGGATCTGTGGCTCTTTTAGGGAACCAAGAGAAGGTCGAATACTATAGAAATGATTCTCCTGCAAAGGTGGGTTAGCAAAATGTCGTGAGAGGGTGGTGGCTGGCTGGCAGAACATTGCCAATCGGAGAGTTTTTCACTGAGATGAAGTGAATTACTCTGCCGAGTGGCTCTGAACTGTTTGTTACCAGTAGGGGTGCACATACTGAAGTATTGTCGACGTGAAGAAGAAAGAAAAAAAGTTCAAACCGTGGCGGCATCGATGGTATTTTATACAGAGATGAGTGGGTCCCCGGATTGCCTCGCTTGCTCCCAGCCTCGAAAATTTTAGCCTGCAGAGTTTTCCTCTCCCTGCCAACGCAGGCAAGCCAGGTACGCCCCAGTATTCTTTTGCAAAAAATGCTGCATAGTGGAGGATACAAGTGGATCGAAAGAGATTAATTGTCAAAGCCAAGACAATGGCATCGGCTGGACCATCCGAGACTTGTCTTGTTGATGCAGTGCCTGGCCATACGAGATGTCATTACTTGGGCACGACAGCGTCAATCAAGTCCAGTGCTAAACCCGCAATATCGCCTAATTTCAGCGTTATTTGTCACTTATCTCACATTACCTAAGTACACGTGCATATTTGTAACATAATTGAGCGCGGGAATCATCGACTCTCTCAGTGACGTTAAATTCAAGATTTTTGGTGCTGGAAATCTCGGACCCAACCCATCTCCACAGCCGCTGCATGCCACTAAATTTACCACTGCGCAACCATCGCTAAGGTGTCTCGAACTTGATGAGGCAAGTATGTTCCTGCATTTTGGGGAACCTCTCGTCAGAGAAAACCTCGAATCGAGCAGTAATACCGGGAGATACTCCTTCAAATCCAGGCGCAATAGAGGTATTGTATTTTTGGTAAATCGCGGTGGCAAGCGTCGTCATTTCCGCCATCGCCAGACTTTTTTCCGACCTGTTAGCCCACTACCCTATATCAAAACACGAGCACGATCAAAACTTACTGCATGCCAATGCACATCCGACCGCCACTTGAAAAGGCCCA
This sequence comes from Calonectria pauciramosa, assembly GCA_017140785.1. Taxonomy (NCBI): domain Eukaryota; kingdom Fungi; phylum Ascomycota; class Sordariomycetes; order Hypocreales; family Nectriaceae; genus Calonectria; species Calonectria pauciramosa. The sequence goes on along the minus strand of JAACIZ010000002.1, from coordinate 3,879,095 downwards.
GAACCACCGATTCATCTCGGTAGCCTGCGGGCCCAGCCACCGGTCCGGATTGAACGTCAGCGGATCCGCAAAAACGTCCGGGTTGCGGTGGAGAGTATACGGGGCCATGCCCACCGTGGTCCACGCCGGGATCTTGTAGCCGTCAATTGTGGAATCAACCGGGATTGAGCGCGGTTCGGAGGCCGAAAGAGGCGCATAGAGCCTCAGCGTTTCTTTGATGACGGCATTGAGATACGTGCACTTGTCGCTCACCGTGGCCTTTGGAAAGCCGTACTTGTTAAGCGAGTCTGTCGGGATGCTGGCAATTTCCTTCCTCAATCTTTCCTGGAATTTCCTGTTTTTGGGCTGAGAGAGGGACCATATCATAAACATCAGGCTGTCACTAGTGGTGTCAATTCCGGCGAGAAAATGGTCAGCCAGTTCCGAAGCCTGCTCATTGTCATCCATGCCATCTGCACTCTGGGTGTGATGGTGTTTCCAAAGGCTGTTAATGATGGCGCCATCTGGCCATTATCGCGTCAGCTCTCAATCATTTATGGACTATAAGAGTGAATGCACAATCTTACCATCTGATTCCGGCAGTGCCTTATCTTTGCCTGCATCCTGCATCTCCGACCGAAAACGCTGATAGGCTTGGAGTGCAAACTGCCGGATGCCCGTATAGGTCGCAGGCTTCTGCATGGGCAGCATAGGCTGAATTATCTTCTCCATCAAGTTGACTCGGGTATACATCCACTTTGTGAGCACAGGCAAATGCACCGCGAACCAGGATAGCCTCCGGCGCGCTGGATCCAGGATATCACCAATCAATGCGCGGTGGGCCTTTGAGCCCTCCACGGCTGAGGTTGAGCCATACTTGCCGTATAGGAAGGCTGTAATATTGTCCAAGGAGTAATAGTGCAGCGTGTTGAAGATCTCGCTAATGTGGCCGGGTTCCGATTCGATCAGATCCATGTACTTCTTGGTCTTTTCCTCCACCATGCTCGTAATTGGCTCCTTGAGCATGGCCGACTTTGAGTAAGCATGCGACAGCAGCTTTTTGCGCTGGCCGTGCTCGACCGGCGAGTAAAAGGTAAACAGGTTTTGCTTGCCATAGACATCGAACATGCGGTAAAAACCTGTCCTCCCGTATCCGCTGCCCGGCCCGTAAATGGTTCGCAGCGCAGACAAGCTATTGAAGGATACCTCGCCGGGGCCAATGCGGACGACGGGGCCGTACTTCTCATGCAGCGCATGGATGGTGCGGGTGCGTGTACCTCTCCAGTCCTCGTACGCAAGTCGCCATTTCGTCAGGGCGAATGCCTTGGGCCCTGGTATCTTGCTCAAGGGACTGATGAAAAGAGCATCAAGGAACAGATAATTGGCCAGGAAGAGAGCCAAGAGGACCAAGCCGCCGATTACTAGCAAGGAAGCCATGGAAAAGACTAAGATTTAGAGTACACGTTGAGCTGCATCCGATGTGTTCATCGAGCTTCTCGTTTGAGGGGTAGCAAGTGAACTAATGGCTTGCCCTCTCGTGCAGATTTGGTGGTCGCACCATCTCTATTTCTGCTTAGGCGCGTCAATCCTGTAGAGCCGATAAGATACAGACATAGTTCGGCCCTGCCGATTCCCCCATTTTCTGACTACTCGGTGGGTCCGATCGCGCATCCCCCGAAAACCGCAATTGGAGTTGGATATGCTAGCTGAGCCGGTAAAAAAGAAAAATCACTGCAAACCATGGTTATCAATAAAATAATGGTTGTGTGGATAGGCTTGGACTCTAACTTTTGCGTCACCATAAATACAAACTGAAATGATGAGTGGGGCAGGGCTAAGGCGTTTGATCATCGCTTTTCCCCATGAATCGTTCCATTACGACCCTTGAATGATTGTCACCTTGCCACTTCCTTACAGGGGAGCCTTGCAAGAAGAAAATAATCGTTAGGCTTCATGTTGAGATAAACAATAATGGTTAGTTAAGCAAAATCTCTTGAAATTATCCTCACAGTGTTTATGCATTGATGTTATGGTCATACTCCCTGAGACTTATTTCATTTAGTCACCGCCGTGGACAAATATACTGGCCAGAATCGTTCGAGGATTGGATAAATATTCAGACATGGGTTCATGCAGGTAGATAGGCATTTTTTGATTTGCCGACTGCAAGAGTGGGCGATAAAAAGATCACCTGGCAGATAAAGAACTCTAATTCACAGGTTTGCGAGCGGTATCGCTATATCAGTGGTTGAATCCTGGCATGATAAGGGATCGCTATGGAGCCTGTAGGATCCTGATACTACCCAAGAAACCCAGCCTTTATAAGGTTGATACAAGCACTGAACATGTTTCCTTTGGAAAAGTCGCGTCACCTGAGAGTGAATCCAGGTTTGGTCTTGAGGAGTCGCTTGGTTATTTTCGGCGATCATGGGCCTCGACGCTTCAAATGAAAAGGCGGGACCTAGCCTCGAGCTAGGAAATACGATTTCCGACAATGAAATCGCCCAGGGTGATGTAGCGGAGTGTGGTGATGGAACCACTCACAGAGGGCTGAAGTCTCGCCATGCACAGGTACGTTCACCGGCTGTCAATATGCCGCTCGTTGAATCAATGTTAACCAGAAAAAAAGATGATTGCGATTGGTGGTACGATCGGCACCGGAGTTTTCGTTGGAACAGGGCAGACTCTTGCACGAGGCGGTCCTGCCTTTATTCTTGTGGCGTACATATTCATGGGTTTCATGAGCTATCTTGTGCTCACAGCCATCACCGAGATTGCATCATATTTGCCCGTAAAGGGCAGTTCAATGAACCTGTTCGGCCAGCGCTTTGTTTCGCGCTCCCTCGGATTCTCACTTGGATGGCTCTACTTCTACTCGCTCGGCATTCTGGTTCCATATGAGATCACTGCAGCTGGTCTCGTCATCGAGTACTGGAATCCTCCCGTTAACATTGCCGTATGGATAACCATCATCATGGTCGTAATCGTTGGTCTGAATGCGCTGCCCGTTCGGTATTACGGAGAAACCGAGTTTTGTATGTTTCCAGATACATGAGATTGGTCCATGCTAACGTGGCGTAGGGTTTGCTTCGACAAAAGTGATTGCAATCATCGGACTCTTCATTGTTTCTATTGTGATTTTCTTTGGAGGAGGTCCCACCCATGATGCCACTTATTTTCGATACTGGAAAGATCCTGGCGCCGCCAACACGTACATGGCAGAAGGCAACACGGGCCGTTTTATTGCGCTCCTGTCGACCTTGGTTCTCTCTGCCTTTCCGTTCACCTTCTGTCCCGAACTATTGGTTATTAGCGCGGGAGAGATGAAGCAACCCAGATACAACCTCCCCGTTGCTGCCCGCCGCTACATTATCCGAATTGTCGTCTTTTACGTCGGCTCTGTACTGGCCATTGGCCTGATTTGCCCTTCCGACGATCCAGCCCTGACAAGCGGGGGCAAAGGAGCAGGTGCCTCTCCATTTGTTGTCGGCATGAAAACTGCTGGCATCAAAGTTCTCGATTCAATCATCAACGCAGTCATTATTATCTCCGCCTGGTCCTCTGGAAACTCATATCTTTATTTGTCATCCCGGTCTTTGTACTCGCTTGCCGTGTCCGGAAATGCTCCAAAATTCTTCAAAGTATGCACCAATGACGGAGTGCCTGCTAGGGCTGTTGCTGCGTCGTCACTCTTCTGCTTGTTGGCATATCTCAATCTCGCAACATCTGGAGCCACCGTTTTTAATTGGTTTGTGAGTTTGACCAATACCAGTGGTTTCATTTCTTGGATCTGCTGCTGCATCATCTATCTTCGCTTCCGCAAAGCATGCAAAGCTCAGGGTATCGTGGACCTGCCTTTCCAGTCCAAACTTCAGCCCTATGGCGCCTATTTTGGCATTGGTGTTTTCGTTTTCCTTACTCTCATCAACGGCTTCACGGTGTTCTGGCCGGAAAACTGGTCCGCATCGACGTTTTTGACTGCGTATCTGGGCATACCAGTGTTTTTGATCTTGTATTTTGGACATAGAATCTACGCTCGCCAAGATCAATGGGCTTATCCACCGGAAACTGCAGACATGACTACTGGATTGCAGGAGATTCTGGCGCAAGAAGACTCAACCAAGAGACCGGGTCCTATGCCTTGGTATATGTGGCCGACAAAGATTTGGAGTTAAGTTCTCCCAGGGATTCAATAAGAGAGGAGCCAAAGTCTCCTAGGAGAAGCGTGATATTGCAACCAACCTATGGGTAATGAATATTCTGATAGTCTCAAGGCAACCCTATCTATATTAAAGTAACTTGAACAAATGGTATAATATTTACAACCACGCATTCGAAGAAAACACTGATGCTGCATCAAAACGAGCTTGATTGAGGCACGATTCAGTACCTGAGTACATCTACACGGCCGGAGTCTTTAATATTAATTTTATGTATTGAGAGGTGTATGCTAAAATTAATCCGGTTCCCCTTGCTATGTTATGTCGAATTACAATCTAAATAGCACCAGGGCTTTACCAGGATGGATTCTGTTCTGCTCCATCAAACAAACTAGACCGTGTCTTTTATGCCAGCACAGGAAGCAAAGTTGACTGCCCCGACCCAGCGGAGCGACAGAATCTGGCTGAGTTGACGCCAAGCGCCACCGCACAACCACAACCTACACGGTATGTAACCTTGTGCCAGATGAACCGCTGTTAGCGTGTTTGAATGGCACACCCTGGACGGGAAACGCGAGGCTCTCCAGGAGCCTGCACCAAAATTGGTTGCGACCATTAGTATCCAGGATGTTGAAAACGGGCTCCGCAATCCCCAACATCTAGTTTGCAAATATCTTCAATGTGAGATCCACACTTCCTGTAGCGATGATACAGCGAAACTGTGCATCTGAGGTCGTTTGGGTTTCTTTTGGCGTTCCGTTTTCGCCTTGGTCCGAGACAGCTGCTCTGTTAACAGGTGCCCATTTCAAGCATGTGATGAAGTGTTCGTGAGTACCCCCCGTCGTCTGAACACACTTTCCTTCCTGGCTAAGGTCCCAGCATCGCAGGGTCTTGTCATCCGCCACAGAAAGTAGATATCTGCCGCCAGGATGGAAAACAAGGGCATTGACCCAGTTGTCATGTCCAACAAGTGTCTTGATGCAAGTGCCCCGGGCGTCCCAAATCTTGATGGTCTTGTCTCGCGAACCAGTCGCCATGAATTCTGCGCTACTGCTGGCCGGTGGTGGTTTTTTCAGACCAGCCAGGGATGCCAAGTGTTTGTACGCGGCGGGCGGTGCAAATGCGCAACATTTGGTCACATTGTCGTGTCCAATTAGCGTCAGCTTGTTATCTGGGGTTGTCCCAGAGATATCCCAGAGTCGAACGGTTTGGTCGTTGCTGGTAGACAAGAGGAATTGGCCATCAGACGAGGGGCAGATATCCCGTACCCATGCGGCGTGGCCGCTCAGAGTCGACACGCAGTACCCAGTGGTGACGTTCCAAATCTTTATCGTCTTGTCGCCGCTGGAGCTAGCAAGCAATTCTCCACCCCCAGCTCCAGACCCGATAAAACGAACAGAGCTGACGATATGATCGTGTCCTGCCAGAGTCCGAATGTTCTGGTACTCATTTGTAGGATCCCACAGCTTAATCGTCAGGTCGGAGCTACAGGAAGCCAAAAGAGTGCCGCCTCTGGGGCCGCCATAGTCGACATCAAGCACCGGTCGGGTATGCCCCTTGATCGTCCGTTCCAATTCGCCAAGCTCCCAATCCCATATTTTAATTGTATAATCGTTGGATCCCGAGGCAATCGACGTGAAGATCGGATGAAAGGCGACGCAGTTTATGGATTCGCGATGCGATTCGAGGGAGTGTCGTGGGCGAGATTGTGGGAGCCAAGAGACTGGGTCTTTGTTTCGCAAGGATAGAGAACCGGGTGTCGCATTATCAACTTCCTTTTGTAGCGTCGCATTTCGGGCTTCGAGGTCCATGATCTAAACCGCCTTAGTTAGCCATTGCCTTGGCGGCAGAAAGCTTTGTGGGATGGAAGTGGAGCGTGTCGCGCAAAACATGCCTTCTTTTGCAACCGTAGAATGCTTGTCCATTTTTTGGCCAAAATCGTTTCGTAACCTTTCGTTGTAGCTGGATTAAAGACGTCTTCCTTGAGTCCAAATTCGGCCCTGAGAAACTCGGCCGCTTTTGCGTGGTTGTTGGCATTGAGGTATGCAATCATGGATTTGTGGCTGATCGAGTAATGTTAGACGGTTATGGGGCATTGCTGGTTTTCGAACAATGAGAAAACGTACTCACAGCTCTTCGGCTTGCCGATCTGTCAATGTGACACTCATGTTGGTTTAGGGGTGGCGCGGATCGCACCTTTCGATCGATTGAGGTCGATTAGAGTTGATTAAGCTCAGATATTCAAAGAAACCGATACTACCAGGGGAAAGGAGCATACAGGCCCTGGTGCGAGACACCCCCTCGTGTTCAGCAAGGCACCCCCGAATCTGTCCTCTCCTTTGTCCTCAACGTTGGCGAGCGCGTCGCTTGTCTCGCCATGTCACGTGGGGATAATTTAATAGCAATTGAGCTCTAATCTTATCGCTTATCTTATCTCGGCTGTGGGCAATATGACATCATGAGTTTTGAGCCACTCCGTTGTCTAATGTACAAAGAGACAAAAAGAAGAAAGGATTCGGAAAATGAAAACTAAAGTACCTAATGAAATTAATTCTCGATCATTTTTTCCCATAGCAAAGGTTAATCTGGCAGATTTTTGGAGTGCCATTTACATGAAGGCTTGTGGTAGTCATTGCCTTTTCTGAAAATAACTTGCATATCATTCAGACAGTCCCAACAAAATTGATGTTTGCACTTAATACCTGTTCAATGTGTCAGCGACAAAGACTCCTTGGCTATTACCAGAAATAGGATGAGACGCACAGTGATCCGTTGCAACCATAATTGTGAGGACTTCCCCACTTGGCGGTGCAGCGCCAGCAGAATTGTTGTTGGCATTGAGAACCTATTCTCTCTTAATAGATGCCGGGGAGAGTTTGAAGGGAATTTTTAGAATGAAATTTACAAGAATGAATATATAAACGCCATACTTACAAGTCATATGTTGACAACCCTGATTCTTCTGAATTGGTCGCTTGCAGCCTGGGCAGGGCTTTGAGATTTCCTTGATTGTCGCCAAACTAGCTGCTTCTTGTTCCTTTTTTAGTTTAGCTTCGCGTGCCTTCGCTTCCTTTTCTTGCTGTCGAGAAATACGTTCTAAGCGTTCCTTGTCTCGTTTTTCACGGGCTCTTGGCATGGCATTCAACTCATTTTCCTTTGTAGATTCGGCATGGCCATGCTTGCGCCCTGTTTCAGCCAATCTTTGCGCCATCTTAGCATCTTCTTGTCTGATTTTCCGGCGTTGAGCCTCTTCTTCTTCCAGTTCAATTCGAGACTTGAATTTTGTTGGTTCTAAAAGATATTGATCATATTCTTCACAAGTCATGCGGCTATGCCATGCAACGCGATGGGTAAAACAGGAGCGGGCGCCACATTGACCGCAATTCACAATGGGCTGTGTGCTTCCCGAAGCATGATACTGAGCATAACCACACCCTGCCGTGCAACGAACGAGATCTGGATCGTTGTCAAGCACGCTTTGCACAGATAATCGTTCGTACCTAATATGTTTTGTCAGCTTCTGATATTTCTTACAGCTCTTGCCGATTGGCAAACCTGGCAAATGTATCGGGATCTGCATATCGTTGAACGTCCTGATAACTCATCGCCCCGTTACATTCGGGGCAGCGAACATCATTCCAATTTCGAGACTGCATGTTGCTTCTTATTTGTTTCCGGATGCAATTTGAACATGTTTGTGGAGGGTGGTCACATGCGCTTGTTATTTGCACCACTGAAAAGTCAGACAATGGCCGTAACTCTGTACATATGACACATTCTCTGTGGGTTCGATTTTTTTGGACAGGCCGCCTTGGATTATATGTCACTTCCTCAGGTTCGTCTCGATTGGTCTGGTGACTATGAGACAAATCTTCATGAGATTCTGATATATCTCGGGCTCGAGGTCGGGGTGGATTGCCGCGTAACAGTCGTACCCGTTCGTCGATGGAAGGAAATTCATAAAACGGTACTTCTTCTGCGGCTCGACGTCTGTGATGCCGCTCATTGACGGAGACAATTGGAGAGGATGTATCTCGAGCATGATGCTTTGTTTTATCTCTGTGATATTGCTCATCTGCTAGGGCATCTCTTGGAATGGCCAGACACTGTTGGCCTCGGGACCTGGATCGAGATCTGTGTCTAGAAAGTTTTTGATCCGTTGTAGAAGTACAGGAAGATATCAGAGGATCATGAGCTCGCCCTAGATGATGCTGCCCTAAGTTTGTAGCTTTCGAACATGGCGGTGGTTGTTGATTGGGGATCGAAGACTTGGAGCACCCATTGTATTGCCGACGTGTGCTGGTATATGTAGAGTAAGTAGGGTTTAGTTCAGGTTGGATTTTGTCCCTTTTGTGGAACTGGTTGAAATGGGGAGCCCTGGACGATGCTGGGGGTCCTTGAAATTGTGGCTGTGATGGGCATTCATATTTTTGTCTCTCTCTATGAGACACTGGTTTTGCTCTAAGGGACGCCGGTGTTTCGCGAACTGGTGATTGAGATCGGTGCCTTTTGTCTGCTCTTTTTCGATAGTTTTGATTGGATATATATTATTCTTGAGCTTCCTGTCTATCAAGATGATTGCTTGAGTCGTGATACCTAGAGTATCCCATTGATCTCAGAGATACATCACTCCCATGCCTGTATATTAGTCGGCTGCGGCGAATACTGGAATCTACCAGGCACCCACCTTCGGTTATCTCTTGACTTTTTAATAGCCCTGAAGATGGTATAACTTGCCGCTGCTACCCCGATACATAGATCAAGGAGTCAGCGGCTTGAGGAAGAATTCGCGGACTGTCGGGCATATCCATCTATTGCCATCGCCCACACTCCTTTACCTTGTGCTGAAATGGGCTGCTGATTACCTTCTCGATTTCTTTTTTTGATTGACGAATAATAATTTGTCCTCATATAGAAACGATGGGGAATGTAATGTGAAAGCGAGAGAATTGCTTTGAGTCGGAGTCGATCTTAGTTTATGGACTCCTAAATAGCCACTCGACAATCTATGGAGCCATTTCAATCCCACGGCTTCTGGATACAAAAACCAAAATTATACAATATATCAAAATATTCTCATCTCGTAGATCCCAGGAAAATGTGTCGTGAGCGTCTCTCCCGAGGTGGATATAGCGAAATAGGAAGAGGGAATGGGTGATTGGGTCAGCAAAGCACCAATGCTAAGGCTATGCGTCGTGATTTTATGGATGATTAAAAAGTGGATTGCTTTTTTTGTGCCAACACTATTTTGATAAATTTTGCCTGGCGCGAGTTGCGCCTTTGGGAAATGGTCGCCTTATATTGAGAAATTTATGCACCATTGACCGCCTCAAGAGTAATAAGATCGGCTAATCAAGCAGGGTTTCACGCATGAGTAAGCTCATCGGGTTATTTATAAGCTCGGGGATCCCCAGAAACCACCAATAATGTTCGCGAGCGTGTAACAAGATGCAGGTGTGTCTCTTGTTTGCCTCCGTTTTGCGTTTGAAGCAGCATGATTTGATAGGACGATGAAACGGCATGACTTTCATGGCGGCTTACCTGCAAGGTTGAACTTTAGGCAGAAGAGACTAAGATGAAAAGTGTTGATGCTGCGCACGCTCTATTTGCCGCCACGTTTTGGAGGTTGAAACAAAAGTGCGAATCTAGCGCGACACGGCTTTATTACCGATTACACCCAGGATGTTGCTGGTAAAATGGCTGGGTTGCGGGGTATTTTATTCATACGTTGAAGCACGTATTTATTACCTCATTTTGGTTTACACTTTTCCGTCAACACAGCCATGTCTGGATGTCATGTTCAGCCTGACATGCGGGACCCATTTTTGCCTCTAGGACTGGTCTACTCGGATATTCTATCCTATATTAAGGAGATTCTTTTCCTCTGCCTATAAAAGTATACTAATTACTTTGAATATCCGTCGGGGGGGTTGAATGGGTGAGCTCGGTATATTGGGGAGCATTTTGAGTACGAATTCGAGATATTGAAGCGAAAACCAAACTTGATGCATCTAGTCACAGGACCGAGACCATCAGTGATGCCCGAGTTAAACCCCCATGTTCCTTGCGTAAAAGGTGGATTTCTCGGCGAATGGGCAAGTATGCCAGGGCAGCGTGGCTATGATGTGAGGCAAGGGGTAATGTAAAATCCCACGCACCTTGCAGCGAGCCACTCTGCCCAGCCGCCAATCGTCCAGCTTTCTCGAATCACCCATCTCTGAGACTATACTCTCGATTGTCAATGCCATGGCAGAAAGATATAAAGTTAATGTCATTTTCATCAACTCCATTGCTTTTCTTGAAACGTACTGCTCACCAAAACGGAGCTATTGAAATGGCCCTTCGTAAATGTGGACCACGTCAGCGGCGAGGCTTATGCGAATAAAATCGCGGCATTCTAAGACATGGACATTGAAATTTCAAGAGGTAGCATTGATTATCGAGAGGCTAACGAGCCAAGTTGAACACCACTCGAAGGCGAGACTAAGTACAATGCTTTTTTATGAGAAGTCCTGGAACTTCCACCAGGCATCAAGAACATCCCTGTAACCCATGCTGCCCAGTTGCAGTTGTACTTTGCGACGCCAGTCCTTTTTCGAATCCTCATCGCCATGATTAAAATCCATGCCTGCCGAAAGACGAAACTTGGTTCGCACCCATTCAACCGGAACAAAACCAGCAAGCTCCCAATCAATAATACTCAAAGAACCATTGCCAACAAGAAGATTTGTAGGGCCCAAATCGCAATGATAGAAAACAAGAGTAGATGTGTCCATAGACATTTCACTGCAAACTTCAAGAAGCTTCTGCGGAGAGAGCCGATCTTCTGCCTTGCTGTTGCCCTTCACGAAATAGCGTTCCAGGAGATGATCGCCATCGACACCCTGGATAGCTTGACCTCTCCACCTTGCCAAATCGTCACAGATTTGAGCTACTTTTGAAACGTAATACTGGCGCGTGCTCTCATCCATATTTAGCCATGCTGTCTCGAGCATCTCACCCGGCACTCGTGATACAATAATAAAATATCGCAAGTCGATCTCAAAGTGGTGCAAGACGGTGGGATAATCAAAGCCTTGGGGCTTTTTTTCTTTGAGAAACTGCAGGGTAACGTGTTCCCTAGTTGCCTTGGCGTAATCAAGAGCATGCGCCTTGATGAAGGCCTCGCCGGCTCGCCAAACAGCCGCCTGATTGTCGACTGCATGGACTCTCTGGATGAAAGAATCCTCCTCTGCAAGTGGCTTGGTTTCAGGGAGGGGGATGGGTGCGTCGCAAAGAACAAGATGCCCCCCGTTGCCATCACTCCAGCATGTTTCAGTGCCAGAAACTTGCTCGGAGAGCGGCAGCGAAGGACGATGAGTAAGAAGCAGTTTCCCTGCAACCACCCAGGATGTCCCATCTATATCCCGGATCGAGTCATTGAGATGTGGATGAGATGGATCAGCTTTTGACATCTTCGTAATATGGATAAAGGGTAGCAAAATTGGATAAGTCGATGTGGAATAATTGGGTGTTATTTCTTTTTGGGAACGCTTGGGTACGGCCAACTGCTTTTGTACATTGGGTAGCTGAGAATCAAAGTACGGGCGGTTAGTAATGGCAGAAGCATACCCCGTTTATCGATTGGATACCGAAGCCTGGTCCATGAGAAGGGGTCGAGCCAACAAAGGTTTCATGGTGAAGAGGCACGAGCCAACTGACCAATCAGACAGGAAAAGGTGGCTTGTCGGTCCTTCAACCGCATCACTTAGGCCACTGTTGGAGGTGCAGGCTACACAGTCAATGGGGTTTTCGATGCCCTGTGTTCTGGGGCAGTCTAGATTTTTCGTCACAGGCTAGTGTCATAATAGAGTTTTCTGAATATCACTGTTTATATTAAGCTATCGCATTAATTTATCGCTTGCTCACGCCCATCGCTATCCTTGGAAGAAGCGCGAATCGGCATCATCAACCCCAACCAACGACTTGACCTCATTACTCAACCTCTGTAATTCTTCCGCAACCTGTCCTGTGACTAGCGCATAGGCATAGAGCACCGCATAATCCTTTTCTTCCACCACGAGATCAAACGGTGCGCTGCTGCTCCCGGCCTCATATTGTGAACGGGACGAATACTCCTTGCGAAGCTGGAATATTTTTGCTAGCAGATTTTCTCGCGCCACAACAATGCTCAGCGTTGCATCGGTGAGCGGATACTCCAGCATCATCGAACTCGCCAGTACCTCAAACGCATGGCAGATGTTGTCGCACAGTGCGGCACGCTCCCGAGCTGTGTACTGAAGCAATATCTTCTCGGCCTCGGTCAGAGTTCCCTTGCGGTATGCCACAAGGCTCATGGCGTAAAAGCCATCCAGTATCCGATTGGTCCCGCTCAGCATGCGCCCGTAGGCTTCCATTGGGAAGGGTCCCACGAGATCAAATTCCGATGCCGCAGACTGCCTCAGGCTCTCGAGGGTGGCGGCTTGTCTCTGCATAGCCACCTGCTCGCCGGATTTAAGGTAGCTCTTGGCCCCTTGGCTCTGGAAAAGCACGGCCAGAGGTCCTCTCTTCCAGATCCTGCCCATTTGAAGATGAAGCATCGCAAGGCCTTCTCTAAATTTTCTGCGACCGGAAATTGGCCATATTATGCGGCAGACAACGAGTCCCCAGAGAATACCCGCGGTGACTGCGATGGCACGATGCTTGGCAATCTCCACAATGTTTGGTTCTTGTCCAACCTCCTCGGTGTCATCGTCATTGTCATTCATTTTCATGCTCATACTGTACGCATAAAGGGTCGAAACGTTGTAAGCCAGCAAAGTGATTCGACCCAAGGGCGCTTGCCCCCGAACAACGATGAAGTAAAAGATCAAAAGACTGGTCATCCAACCTACAAGCATCAACAACAGGGCGTTGCCAAAACTAATCTTCCAGTTGATCACAGAGAAGCCGCATCCAACGAGGGTGCCAATAAAACGTGACCATCCAGTCGTGTTGGAAGCGCCGACAGTCATTGAGCAGACGATCATGAATGAGAGTAGACCCCATTCTCCACGCCATCTGCTATAAACATCGCGTGTTGATTCGATAAACGCAAACATGGCCCATATAGCGGCTCCAATGCCGACCTTCAGTCCGAATTTAACTATTTTCAGTTAGTCCTAATATTCAAATAAGAGGGCGGGGAGCACCGTACTATCATCTCTCGCTAATTTTCCGAACTGCTTTAGTAGCGAGCGCAGTGTCCAAGCCGGCACTTCTCGGATGGATGTTGGTCTGTGGAGAACTTGGGAGTTTCGCCTTTCTGCGCGCATGCTGGGAATTTTGAGGGAGTTGGCCTGTCTTGTCACCGGAGACATCAAACCATCAGCTTCCGGCGACTCAGGCTGCCAAAGAACCTTTCTCTCATCAGCATCGGGTACTCTCCACCAGATGAGCCATCGCCAGCTCCTTCTTTGATGTTGCACAACATAGTCGAGATTGTCCAAGATATCGAGGAACTTGAGAACTTCTTCTCCCACCGACTGCAGAGTAAAGGCAAAATGGCCACAAGCAGCTGCAACTTCTTCCAAGTCTGCCTGAGCCGTCTCTGAGTCGTCGCTGTTTATTTCAATATGGTCGTAAATGGCCTTGATAGCTTCAGTACGCGCAAGGTTGAAGGATGAGAGTGAGTCGGTGAGACCCAGTCGTAACTCATCGTGGATCCTGATCCCAGAGTTTGGACTTTCGCCAAATGGCGTCTCGTTCAAGACTCTGCAGAGGCTCCGCCCTAGAGATGTCATAGAAGGCCCAATAGAAGTGATGAATAGCTCAAAAAGGTCTGGCCGAGAAAAGGTGGTGGTGTCTGTATCTGATGACTGAGCGGAACCTTCTGTACCCCTCAACAGAGCTAATTGTGTATGAGCCGCGTTTTTCAATCCACCAAGAGACTGGGCAAGCATTTCCATAGAGCCGGCAACCGCCCTCTCGTTGTAGTACACCGCTTCCTTTCCAAGGAAGTAGTGCTCAAACTTTGCTTCCCTCAAGTCTGTCATCATCTTTGTGAACTCATTGCGATACCCCGAGATAGCCGCCGTGTACTTATCCGACGAAAGTTCACTTTCTGACCCGCCTGTGAACCCGGTGACGATGAGAGAAAGCATCTCGGCAAGGGAAAGAGACACTCTGCTCATGGATTTGCGAACAGACTGGCGAGCCGACTGCGGCCAGATGAGCAAGTTTACGGCGGCAGTCGTGGTGATGCCCATGATGAGAATCTTGAAAACTTGAGCAACTTTTTCATTTGAGAAGACATTGGAAATAACATGGTTCTCCTTGGTGACGACACCAATAATGGCCAGGGAGGCCAGCGTGCTTCCAACGTTGACAAGGGGGTTTCCCATCCTCTGCTTGACCCAGCCCATGAGCCCAAACCCGCCCCCGATAAAGACCACGACGACAAGGACATGAGCCAGCGCCACCATCTTCATACCCGAGCCCACCAGCGTGGAAGTAGCCATGGACAGCACGGATATGAGTTCAGCATACGCCACGGCAACAATGGCAATCATGATGGCCTCGATCATGGAGCCGGCGGACCGGGCCGGGTGAAAGTACACGGTGATGGTGGCGACGACATGCTTGCCGTCGGGCTTCCCGAGGAAGTTCGAGAGGAATGGTACAAAGGTTGCCAGGCTGCCTATGGTGTAAGCAATGGTGCACTTGAGGACCTGGCGGCCGTCGGACGAGTCGAGCCAGGCGCGAAACCGGGAAGCCGCCGATTTGACGCCATCGCCGGCTCTCCGGACGAGGGCAGGCACACCGACGCGGGGGCTGCCGCCCAGGCTGATGGGTGGGCTCGATATGCGTGGCCTCGCGTAGTCGGCGACATGCGCAGAAGACATGTGGACGAGGCTGAGACGTGTGGTTAGCTCGATGCAGCCGCGTCGGAACAGCCGGATATACTGGGCGGGATGGGGTGATTGGCCGGGCGCCCTTCTTGGCCTGCCTATGCAGGGACTCTGGAGCTGCTGCGCAAAGGCAAAATCGGGGCGTTTACTGTCCAAGATGCGCCCGTCATAATATTTCGTCTTGTCACCCGTGTGCTATCGCCAGGTTCCAAGATTTTTTGCTGGCCCGGATGACGTTTTTTGGGGCCCCGCATCCAGTTAAGCTCAGTCCGCGTGCGTACGTGCGTACACGTCCGGTGCCCGTTCTCCATCACGTAGTGTGTGGTCTACCTGGTGCCGCCCCCCAACCTCCCGGCTCCTTCTGAGTCAGCAGCCTTTTCTAGTCAGGTGATTGATCGCCCGGGTGCCTGTTATCTAAAGGATGCCCCCCAGATAGCGCTTCAGGCGGCAATAGCTGTGCCGTGTGCTATTTCGCGGAGACTTTTTTCGTGCCTTGTTCGCTGCTTGGCGTCCTTGGGTGTACAAAGGTGGCAAGGGTGATGATACATGTCTAGAATCACTCCGCGGTGCTCTCAGCTCGTCACATAGAGTCTTGGGCTTGTGAACTGGAACATTATTTTCATGAAAACACCAACTTCTTAAGGGGATAGATAATATTACACTTCATAAAGCCCTATCATGTCGGGATTATCCGAGTAGTACCATGTATCGCGATCTTGGGGAGCACGCTGAGATGATGACAAACTTTGACCTGTGATTTGCTCACAATCTCGACCCCGCCGCGCAGTCCGCATTTTCTAAGTTCACGCATTCATTAGATGCATCAATATACTCACTGTACTATATTCAGGAACATCAAATTAATTAAACCATATCGCGCAAAAAGAAAAGCTAACGGTCTTGACACCAAGTGTGCACGTACAGATGGCGCCAGCTCTTGGCGGCCACTGATGCTGTCACTAGTGACGGGTGGAGGCCACGGGGCTGCACACCAGACGAACAGTGGGCTGGGCTACAGCGCTAGTCTGCTAACAGTTAGGGCTGTTTGGGCAGGTCAGTTGGCGGCAGTCCTTAGTGATGCAATCGCTTGGGAGAGCCATTTGAATCAAATTCATATTGGCGCATCCTATTCCATTAATGCAAATTCCAATACAGCCTTCGAATGATTGTAGTGGATATACGTCATCGCAGCCATTTTACAACATTAATCCAGCCAAAATAATCAGATTAAGCAAAATAATCCTAAAAAGAACCTACGATATCATCTTTAGATAATCATCCTTTTACAGGTCTTTTTTTATTTTTTTAACAAATTGAATTTTGGCAAGAAATGCGAAGAATTGAGTTCGCAGCAAAAGATTAAACCAATAATCACTCAAGCATTCTTCAGCTTGGCCTCTACGCAACCACCAGGCACCCCAACAACACGCCATGTCTTCACAAGTTCAAGGCCTGCCGCCTCAAACATCTTTTGGAAGCCTGCCTCGGTTCGCTCTTTGCCGCCCATGGTCATGACTGCCTGGTCCAGCACAGCAGAGGCGAAATCAGCCTCCCCTACTCGCGGAGCCAGAACCATTTCGCAAATGAGAACTCGGGAATCGGGAGACATAGCTTCGGCGAGACGTGTGAGAATTTGAATGCCCACTGCATCGGCGTAGTCGTGCAAAATCATGCGCATAAAGTAGGCCTTGGCTCCTGGAGGTTCGCAGTTATGTCAGCAGCCGTCTTGGCAACGTAACCATGCAATTTCATCTGACCTTTGATTGGCTGCTCAGTCATAAAATCGTGATCGAGAAGCTGCACGTCAGAGGGTAGTGTGGAGTTTGCCTTGGCGAGTTGGATCATCTCAGGTCGTTCCTGAAGCATGCAGCTTTTGGGGGTAAGATCTGGATGGGCCTCTAGAATCTTATTGAGAACAACACCTTCGCCGCCGCCGACATCCACTAGCTCCAGGATGCCCTTTGCGTCATCTTCTGGTGTGTTTTTGAGTGTGCTAAAGTCGAAGTGTCCGGTAACTGGGATTGCAACGTCAATGCCTGCCATGCCAGTTTGAAACGTCTGTAACCTTTCTGGATTCTCCATCATAATGCTCCACACTGGTGTTCCCTCTTTCTTATAGTAAGCGGTATATGGGTTCTTTGTAGGGTCATACGGCTCCGTCAATTCCCCTCTTGATACAAGATAGTCATCAAAGTTGTGCATGTGCTTGAACCATTCATCATACCTAGATACAGTAAGCGTTTTCCCCCTAGAGCAGCGAGTTCAACTTACATTGCCAAGAACAAATGACCCGGTGCAGGCTTATCGAGAATGTAAGCGAGAGAGAACTTTGTATGCTTGTACTCGCCGCCATTTGGCTCGGTTTGGTCGAGAAAGCCAGAGACAACTGCTCAGTTTTAGTAATGAGAGAATGTCAATGGCAGAGTGCGATTATCACCTAGTATGCGCCCCATACGTTCTTGCAAAACAAGGTCAGTCAAGTTCTGCTATCAGAGGATTTGAGATGCATACCCAAGAGCGAATCTTGGACCCCGGTGACTTTGGAAAGATCTTCCAGAGATATAGAGCCCGTGGCGGGAATGGCATCAAGGACTTTGAGCCTCATAAAGGTGCGGATAGCAACAAGCTCCGCCATCTGCCGAGAAATAGTGTGAGAAATAGCGCTTGAGTGAGGGGCAAGACAAGGTGCTTAGGGAAGGTGGCGAGAGTGAATGAATCGTGCCAAGCTGCTCCAAGGGGCTAAATTCTCACGTTGAGGCCATGATAATTGGGCTTTTGATCCGGCGTGATGAGCGCCTGGGTGAGTGACCTGGCCTTTTCGAGAATATGGACGCGGGACATGTATCCATTCAGGTCGGGGGCCTCAGAGTATCCCTGGGCAGCCCGATTGAGGCTGACGACGAGGTCGTCCAGCTCCTGTTTACTGGGGAGCGCCATTGAAATGAAGGCTTGGTAAGCACAAGCACAAGCACAGGCACAGGCACAGGCGGATTGGTGCAGATGCAGATGTCAGTTGAAGCTTGCAGCGACGTGATTCCTCTCTCCTCATCGGCTGTCAATGAGGAGGGCAGCGAGGGCGGGAATACGTGGGCTTCGGCTGGTACTCGGAAATTCCATCAAGCGAGGCATCCCTGCGCATGGGCATGGGAAAGCTGGCAAACCACGCCATGGCTGCTGGGCGGCTATGCTCGTCGCGGGCTAGTCTCCGGAATAGTGCGAGGGGTCTGGGCAATGTCTTGGGTGGTGACGCCGGGTGCGGTGGTGAGAGGGAGTCGGAAAAATAGCGGGCAGCGGGAAGAGCCGTCAGGCGATCCCCTCATGCCCAGGACGAACACTCTCCGCGAGCTGGGAGAACTCGCAAACGAAGATCACCACCCGCTGTGGATCGATCGCCTAAGGTTCAGCGCTGCATCGACCATGTCTGCGCCATCGTCAACCCCTCCGCCAGCTAATCCAGAGCCCCAGGACCCTCTGGACGACCCGTTTGGGGGCCCAGGTGGGGACGACCCAGGCCGTCGGGACGCCCAAGACGAGGAGGCCGCGGCAGGCACATCGTCGTCCGCACCACCCTCCAGCCGGATTGAGCCCGATTCATGGTCTGAAGACGTCGATGATGGATACGCTGGGTCGACAAATACAAGCTACCTGACGTCTATTGCCTCCGATATCAGGCGCGGGATTGTCGAGAACGGCCGCACGTACAGCGCCTATGGGCTGCACAAAGCTTGGATCCCCAGCGACGACATGGAGGTCAGTTGCCCGCTTCTGCGTCGCAGCGCTGCTAACCGCCATGGTGCCACCAGATGGAGAGAAATGATCTCCAGCATTGCAAATTCACCATGCTCATGGGCGACAAGCTCCACCTTGCCCCGATGATCGAAAACCCTCAGAAAATTCTCGATCTCGGCACGGGTTCCGGCATCTGGGCCATCGATATTGCTGAGCTGCACCCTTCCGCCCGTGTCATTGGAGTTGATACCAGTCCGACCCAGCCACCCGTCGTGCCGCCAAATCTCACATTCGAAGTGAGTAGAGAAACAGTGCCCGACGTCGCTGCCAGAATTTTGACTTACGCTCCGCCCTAGATTGACGACATTGAAGACGATTGGCTGTGGGGAGAGTCGAGCTTCGACTTCATCCACGGCCGCGAGCTCATCATGGCCATTCGGGACTGGCCCCGCCTCATCGGACAGGCCTACAGTCACCTTAAACCCGGCGCGTACCTACAGCTTGCAGGCTCCGTCCCCGATTTCAGATCCGACGACGACACCCTCCCGCAGGATTCGGCCTACGTGGAGCTCGGCCGCATATATTTGGAAATGTCGGAGCGCGTCAACCTGTCCGGCTGGGAGCCCACGCGATGGAAACAACACTTGGAAGCCGCGGGCTTTGAAGATGTGGTTGAGCATATCCTCAAGATCCCAACCAGCCCGTGGCCCAAAGATCCCCATCTCAAACAGATCGGCGGCTTTGAGCTGCACCATTTTCGAGAGAATATTGCCAACGTCTTTGCGCGGGGCTACGAGCAGATCTTGAATGGCGACCCCGTGTATTTCCAAGTCCTCATGGCCAGAGCTCGCCAAGAGGTTCTAAACCAAAATATCCACAGTTGGGTCCCATTGTTAGCCCCCAATAATCTTATTCCGAATGAAATATGTCGTGCGTCTAACCATGATTTAGCTACGTCGTGTACGGGCGCAGGCCGAACGGCCCCATACACATACCCTCGTCAACACCAGCTGAACCAAAACCCGCGACACCCGAGGCCGATTGATGACCGTCTATTCCATTTTTGCGATAAATATAAACTTGGAGGTAGATTTGACCCTCTACATTTCCAGTATATTTATTTACTTGAAATTGCCATTACCTGACAGCAGGTTGGGTTGCGCGGTGTGGCAATGCATAAATACGACTGTATCGACTGAATGAGCTAGAGCACATATGACGGGACCAAAATAGATTTACTGTTACAAAGGATTTGGCATCGAAGGATGCAATTAGTTCGACGCCACCAGGCACCAGTGAGATCGTCCGTGTGGGGTGGTATATTCTGGGGCGCATGACCCTCGCGTCAGCTGCATGGCTAGCCCGACGGGGAACAACATTGCATACGGCGTTGTACTTTAGCTTGTCAATAATTATGGGACCAGTTCTTTATATCAATATTGGTTTGAGGAACAGCCGTCATGGAATGTGGCTATATCTTGCCAAGCCAGATGATGTCTGACCTCTGGGTTTGTACAAGAGTACTGTCCGCCGCAATAACTACTCTGGTCATCCTGCAACCAATGCCAGCCATCACAACAATGGAATGGGACCACACCAACACCATCAAAGGAGGCACGATGAAGAGATCAGAAGCTCCCAGCGGATATGAATATGCGGGTAAAGAAAGAAAGAGGAGCAAGAGGGGGGAAGGGGAAGATAGGCAGGCCAAGGAAGCCGAGACTGGACAAGGCCACGCCTGTGGAGCTGTATGAGGCTATTAAAATAGCAAATTTTATCAAGGGAATTGAGGTTCAAACTAAGAAGCAAAGGAAAGAAAGTGAGATTGTAAGAAAGGAACAATGCTAGACATGTTAAAAACACCGACGGTTCCGTCGTCCTCGGCAACGATGGGCTCGATGCCGAAATAAGCGTGCTCATGAGCTACAGAGACGTGAAGCATCTTGGGCAGAAAGGTGCTTTGGAGGACAGAGACGTCTGAGTTGAGACACAGTCTCGCGCTGATATAGAGAATGCCGTTGCGTATTCAGCTCCAATGTAGACAACAACCTTACCTGTCCCGCTTCAGTGATGTTCTCCGTACTCAAGATGATAACATAGAGGGATATTGTACAAGGCGCAAAACAGCTTTGGTGTATATCAAGGGTAGGATTAGAATCTAACTCAATGGCTGTACCGCACTAGACTTGGACAAGGTATTCAGGAGTCTCTTAGTTAATGATATATTCAAATTCATTTCTTATGGCACTACATAAAATCAGGGTAGCGAGCTGGCACCGCATTGATGTTTCTCCGAAGCTTGTTCAGGGCTTACGCAATAGCCCGAGGTTATGGAGTACGTTCTGCCGGGCACCGCAGGGTGGGTTGACCTAGGCCGCCATAGAAGGGGCCTTGTTCCGCATAGTTAAAGATAAGCGACATTGATTGCCGAGGAGGATGATAAGGTATTCAAGGGTCATGATTGTTGAGAAAGATGATAAGGTCCCCCAAGGCCATGACGCCGGTGTTCCGGCATGGATCGGCTCGTCGGAAGCATACCAAAGCAGGCCAGCAAATGAGCGCTCAAAAGGCAGCTTACTAAAGGACGTAGCCAGTTTATACTTTATATGTCGCCGGGAATCGCAGCGGCCTTGCCATGTTTTGCAAAAAGGCCGAAACGGGTCATCGGGGCTACGCAACCAGTTTGCTTAATTCCCAGCCACTGGGAGCCCCAGCGGTGGATGCCGATCCCGCATAGAACGGGGCAAAACAACTCAATTGAACTTTCCCCAATTTCTCTGAAACAAAAGATCCAAGCGGCAGGGATTTAGTTGTGGATCATGCGACTAACACGGCCAGGCCCCTCCGATATACTGCGAAGATAAGGTTGATAGCGATAACACACACCCACACACCAGGCCGAGATGGGGACTTGCACGCGCTTCAACCCCATCTTGATAAGGCAAGGCGCGCCTTTGTCAAGTTTGCCGACGAAGCTGCGTCCCACCGCCAATTGCAGAGAGCCGTCGTAAACCCACCCGTTCAACTAATGGCGCATCTGGGGCCGAAGCACTACCCGTTGGGCTTGCGGGGACGGGACATGCTTCCCCTCATGCTTATCATCCCGCTCCCACTAGCCACACCGTTTAATTCGAGGTGCCTTTTTGACCGTTCAAGGCAAGCAATCAATTCGCCGGCCGGTCTGATACGGGCCGACTGCCTGTAAAGTCCTCTTACAGTGGTCTGCGAGGCGAGCACGTGGGCGTGGAAGTCGCCGGTCGCCTTTCGACTTTGACATGTTCGCCGTGCAGATCCTATCTGTGGAGCGGGTGCCCAAGCTCCATTTCCAACCGGCTTAACCAGGCCTTTCAGGTTATTTGCTATCAATCAGCTATCGGCGAACCAATCCCCAGTGGTGCGGAGGACAAAAAAAAGTAACCCTGGCATAGCTAGTACATCCGTCTAGAGACGACTTGCTTTTTGATGTCACTCGCCTTGTCCGCCCCCGCCAACCACCAGGTGCTGGTTACGACTGCTGTCTTGCATTGCCCCAGTCATGGCAAATCTAGTGCAATATTAAAATTACGTAACGACGATCGTTTGATTTCTGCTTGATTGTGGCTGGTTTTTCTGTATTCTCCCGGGAAGTGGAAGCGCGGATGCGCGGCGATATCGGGAATCTTGCCCCAGCCCAGTCTTCTCTTTGGAAATGGACGATAGACAACTTGTGGGTTTGATATGATAATTCTTCGGGTTATCGGATCAAGCAAGACATGGTTTCACGGTTATATAACACAGTCCATCTGCTTCACTCCTGAATTTGGTTTCACGACACCCACAGGTCAGCCTAGGTTTCAGAGAGTCAGCTCGACGGCATCAGAACAAATCCTGGCATCATGGCTCCACTCGTGTCAAAACTCTTGGCCACGGCAACCGCCTTGGCTGGCGTTTGTGCTGCCAAGCCAATCATTGGTCAATCCATCTCCTTTCAGGGTCCCCTCGATGTTGAGCAGGGCGGTCTCCACAGCATCCGCGTGGAGTACCATGAAGATCTTAGCGGAGAGCTGACCATTGCCTATGGCTCTTGCGACACTGCGACGCTCTCCCGCGCTTCCCACCACGTCGGAAGCACGCATATTGGCTCCCACCCAGCTGCCAAGCGTCACCTGGACTGGGACGATCACCGACCTACCAACTTTGTCTGGATCGTCCCGGCCGAGGTTTCGTCCGGCTGTCTTCATGCGTTTGTCGATGGCAAGCTCATGGGAAGGTCGGAGCAGGCGAGCGTCAAGGCCAAGAAGGTGGCTCGTCGAGCGACCTTGTCCGACGTTGCTGAACCACTGGGAGCTTGGTTCGACGGTGTCGAGTACATGAAGCAAAAGGAGCCTGGCAAGGCTTTTGTCGCAGCCTCCAAGAACAAGACATTCGGTATCCTTGGCGGTGGCATGTCTGGTCTCATGACATCTGTAAGTTCTCCAGTTGGCATAATCTAACATTTGTGAATCCATTCAGAACGAATAATTAACTAACCGTGAAATAGCTTATGCTAGATTCTGTTGGCATTCACGACTGGAAAATCATCGAGTCCACAGAGCGCGTGGGAGGCCGTGTCCGAACAACCTACCTCAACAACACCAAGCCAGAGGACCACCAGTACACTGAGCTTGGCCCTATGCGCTTCCCTGTGACTGTCAAGGACACGGACACCAACGAAACATTCCCTATCTATGACCACCGCATGGTCTTCCAGCTCGCCGATGTGCTCAACGAGATGAACGCTGGAAACGATACCCTCCAGGTCAAGTTTATTCCATGGATCCAGAGCAGCGCCAACACCCCTTCCGTCACGGACACAACAGTTTACTCTAACGCCACAGCTGCTGCCAAGGCTGAGGAAGCGCTCTCTGACTTCAAGGGCATGACCTTTGAGAAGATGAAATCCATTGGCAAGAACGTCTTCAAGGCACACAAGCAGGCCATCGAAGATGGTCTCTTTGACTTTTCCGAGGTCGAGTACCTCCGCTACATGGTCAAGTCCGACCTCAACACGGCCGACGAAGTTGCTGGCACGACGTCCACTTCGGCCATGTGGGAATACGACACGGTGTATTTCTTGGCCAATGAGTGGCGCACTATTGACGGCGGCATCAGCCGCCTCCCCGCTGCCTTTGAGAACATCCTCGACGGCCGAGTCAAGTTCAACTCCAAGATCCACACCGTCAAGTACAACGACGACAAGACCCTGAGCGTCTCGTACCGCCCGACGGGTGTGAACCCCCGCGATGCCGAATCGAGCACCGAGACATTCGACTACGTTTTCAACTCTGTTCCGTTGAACCTCCTTCGTTTCTGGGATCTGCCCGAGTACTCCAGCTTGATGAAGCGAGCCATCAGCAGCTACAACTTCGGAAACTCGGTCAAGGTTGCTATTCAGTATGAGACTCGTTTCTGGGAGCACCTCGATGAGCCTGTTTACGGCGGCTGTGGCACTGTTAACCACCCTCTCATTGGCTCCATCTGCTACCCCCCATACAACATCAACAGCACCGGTCCCGGTGTCCTGTTGGCTTCCTACATTTCGGGCACCAACGCCGATGCCGCCTGCGCCATGACCGACGAGGAGCACGTCGCCTACGTTCAGAACGCTGTTGTCTCGGTCCACGGCCAGGTTGCCGAGGACAACTGGACCGGAAACTGGGCTCGTCAATGCTGGGGCAAGGATGAGCACCACGCCGGCTCGTGGGCCGAGCCGCTTGTGAACCAGCAGAACCTCTACATCCCAGCCTTCTGGCGCACAGAGTACAACACTGTGTTTATCGGTGAGCACACCAGCTACACTCATGCCTGGATCTTCAGTGCTCTGGAGAGCGCTGCTCGCGGCACCGTGCAGATGATGCTGGATCTTGGTCTCGTGGATGAGGCCAAGCAAATCACTGAGAAGTGGATGGCGCGATGGATCTCTGTTTAATAGGGAAATTAGCAAACGAAGTTTGAGTATGAATGAATGAGATATGCAGTCAAAATAACCACAATTTCCAAATTAAACTAGTCTCAAAAAATCCAAGTGATGATCTTGAGGGAAATGTACTCATTAAGGATTATCTATCTTTCTTTATTTTAACCCTAAATTCAAAAATGTATGGTCTTTTTGCAGTAGTCCGGTGGATGCTGCAAAGTGACAAACTGATAATCATTCAAGGATAGTATTATGGCGTTTAAAAGGCAACTCTTCTTTTGGCCAGGCGAAAAGAGGTACACCGCCAACCCTATTGTTGAACGCTATTTGTATGACACAGTTGTGACCTGGTTCCTAGACCACCCGGTTGAGCCTGCTGCCTGTGTTTTCGCTCAAAATAAATAAGCAACCTTGGCCATATAAATCTTTCCACTTCGACAAAAATAAAATCAATTCAAACCCTCTGTGCATCGCAAACCTTGAATCTCTTCTGCAGACAGTGGAATTGGTCATTATCAAAAGTCATGACTCCATCCTAGGTTTCCTCGCCCGTAATGCATGGGTATCTACAGCGAACCAATAACACCTAGCCTCCGGAAATTAAGCTCAGTGCAATTTGAATACAGAGAAGGGAAAGGCGAAACTTGGCATCGAAATGTGTTACAAAAAGGTCGGGGCCCCATCTTGAGCTGCATGACAAATAGGCTGAATGTCTCATCTCGGTTGTCTGATTATCACGCAACCCACCCCAGCAGCAGCCAAACAAGAGTGCTTGCTTTGTAATTGACGGATAGGGTCTGGCACCAAACCAGGGCGCTTGGAAAGCTGGCCCAAAGACCAAAAAAATGAATCGAAGTGCCCACTGACGGAATTGAACCATCGATCTTCGCATTACGAGTGCGACGCCTTACCACTGGGCCAAGCGGGCTTGGATTCGCTTGATGGTCGCTGATGCATAAGTGTCCTCATGATTGCACCTCACGCCCCGCCGCAATAGTTCGGCTAAACGCGACAAAGCTCAAAACGTTTCTACCACGGCTACGGGGGCTGCACATTCATTCAGCGTTCTCTCTTGTGACAAAGAAAAAGTGCATTTTATTATTCCTCTACCCATTCGAGGTTCTTCTGTCGCCTCGTTAACAGGGGGCTTTTAGGATTGATACGTGCCCAGTCGTGCGCATCCAAGCAGGCTTGACGAGAGGCCAATACACCAGCGCGCGCCCTTCTAATCACAGCATCCTCATATTCATCAAGGCCCTTTCTTAAATCTGCAAAGTCCTGTCCGGCAGAGAGATGTGGCCCCAGATATTCAGCAAAATCTGACACATCGGCAATAGCATGGTTAGCACCCTCTCCTCGGTCTATCCAATCAGTTAGCATTTTGGTAAATGGAAGAGATTTTGCCAAAGAAAACTTACACATTGACATGGCATGCAATGCGTCACCCATAAGAATGGCCCGTCCACTTGAGCGCAAGCCAATCCGAGGCGCAAAGTCTTGCGGTTCCAGGTGCTTTATTTCCTCATAGTCGGGAATATTGCGGGCAATGGTTTTGAAAGGCTCCGCCCAATTCTCAGCAAAAGTCTGAATTAAGCGAAACTTCTCTTCGTTTGTCTCTGGGACTTCCAACGGGGAAGATCTTCCCAAAAAGTCTTTTTTGTAGGGCCACGAGATGCACATCTGGCATGAGTATTTATCTGTACTCTCGTCATTATTTCCAGGCGCATCAAGCACTAGCATCAAGTTAGCGGCAGCTAAAGAGCACTGGTGCCGTACGTACCACTTAGATAGATGAAGGTGTTAGTTTGAGAAGAAGTGCCCTGTAAGAAGAATGGATCAAGCTTTCTAATAGGATCCATCTGCTCAGGTGAAAGATGCATCTTCAGCCCCAGCAATCGGATGGGGATGTTGTGCATGTCAGATTCATCAGGGAAGACTGCACGACGGACTCGAGATCCAGCGCCATCGCAGGCAATCAGCAGACGCCCAGCAGCTTTAGACCCATCTTTGAATGTCGCCGTGATTGAATCATTGTTCTGCTCGAACTCTTGGAATCCCTTTCCCCACTAACAACGCCAAGATGTATTAGTGATTGACTTTTGGCGCAAGTGAGACACGCAACAGATGGACTCACCTCAATGTCAATTCCAGTCGCAAGTATCCTCCTCAGCCTCTCGCGCGTCACGCGAATGCGAAGCGACTCGGGAGCCTTGGGTGTCGCAAACTTGAGCTCGCCCGTGCTGAGATCGAAAAACGGAAACGACGTCGACGCGCCGCTCTCAACTGCCAGTCTATCGACGTAGGCACTAGGCAGCTCCCGCACCAGATCGTCCGGGAGCAGTGCACGCAGATCGGGGAGTGACCAGTGCAGCGTCAAGCCCCAGCCGACGCCACGGGTTGTCAGATCTGTGTCCCGCTCAAAGATGCGAAACTCGACACCCTCCCGACGAAAATACTGGGCGAGGAGGAGGCCGCTGATGCCAGCGCCGATGATGAGCACTGGCTCACTGCTGCCTGAAACTGCCATGATCCCACTCGGCTTTTGCACAGAAGCACACACACACACTCTCTCTCTCTGCCTCTTTTCCGGAGCCTTCGGTCCTCAAAGGGAGCGAGGAAGCAGATCTACTAATGTCCCAGGCTGCCGGGCAAGTGGATGTTAAATTGGTCGGCCGCCTGGAGAGGACCCTTTTTTCTCGAGAGTGCAGATCGATGGGCTTGCAAGGGTCCCATGCCAAGTGTCCCGCGCCCTGGTGTGACTTGTCGACAAATGCAAAATGCATGATGAAATTCTCCCCACGGCGCGTGTGATTCAACTTGACATGAGCCGAAAAAGAAAGACTCCGATTGGATACGTCATCCACTGTGCAATGAAGCTTTTTCCATGGTCTCGGATCTCCGGCTCCGCTTTGTCTCAATTCGGGGACTATGTTTAGTATTGACTCGACTCGGGGTCATTATTAATAGTAGTTTCTTTTTCCAGCCAAAAAAAGAAGAAACATGAGTGGGCTACATGGGCAATTACAAATTATCTAGTACATGTATCTAAAAAACTTATTTTCCTTGTCCGTCATGGTGGACCAGACTTCAGGGGACAGGTACGCATCCTCGCCCTGCTTCGAGACGGCACCGCGCCTCTTGTTAGCCCACACGTAGTACAGGAACAAAGCAAACGTCGTTGCGGCGCAGCCCGCCTGGGTGCCCATGACGGCAAGCTTGGCCGGGCGGAAATCAGGCGCATCGCTCGCTCGGAACGTTTGAGGGCCGATGATGTTGCCGATGGAGAAGGAGCCGCTAATGACGGCCGCGGCGAACGCCCGTTTGGTTGCGCCACCAAAGTTGGCGGCAGTCCACTAATCATGGCATAAAAATAAGTCTGGGGGAGCCACGGAAGGGGGGCTTAGATGGGCTGTACTCACGTTGTAAAAGATGGTTAGTGGCGCGACCACGGCGTTGACGAGATAGATGCCGGCAAGGATGCCGGCTCTGTTGGTCTTGACATCCAGGAAAGACATCAAGGCGCCGCCGATGATGGCAGGAATGATGCACGCAATAATCCAAGCCCAACGGTGCGACTGCTTACGAATGCCGTATCCCACCAGCAGCGTGAAAAAGATGCTCACAGCCCCAGAGGGCATGTTCATGAGAGCTGCCTTTTTGGGCGTGTATCCCAAGTTGGTAATCAGTGTAGCCGAGTAGGTTGTCACAACGCCGCTCGACACAGAAAGCTGAGGCTCGGTTAGCAGTGTGCCCCTCGCGTCGCGCGCCGCAAATAACTCACCAGGATGACCGAGACAAGCATGAGATACATCTGCGGATCACACAATGCCTCGATAATTTCCCTAGGGCGAAACTTTCGGCTTTCAATGCCCGTCTGGTTCACGCTGACATGTTTCAGAAGGGCGACCTTCTCCCCGTCGGACAGCCACTTGGCCTTCATGGGTGTATCCGGCACGAGGGCAAAGGTGCACAGGCCGATGGCGACCGTTGCAAGGCCAAGTACAATGAACATGATGCGCCAGCCTTCCAGAGATGCGCCGGGGCTGACGTGCTGGAAGCCATATGAGACAGCCCCGCCGACTATTTGGCCGACACCCAGCCCGACATACCAGAAGGAGAAGCGCGGGGCTTGCTCCGACTTTGTGTACCACTGGCTGCTAATCAGCATGAGCGAGGGGCCAATCGTGGCCTCGAATATTCCCAGAAAGACGCGGGAAACGAGAAGCGTCTGGTAGTTGTGGGCAGCAGCGCCGCATGCTGTAGCAATGCCCCAGAGCGTAACGTTCACGCCCAGCCATTTGGCGGCCGGGACCATCTGGAGAAAGTAGACTGCTCGTGGTGTAAGTCAACGAACGGTAAATCGGCACGCAGGCTTGACAAACTGTTGGGTATCTCAAAACACAGCAGCCCGACAAAGAGAAACGTCGCAATGTTTGAGAAATCATTGCCCTTTAGGTTGAGGTCGGTGCGAAGTCCCATGACGGCGGCATACTACAGAAACAAAAAGTCAGACCTCGCTCGAATGCCCTCACCTCACCTCGTTTGCCAGAATAGTAAATACGCACGTTCAGAATGACCTTGTCCAAGAACTGCATCGTGTAGCAGCAAAACATGAGCGG
Source organism: Calonectria pauciramosa (assembly GCA_017140785.1). Taxonomy (NCBI): domain Eukaryota; kingdom Fungi; phylum Ascomycota; class Sordariomycetes; order Hypocreales; family Nectriaceae; genus Calonectria; species Calonectria pauciramosa. The sequence continues at coordinate 3,849,805 of JAACIZ010000002.1, read as the reverse complement.
CACAATGCGCCAATCAATCTTGCGCCGCAGGGCATCAATGTCGACCGTCTCATTGTCTCCAGCCGCCGCATGGCGGTGCTTGTCGAGAAACTCCCACGCGCTGTCAACCCCGGCGGCGCTGGCGTTGGCGGCTGCGGCGGGCGCGTGGCTCTCGATGGAGGAGAGCTGGCTGGCCCCGATGTCGTCGGTTTTACAGTCTGGCGAGTGCATGGCGCCGATCGTGACAGCTGAGTGTGGATTGTGATAGCCGAGGCTGGGGAAAGACACTCAGAAGGAGGTGATCGACAGCAATCGTTCCAGAGAAATGAACACAGGGAGAGGAGGCTCGCGTGTTTGAATGGGATAAAGTCGAAGGGAAACCAGATCGAGGTGACCCTTGGGGATGCAGCACCCGGTGACATTGGGCCAAAAAATGTGCACATTGTGGCCGCCCTGCATCCATTCGAATCTCACTGATCGGCGTCGATCACCAACAAGGTGGTGCGTGACACACGCACGTATCGATGCCGCGTGGGGACACGGCAATCAAAGCTCCGCGACCAACAGAGCCTCTCGCTCCCCTGAGCTGAGGCCGGCCTCCCTGCGCAAAGTGCTTTTTGTGTGGGACTGTGGATCAAAGCTGGCCGGCGATCTCTCAGCATCTGGCCTGCGCATCCTTGGTTTGCGCGCCGATCCCTCCCCAACTGCCGCCCTGACAAGCGGCCGTGTTGGTTGGAACCGCATTTCGCCTGCATCTGAGCCGTGTCTTAGCCCGACCACTATGGAATACGGGTTGAATCTCTGGGTGGACAAGCGTGGGGAGATGGAAGAGCGATCGCCGCTGTGCAGCCAAGCTTCCTCTTGGCTTGGCTCTCTCTCAGCCGCGGCGATAGTGGTTAATGCAGAGGAGAAAACAATAATGGAAAAAAAAGAAAAACCAGTGAAGAAACAAAAACCCATCCACACATTCACAAAAGAAAAGAAAAATAACCATGATAGGCCACCCACTTTTGAGCTGTTTATCCCCAGCTTCCGATGCAGATTTTTCTGGGACATGTCATTCCTCAATCCTCGGTCCAGCCTGGCTGTCGGGTCTCTCCTTGGCCACAGTCAGACTTGTCGCTCATTCACACACACACACACGCTCGCTCTGCACACATTCTTTTAATAAAAAGTGTCTCCTAATTATTTATTTACCAGTTATTTCCCCCCATTCTTTGCCGAAGATCTGCGTCCCTCAACGCCACGCGCGACCACCAGCATGGGATGGGTACTCAACGCAACGCCTGAGGTCAACGCTCAGTCGCAATACCCAGCAATCATCGCCGTCTGCGTCGTCCTGTCAATACTCTCCGTGGCCGTGGTGACCACCAGGCTATATGTGCGCCACAAGGCTCGCGGCCTCCGAAATGACGATTGGATGGCCGCGCTGTCCATGATATTCGCCCTCATCTACTCTGCGCTCTGCATCGCCCGTACGTTTGTTGAACCTCAGCCCACGACGGACGGAAGCGACTGGGGAGGAACACGGGCTAACATTAGCATTGAGCAATAGAAACAAGATACGGCCTAGGGCTACCGCTTTTATCAAGACCAAAAGAGGACCTCATCATCTACACCAGGGTGAACTTCGCCGGCCGACCGATCTACCAGCTGGGCATCAGCTTTTTTAAAATTGCCCTCTTAATCAGTTACCTGCGGCTGCTTCGAGGCACGGACCAAAAGCTTTACCGAATAATAGTCTGGGTTACCATCGTCCTCATCTTTATCGCTCATCTCGGGTGCGCCTTGACCCTCGTTTTCGCTTGCACACCTGTAAGACGCATTATTCCGACGCCCTGTTTCGTACTCTTGCTCAATTACTCCGCCATAGGTTAGCAAATCGTGGAACCCACTTGAAAATGGGAAATGTTTGGCTCCAGGCCCATCCTTCACGGCGTATGCCATCGTCACAATCGTGTCTGACGTTGCCGTTGCCGTCCTTCCCCTGCCGGTCCTCGTGAAGCTAGAGATTCGCCTGAGGAAGAAGCTTGGGCTGATTGGCATTTTTACACTGGGTCTTTTTACAACTCTGTGTTCGATATTGCGATACCTCCAAATCGATAGAATATCCAAGGGCGATGGAAATTCGACCATGCTTATCCTCTGGGGAACGATTGAGTTCAATGTCGGGGTATGCTTCACCCTTCAGCTTCCACCCACGCGCATGCACTAACCTTTACTAGAACATGGTATCATCGCTGCCTTTCCTAGCACCCATCTTTATTCGGAAAGCAAAGGAATACCGGTCCAAACACTCCGATGGCAACAGCACGCCAAGCGGACGAGGGCGAAGAGGCGTTATGAATGGGTCCCATTATAGGTTGAAGGATATGAGCCAAGACCAGGACACTGGCATTTTAAATTCTGAGAAAAAGTCTCACAACAGCAGTGAGGAGGACATGCTGAAGGGAATCAGCGGTGGAATTCTAAAGTCAGTGACATACAGTGTCAAGGTACACAGGAAGGCCTTGCAAAACAAAATCAGCCCAACAGAAACGAATGCAGTTTAATGAAATCGGAATGGAATTAATTTTACCAGCGCATCAAGTTCGGGGTCTTTGAGGGCATCGCTGTTAGTCTTGGTGAATGAAATATTAATAAAAACATCAATAACTTGGAATCGAGTGAGAACATGTCACTAAAGACACAGCTCAGTACGGATTTATGTTGAAAGTTAAAAAAAAATACTTATACTTCTTTATTTTTTATTCCTCCGCCTGATCCGAATCCTCGTATTGAACTACCAGGTTCTAGGTCCAAATTGTAATACAAAGTTAAAGCCACGGGTTCCGCGGGTAAGGGTCACTCGAGTTGCGCATCGCTCAATCGTTGACCCAACCACGCACTATTCGGGGCAGCGCAAAGTGGCAGAGAATGACTCATAGAAACAAATGTTGCATACGAATTCCACAGTCCCTGAGCGGCAAAGGCCAACCTCAAGTTCCACAAAGAACATCCAGCCCAAGGCGTCGCCCTAGATGGCCAGGGTAGGCTTGACATTGCAGAGCAGTTCGTCTACAAACCAAAAGACCTCCAAACATGGAAGGTTCCAGCCCCTAGGAGGAATTGCAAGTAATCCCATGGGTATTTCGGAAGTTATTTTGAACCTAACTTTCCATTTAACTAACAACTGATATAGAGTCTGAGGGAGAGCAAAAGAAGTCGCGCGGCTTCCGCGTATACCGTGGCATTCCCGCAACGAGCATCCGTCGGACCCTTGAATGCAAGGAGTTAAGTTTATCTGCATATATATTTCTCCAATTGGTAATGATTATGTTGTCGTCTTTGTATACGCTTTGCCTTTGTCGTTATTTACACTCAGCTCTCAATTTTAAACCACCCACCGTTTCCCTTATTCAACATGGCAACTCCGAATTTGAAGAACAACATTTCGTTGCAGGTTGGACCAGCTGAGTATTTACAAGTTGTCGATTCACCTATTGGAGTGCCTCAAGCTGGTGAAGTGTTGATTCGAATCAAAGCAGTTGGAATTTGCGGGTTAGTATAGGGTACCTTATCTCAAAGAGTATCAACTGAATCCTATCAAGATCGGATATCCATTTTTGGAAGGATGGAGGAATCGGTCCTTTGAGAGTGGAAAACCCATATATTTTGGGACACGAAGCTGCAGGTGTTGTCATTCAATGTGCCGACGATGTTACTTCACTGCAACCGGGTTAGTCTTCCACAATGGCATGTTGATTTGATGTTCAGTATCTGACTTGGACTCCGCTAGGCGACCGCGTTGCTATTGACGCCTCTATTCCATGCGACTCATGCACCATGTGCCAGAGCGGGAGGCGCCATATCTGCGACAACTTGCGGAGAATTGGTGTTTATCCTACCAACGGGGCTCTGCAGAAATATATGGTACACCCAGCCAGCTTGCTTCACAAGTCAGTCTCATGGGCATTTGCCTTGCATCTAATTCAAGAGCTAACGGCATGGCAGATTGCCGGACAATGTAAGTTTTGCCGAAGGGGCGCTGCTCGAACCGCTCAGCGTGGCCATCCAGGGTCTCAGAGACGCTGGAGGTGTCCCTCTTGGCAGCGCTTCTCTCATCTGTGGTGCTGGCACTATCGGCCTGTGCACCCTCGCTGCTGCCAGGGCTTCAGGAGCCCACCCGCTAGTGATTACAGACGTCGTACCTGAACGACTTGAGCTTGCCAAAAAGCTTGTGCCGCAATGCATAACTTATCAAGTAGATGTCAACTTGACAGCGGAGGAGAATGCAAGTGCTATCAGGGCTCTTTACGGTTCAAACGAGTACTCCGCCCCTGAAACCGTCTTTGAGTGTTCCGGGGTAGACAGTAGCGCCGTGATTGGCTTTCTGGTTGTTAGGAAAGAGGGCAAATTCATCGCCCTTGGCGTTGGCAAGCCTCTCTTCGAGAGGTTTCCCGCTGGTCTTCTCATGAGCAAAATTGTAAGTCGATATCGATGCCTGACTAGATTCCATCAGCGCTGTTAACGCTTACCTTCTAGGCAACTGTCAAATATTCCTGCAACTATTATGATACCTGGCCTGCTGGTATCGCTTGCATGGGCGGAGAAATGTTTGACCTCAAAGGACTTGTTACCCACGTTTTCCCCCTCGAGAAAGCTTTGGAAGCTTTTCGGGTGGCGCTGGACCCGAGAAATGGCTGCATCAAGGTTCAGATTGTCGATGAATCCGAGGAGGAGTAGGGGAGGTGGGGTGGCCGCAAATCATGTTTAGCCCTGGAATTATGTGATGGCTGCGAACCTATGAGAGAAAAATGATCAAATTATGATCATCTATGATTTTGCAGTCCATTTAAACTTTCGAACATCGGTACCCGTGGCCGGAAGCAGAGCAAAAAGCCTCCGTCGATGTAGTTGGCCAGGTTTTGCGAGAGGCAAAACTTAATTCCCCTCTTTATGGCTTTGGAAGCGGCATCCTGCCTCCTAATTGAGCATTAATTCAGTGCATGATATCAATATTCGAGTATTCCAGCGCCGGTCGGGATGGCTTCCTCACTTCTTGACGAAATTGCCTCGAAGGGTCAAGAGTATCTGGGCTCTCAGGATGAGGACACAAGAAAAAGTCTCATCCAGGCCGCCAGTGCCCTCATCATGGTGCTTTCTAATCCCGAAGAGATACTGGCGAGAATTTGCTGGGAAGAGCCATCTAGAACGGCCGCTTTGAGGACGGCGTTTGAGCTTGGGCTTCTCAGAGAGCTTGGGGATACAGCTACCAGCAGCGCGGACCTGGCGATAGCGACGAATGGACAACCAGATCTTATCGGTACGTTTGAATAATTATCAGTGGCGAAAATATCTAATGAAAAAAAAAACCAGGAAGGACTCTGAAGCATCTCGCGTCCAATGGATTGGTTAACGAGGTTGAGATGAATAGCTACACTGCCACTCCCTTCTCCCTCGCAACAAACGACCCCACCATTGAAGCTGGGTTGATATACAGCTTTGAAGGGCTTATTCCAACCTTTCAAGGTCTTCCAGAATTCCTGGCAAAGACAAATTACAAATCTCCACATGACGAAAACGACGGGCCGGTTCAATACGGACTAAAAACAGACGAACCGCTCTTCACCATTTTCCAAAACAACCCAAGACTCGGGACGGCTTTCAACACGTTCATGGCTGGCTACGTTGCTAATCGTTCACGCTGGATTAGCTTCTACCCAATTCATGAGCGTTTGGGGGGAGCCTCCGCATCCGAAACCGGCCCCTTGTTGGTGGATGTCGGCGGCGGGCTTGGGCGTGAAGTAACAAACTTCCACAAAGCACGCGGGGACTCGCTCCCAGGAGAACTTGCTCTCCAAGACCTCCCTTCGGTCATTACGCAGGTAGAAGATTTGGGCGCGCTCCCTGAAGGAGTCAAGGCTGTCATCCACAACTTCTTTAAGCCCCAGCCGCCAGAGTATGTCGGCGCCAGGGCATACTTTATGCGCCATGTGCTCCACGACTGGCCCGATGACAGGTGTGTATCAATTCTGTCCAAAATTCGCGAGGCCATGGTCAAGGGCCATTCCAAACTGCTCATAAACGAGGCAGTCATGAACGACACAGGAGCACCCTGCCAGCAAACAAGTCTTGATTGGATAATGATGGCCCTGGTGGCCAGTCGTGAGCGAAGCGAAAGCCAGTGGAGATGGCTGCTTGCAAGAGCTGGTTTAAAGGTCAGCGGTATTTGGTCCAATGACAGCGAGAGCTTGATTGAAGCTGTGCGGCATGATGATGATTTATAGTAGAAATGGAGATACACCACATAAGTCGTTTGATTTCTTTTTCTTTTCCATTTCCAGCGAAACCTATCGTTCAACCAGCCAATTTCCAAGAGGAATCTCATATGCCGATAACTTGATCTCATAAGACAATGCAATTAACAAAGATGTCTGACAAATCTTGCTAGACAAGATGACAGATCCCGTGTACCATCCTGATAGAATTACAAATCTATGTTGGTGAGCTGATATCGTCGGCCGGTGGTTCTGGAGATTCTCGAGATTCGGGTGGCGCTTCCCTGATCAATCACTACAAATCTTGACCATATCATTCATGGGGTACGACTTGGCTAACTCACTAGTATTCAATTGAGTAGTCAGCCTTCTAAGCCCTAGCTGCCGGAGTCACTTCTAGTTCTGACAAAGTTATGTCCAATATTCCACATGGAGTTCTGAATACTACATTGGGAGTTAGAAGGTGTATTTGCAAGCAATCGATTTGTTGATTAATGGTCTTTTGCCTTTGTACCCTCAAAAACAAAGGAGTCATTTCAAGTTTTCCCGTGATTTCTTGCCGCTTCATACCATTTACCTCTTTCTTGAGTAACCAATTACGGGCTCATTTTCTTAGGTCAACAACCAATGGCCCCGTGACCATTCCTTATACGTCTCAGCGGAAGGGTCGGCTGAGCTTTGGCTTTCGTTTTATATGAGCTGAAAGCAGCTCACGTCAGCAGGACAACATAAGTACCGATTTATATCGTTGCGTGCTCAAGAATCAACTCCTTCACCGCAACTATTTCGCAATCTTTTCAAATTGCAGCCAAAGATTTCAATCATATTTTGCAATGGAAGCCGACAAGCTCAACACCAAGCTCGCCGAATGGTGGGAAATCATTCGCAACCTCAAACCCGCGTCTCCCCAAGAAGAATGGGACAAGTGCGCCTCCCACTTACACCCCGATGCAGTCGTCCATCTCAACGGAATGTCCAACCCCGCCGCCCGAGGCGCCGACGAGTTCATCTCTGAGATGAAGAGAATCATGGGTTTCTGGAGCATTGTCGAGCGCAAAGTGTTGTCTCAAGGCATAGATGCTAGCGGGAAGGTGGCTTTTTGTAACATGAACAATCGACTGGCGATTTTTGGCGAGGAGATTGATTTTCCAGGGGCAGAGGTAGCCACCTTTGATGACAAGGGTCGCATAGTGGATTACAAGCTGTACTGTGATCCTTCACCCATCATCACCATCGTTCAAAAGAAGGCGCCCACTGCTTGATTTCAGGGTCTATTTAGGTTACATCTAATTCTTCACTCTCATATTAGGGAACACATATCCATGTTAATAAGAATCCATATACATGCAATCAGAGCCAAAGCGTCTCAACCATTGTGTTCCCATGCTGTCAACAGTATCATACCACCATGAAGCTCTTGGCAATCCATTCACGATGTTCCATCATATTGCAATCGCTTTCTATCGTAAAGGTTAGTTATGTTGTGCAATGCCAAACTCTCAAATAGTCACAGCTCCTAGGATGAAGTCGGACGTAGTTCAAAAGCTGGATGAGCAAGACCGAAACTGGTCCCGAAACAAAAGATTAAATGATTCACGAACTTGTGAGCTCGACGCTAGCTGTAGCCTCCAACAAGAGCCTCAACAGCTGGTGGAAACAGTCAACAAAAGACCCAGATGCATCTTCTTTTAAATAAACAGGGGCTTCTCAACGCATCTGGAACCATGGGTATTGATATATAAACAGGAACGACAGTTATTAGAGCAGCTGGATTGTGTTTGAGGCTCAACCCAAATCCGAACCCTGTGCCATTCCAAAGACTCAACCAAAGATTGACAGAAAAACAGCCCGGACGCTCTTACTAGAAATCACATATGCTTGTTTTTTTATATCCCATACACCTCTATTTATCAATATTCAATGCGTCCTCTTTAGTTTTCGGCTGGTCGGACGGGCAGCTCTGTCTCTTTAGTCTCCTTGGTATCCTTGTTTTCTCCCCCCTCGCCTGCACCAGGGTAGCGTGTGCCTCTGTTCTTGACCTTCTTCTCCTTCTTGGCAGGTGGTGGGTAAGCCTTGAGGGCAATCTCTTGCCACTCAGGTGATTCCTGGTAAGCGGCCTGGATGGGAGCGAGCAGCTTGTTGATGGCATCCGCAACAGCGGGCTTAAGGATCTGGGGAGAGAGCTGTACCAACAGTCAGTAAGGGACTTGAAGAGGAAAGAATATCGCAACATACCACATCATTGCGGTAATCATCGTGCATCTGCTGGATCGAGTTGTAAACCAGGGGCTCGAGACCATCTCGTTCACGGCTAACGGTGAACTCTCGCTTGCCCTGTAGCGCGGAGGCAGGGAGGAGGACGTATTCCACAAAGGCCAAAATTCCGTTGTCTTCAACAACCTTGGGAGCAGCCATGGCCTTCTTGATCTTCTTCTTCACGATATCGGGGGCATCGAGGAGGTCAATCTTGCTGTCTGCATGCTGTTAGCCAACTCATCCACGAGATGCAGTGTTTAATTCATACCTGCATCACTGGCACTCATCTTGCCACCCTGCAGACCAGGAACCATGGGGTTAAGAAGATGGGCACGCTAAAAGAAAAACATTAGCAGAGCACGAGTCAGGTTGGGAGTGCAAACAGACCTGGGCGTATCCAATTCTGGGGAGCCACTCCTTGGCAGCAGCAAACAGCTTGCGCTGGTCAATTCCTACTACGCATTAGATGCAATCCCGTATATCCGTATTCTCAACCTCCACTAACCTCCAAACTGAGCATCCACGTCGAGGTACTGCTCGTCCAGCACCTGGAGAATGGGGTAGAGGAGACCGCTCAGAGGGGCATTGTCGGTCTGCTTGACGACCTCGGCACCAGCCTTCTTGGCATCGTGCTCTGAGACCAGGGAGGCCATCTTGTAGAGGTCCATGACGTAGTCGGGGCTCTTCTGGTAGGAGCTGCCAAGCACGAACTTGAGCTTCTCGGTCGGGACACCAACGGCCTTTAGGATACCGGTGATTGTAAGTCGGTAGTATTCGACACGGTGCTGAACGAGCTCGATGGGGGCCTTGAGGTTGTCAAGGAATCCGTGGATATCGGCGAGGAGGATTGTCATTTCGCAACCGGCAGCCAAGAGCTGGGCGATTTTCATGGCGGGGACGAAGTAGCCGCAGTGAGGGCGACCCGTGGTAGCGGTACCTAGTTCCCATGGTCAGAAATGGTTCAGGGAAACGCAGCTCGCGCGCTGCATTCATGCTGCGGTAGCCAGGCTACTCACCCCAGTAGATCTTGGGGTTGCCGCCCTCGTTCAGGATCTTCTCGATAATCTCGGGGTTGAGAAGCTCGGCAAGGTTCTCCTTGATGAGCGCAAGTCGCTCGGGCGCCTCCATGTTGGCCATTTTCGACTTGTGTCTCGTAGAATTGGGACGATTGGATCTAGCTGCAGCTGGGCCTTAGCACGGTTGTCGCGACAGGTTTTATGCACAGTTTGGCGGTTGACTCACACGTCGAACTCCGATGTTGGCGGGGTTCCAAGGCTCAGGTCACGTCGGGCGCATTTCCGCTTTCCGATGGAGGGGTCCTTTGACAGTGTGCTCTCATTGGTTGATAAGGATAACGTAATCACCCGCGATTATCATTTTAGCGCGTCTCAAGCCCTGTGCGCACCTTATCGCCATCCCTAATCGATTTTAGACCAAACTAACGAACAAGTCCTGAAGGATCAAGTAAACTGCTGTTTACTTCTAGGGGGAAAAACAAACGGCATATAAATAGTGTCAATAATAGCTTCACTCACGTAAACCTAGGTGCCCAGACCAAAACAACAATCGACTTGAATCCTCTTGCAGTACAAATTTTGCTCTTGTGAGTCAAAGATAAAGTTAACCCCTCATCACTTAAGATCTGAGAGCAGTCGGCTCCAACGCACGTCTCCAGTCCGATTATGATCACGTCAAAGCCGGGATGACGAGGTCTTACTTCGAAAGGCAGGTCATCTAAGATACGGCCCACCCGTCCGCCACCGCCTACCTCAACGGGTGGGTGCAAACGAAACCGGAATGCCTCGCCACCGCCGCATTCAATTATTCGGATCATATCATTCATTTCCAAGCATGAACTGATCTTTCTCGCGACCAAAGGGACACCAATGCATAATTATATTAAAGTTAAAAACTAGTTGCTGCTGTTCAAATACATTGCAGCTCTGTAATCTGCGGAAACTTGCTCCGCTCTGTAATCTTGTTGAATTTGGGTCCTTCAACGAAGCCCAACTGTCACGAACCTGTCGTATTTGGCTGGGTCACGGCCCAAGCCACTCGTCTCTGTGTATTTGATTTTCATTCGCAAATTTTCTGCCAGAGCAGGATATCTCTTGGCAAACAAATGTCCATTCTGTTGCGAAGATGCTTCCGAAATTGCCAGTGCGGTGCGACAAATAGCACCTGGATGACACTCACCATTCGACAAAATCTCAATTGCCTCTGTGAGAAGTTCACTGCGTGATATTTTCAGTATTTCCAGTATTTCTTTTTTGAATGATGTAGGACATACATAGCTCGCTTTTGGTTCCCCTCCTTCATCACAAGGCATCCCATTTGGTGGAGCGTGAAGCCTGTGTGATGGTGCTTTGGCATCATTTGACGTCGTATTTTGAGGCACTCCTCAAGGACAGATTTAGCTATTCGAACGTTTCCTTTCAGTCTATAAATCTTTGAAATATAGAAGAGAACCCTGCACTGCATATTAGAACGGGATATATTGAGGGAAATCGACTCACGTACACAGCCATTTGGACTGATTTTTCGCCCCGCAACTGCCTTGCGGCCTCTAACGCTCGTCCCCCCGAATCTAAAGCCTCATCAAGGCGATTGAGGTTCAGGAAACATAGGCATAGATTGGAAAGATAAATGTCTTCGTTTGGCTTGGTGTCATCTCTGTCCAGCACATCCAAGAGAATCTCAAGAGCTTCCTCGCAGCGGCCGCTGGCCATCAATGAAACCGCCAAATTCCCATTTGCTGCAACAACCCATGTTTCATCTTCTTCGTATCCTTGCCTCTTATTCTTTTCTCGCATTGCACTGACTTCTTGGGAAGAGCATAGCCCGTGATCGATGCTCGGAAGTTCTCGCTCAATGGCAGCCTTCGTGTTGAGTTGATGACTGATCATATCTTTGACGAACCATTCAGAATAGCCAGCATGATTTCCACGATTCAACGCCGTGTTGCAAATCGATATGGCTCGGTCAGTTATCTCTGTTGCAGTAATAAATTGACCCCTCTCAAAAAAGTACCTAAGAATCAATTAGCAACAGAGCGGACACACCTTCTGTTTTTTTTTTTTACAAAGACGAAAAAAGAACAAGACAAAGAGAAAGACAGACAGGACAATATGATGAAAATAAAAATTCCATTACTGACCATGCGCATCGGCATATGATTTCGCATAGCAATATAGGCGATTGAAGCCTGTCTTTATACCTGTCGTATATGTCAAGTACAGAAACAATATTGCTTGCGAGCTCTTCACAACGCTTCCATTCGGCATGCAGAGGTCTTCCATCAGACTGGATCGGAAACGAAGCATTCAAGAAGAAGACCACGCGACTAAACGTCAATTGCAACTCCATAGGTGCCATGGATCTTTGCACGGCAATGCGAACGAGACGATGACACTTCAACTTTTCATCGTTTGTGTCGACCGTGACCAGAGCCCGATCAATCAGATCTGCCCGCGCACTGTCCAAGCTGCGGGATGTCAGCCAGCAAACATAATCCCCCCCTGTAAACTTACCAGCCATCATATTCAAAGATGTTTTTCAGGGCATCCTCCAAATTCGGAAAGTTCTGCGACTCATCTGGACCATCGCATAGCCTAGCAAAATCGTTAGTCTACATTCATTTGTGTGGGGGTGTGAGCTGCACATCTGATCTCTGGAATTCCCCGTAAATAAGCTAGACGGAACTCCATCACTGTCAAGAATCGAAAGCATCTGCAGCAGAACTCTTGAAGATGATTCCAAGGAGGGACCGCAAATCGCTAATCCCAAGTTCATGCTTACTGCATCATCAACAAAGCGTTGGTAGTAGTTTTCAGACCACGCCTTTGTATCGGTGCGAAAAATAAAATCCCTTTCGTAACTTGGATACGCTTGGACAAAGCTTTTCAGTGACTTTCCGCATTGTCTGATATAGCAGCCAATAATATCCAAGGCGAGAGGGTGATTTCCAACTGTCTCTGATACTCTGGCTGCGGTCGCCAATTCATCGTCTGAGGTATCAAAATCATCTTTGATCTGTGAAAGAAGAAATTCAGCGGCTGTTTTTGTGGGAAGCTCTTCAACTTGAATTCTCTGTTGTTTGGTCTTGGTGCATCGTTTGGCAATCTCAGGGCTCTTGCACGTCACAATCACGGAACCTTTAGCTTCGGATGGCCAGTACGAATCGAGAAGGGAGGCGTCATTGACATTATCAAATATAACCAGCCACTTCCGAGAGTCTCTGCAGGGGACTTCGATAATCTAGTTAGCTCTCCGGACGTGCGTGAATACATGGTATGGCATCAAACTTGCTTCTGCTTATGCCTCTCAACCAACGCATAACGGCCTTTCTTCCTTGGTCTGGGTGTTGCATGGGCTCAGCCAAAAGTCCAAGGTCATACGCTATCGTGCCAAATGATTCGTCCATTTTGAGCGTTGTTTCTGCCGACACCCACAGGATAACATCGTATTCGTATTGGTTCCAACTTTCATGGGCAAACTCGAGGGCTAGTTGTGTCTTTCCCACGCCACCAAGCCCATAAAGAGACACACAAGTAGCCTCATTTAATTCAGGTCCCGCTTTAACAGCTGCTCTTATTTGCATGAGCTCGGCCCCACGCCCAACAAAGGACGGGTTTCGCCTCATTGGCAAATTGCGGTAAGGAAACTTATCCAAACGCATAGTGATAGGAGGACAAGACAATACAGTCAATAATTCCTGATGCCGTTCGTGTTGGTTTAGTTCCAACTGTTGCACTCCGACAAAATTCGCTTCTTTGTCAGCAATTTTTGTCAAGTTTCGGAGGCGTTTCAGTCTTTCACAGGACTTGTTTCTGAAGGATCTACGCGTGCCGTGTCGAAGTATGTTTTGGATAGTTCCTTGATCAAATTAGCCTAATAAATCCAAAGTAATCACAGTCAGTAAAGGAGATGACTAACGAAAATCGCTGCGCTTGAAAAATTCAGCAGCGTCGAGACTGAATTCGACGAGCTCACTACAGTACCTGACCAAAGTTGTTTCTAGATCATGAAATTGGTAGGATCCTCCCACTAAGGCTCTTGAGTACGCGTCGAGGCGGGGGAACGCGTTTTTGATATCCTCCAGTGTGTCAACAAAGGCGGCCAATTCTTGGACATATGCACACGCAATCTAACACGGCAGGGTTACACAACAGCTCTGCGTTACCTGACCAGAAGCCAAACTGACCTGTAAGGCGGACGACAGCGACTTCCACAAGATAGCGAATTCCGAAGGTGTAACTCGAAAAACCTCTTCAGCAAAGTCACTAATGCTGGACAGGCGCTCAAATACAGGTCTCAAGCGATTGAGATACTGGACTCTGCGCGTACAGGTATATCTTTGACGCAACGCATTGACTTGGTTGATGAGGGCTTCAATGCTGTCAATGGCTTTGAGCTCTTCCCCGTTGACTGCACGCAGCCGATCCCTGTACTTTTCCAAGGTCTTGGCCCATACTGTTGTCGCATCATCAGCCATGTTTTCTTTTGCCGGTGGCGACTGTCGCACGATGCAAAAGCCCCAACAGGGGGCAAGTGGCGAGAATGCAGTATTTCCATCCCCATCGTCTATTGAGAGCAGTAGGATGTCGGAACTTACAGGAGGCGCGTGTTTGTTTCAATGCACCCTGCTGGGAATCCCCTCACAATGCCCAACGACCTGAAGCTGGAATGCGATGCCTGCCGGGCTGATGCCCAAGCAAGAATGCTTCACCACTTGAGCCTCAGCGCTTGAAGACGAGGCGGGAGAGGAGGTAGGGATACATTGGCAATTGGTCGGTAGAAAGTAAGCAGCCACTTCATCAGAACTGCCACCTTCACTGGAGGGGACAACTTGGGGGGGACTGGACCGGTGTAGAGACGATGTTGCAGTAGGATACATATGCAAAAGGCCGTGACAGGCAATGACCCCCACAGGTCTCAGTTGACTCGGGTCGCACCACGTCAAGGATCACATCAGATTATGTGCGCTGTGGATTGAAAAAGCTGGCTGCCTTTTTGCTGCGACAGGGCTGCGACGGAGCTGCTACAGGTGATGTTTGTCTTTCTCCTCCTGATTCCTTTTCAATCGTCTGGTGAGAGTCGCAGCCCTGAATAAGCAAGGCGCGCTGGCATAATCTCGGTTGGAACCCTTCTAGGCTGACCCTTCAATTTATACTGTCTGCCTCTTGTTGGCTCACGGTCACTCGTCATCATTCCCGCTTCCTCCTCCACCGCTACCTCCTCCCCCGCCACCACTGCCACCGCCTTTAGGACCCCCTCCACCTGTGCTACTCTCTTCGGGAGTATTCATTGTTCTGTTCTTCTCAACTAGCATGTACTGATTTCTTCCTATTGTGACCTGCATACATCATTTGTGCGGGTTCCCAAGTCAAACGGGGGCTGAAGCATACCAGTCGGCGACTGTTTGAGCGAGATTTGAGGGAGAAAGTGGTGGCGTGGCTGTGGTGATGCGCCGCCTAATCTTTACTCAGCTCTGATGCACTTTTGGCAAAAGGAGAGAGTCGAGCATTGAAAAAGCACAGGTCACATTGTATCGAGATGCGTGGGATTTAATGCCTAATATACGTGCTGATTGAGCATGTTGGTGCAGATTTATGGGATTGGTAGGCCCGACCTGTCGTGTCATCCCGGTTCCATCCTCGCACCCATCCCAACCTCAACCAGGGAGAGACGTCATTCCCAGCACTCGCCCCGAATGTCTCAACGTATCACGGGCTGCAAAGCATGCATGTAATCAGAGGTGTGGCGGCGTCCGGGCGAGGGTGCTGGGTGCTTAACCATGTGACGAGGCCCTGTCACGGATCAACGGACAAAACTGGGAAATACCCGCCGGGAAGTCTCACTCAGGCCAGCCTTGCCATCTCAACTTGCTGTCGTGTCTTCTTCCCGGAATTTAGTTGCTACATACCGTGCTGATCGTCTTTGATCGACTGACTCGCCCTGCGTCCCGTACAGCACTGTTAAAGTAGTGCGAAGCCCCGATGATTTTGCTATCTTTCTATTGGAGACAAATCTACCCTGATCTGATTCGATACGCCAAGACCCCTGCCGCCCACCCCAGCCTCTCTTCCCCATCGAACACAGTACTCGTCCTTCAACCAACCTTGTGCAGCTGCAGCGGTCAACACTCTGACACCCAAAAAAAAATATTTTCCTCCCTTTAAAAGTTTTCTTTTCTCACTTCTTTCCTCTTTTCTAGCTCCTCTCCTTTTTTTTTTTAGTTATTCAGGTGGACTATCACGTGTAAATGTCCAATGCAATTAACAGCTGGTCATGAGCTTTACTTCCCCATCACGACTTACCGAGGCAATAAAATGGCTCTTTAATTACATAACCTCGAGCCAAGATGAAGCCGAAGAGAAGGTACATGCGCCCACAATCTTTAGTCTAAGAAAATAGCCCGAGCAGGCTCTCAATTCTGACATGATGTAGCAAATTCTAGCACGTCTTGAAAATGCATTTAAGATTGCCAAAGACATCTGTGACGAGTGCCAAGTGCCGTCACTTAGTATCGGCATCCTTCATAAAGGAGAAGTCATATATCGCAACAGTACTGGATTCACCGATTATACGAAGGAACCGAACAAGCCTGCTGACTCCGAGTCATTGTACACGCTGTGCTCTGTGACTAAAACTTTTGTGTCTGTTGCATTTGGCATCCTTGTCGAGCAAGGCAAGATTAGCTGGACAGATACAGTCAGTCAACACCTGCCAGAATTTAAACCACAAGACCACCGTGTAGCAGATGTGGCCACTTTCAATGACATTTTCCGTCACTCTTCTGGTCTTGACAATCCAGTAGTCAGCCTATTGGGACCAAACGGCAAGGTGCTAGTCACTAAGGAAGAGTTCCTCGAGGTGCTGAACAACACTCCAACGCAGCGAAATGGAGAGCCTCTCTTCGACTCGTGGAATTACAGTAACGTCGGATATGGCCTGATCGTTCTTGTAATTGAGAAAGTATCGGGAAAGTCGTTTTCCCAGTTTCTGCAGGAGGAGGTCTTGAACCCGCTAAAGATGAAGCACACTGCGGTCAGCATCCCGCAGCTGGCTAGCACAGACAACATTGCTCATCCGCATGCACAAATGGAAGATAAATCATGGGTGAAGCTGGAGCATGAATGGACAAATGAAAACAACTCTCCTGTTTTAGGCATGGTCGGCATTCGAAGTTCGGTCGACGATATGCTCAAATACACCGCTGCGATAATGGACGCCTATGTACGCCGCTCTAAACATTCTAACAAGGACGGGTCTTCTGCTACATTCGAAATCCTGTCTGATTTGGAGAATGGAAACCCAATAAAACGAATCGGGGCCATACTTGATGGTTATTATTGGACAAGGCCCCACCATGATAAGTTCGACCACCAAGTTCAATATCATCTTGGATGGGTCAGAGTCCCCATGCCGAGCTGCATGGTGAACTGGGGCTCATGGAATGAAACCTTGGCGGACCATGTGCCCGAGAAAGGGCGGAAAGCCCGCGATGACTTAATTCTGGGTCAAAAGTCCGAAGAAAGGTTATTGTTCAAGTCTTCTGGGATTGGATTCTGCGGTACAAGTTCAGTCAACCTCTTCCCCGAAACCCAGAGCGCCGTCGTTGTCTTCAGCAGTGGTCTAAACTGTGGTGATGCGTCAGACTTCGTCGCCTCTATTTTCATACAGGAGTTGTTTAATCTGCAACCCAGAATCGACTTTACGCACGCGATAAAGAATGAAATTACATTTCGAAAGCGTGAGCTCGAAAATGTATTCATGGATTTAAAAGCCAACCAAAACCTAACTGAGCCTGAATCTGATCACAGTGACTATATTGGCAAATACTCTGGGCTGGGAATTACTCTTCGTATACGAGAAGCCCCCAATAATCAGGGCATGGAAGTCTGCTTTAATCGCGAAGACACTGTCCAGCCGTTGAAATACTACGGCAAGAATAAATACAGCTATTGGCCAAGCTCTCGAGATGAATGGCTCAAGGGAGGGTGGCTTGATTGGGATTATCACCTGGTCGGCATCCTTGAGTTTCAACGAAGTGACGACGAGCAGCACGTCACTGGGTTGACGTGGGTTTGGGAAGCAGGCGCGGAGCCTTTTCCCTTCAAGAAGCTAAACGAAGTTCCAACTTCCTCGTGAACACATTAAGAGTTTGCTACGAAACAGAACCAGTCCATGGGACATTATTATTGCTATCTACTTCGAGGTGCTTTAACCCAGGTCCTCCCCCGCGGCAGTTCCAGAGGCGCGACCTATCACGGGGGAGGGGTTGGGTTAAAGTCACACCCAGCTGTCTGATTTCAGCTTAATTCTCAACTACGCCTTAATTTCACTCCTTTTCTTTTTCCTTTTCTTACCTGGGGAGTCATGATCTTTTCTCAAAACCAAATACGAAAAAAAACCCAAATCACAATATTCTTAAATTGGACCATGTAACTCTTTTGAAATACATTTCTATCTGCGATGTGCTCCAACGCCCATATTTAGTTATAGCCGTGATTGACAGCAACCTTTTGGTGCTTCGCTGTCACCAGCAACCAGCACGCTCTGATTTTTCTCCTGGGTTGAAACAGCCACGTCCAAACCAGGGTTGCCGGTAAAAAAGTTGACGGGTTTCAATCCAACCGCCATCTTCTCGGAGGGCATTACGGGCCAATCCTCGATTCTAGGATTGTGAGTAGAACCAAATGTATGCCAGACGACAATGTCCTCGTTGCGAACTGACGTCTCCAGGGAGGGGTCCTCCCGCCGTCGCCTTATAGAAGAGGCAATTCCATCCCCACCCAATGACTGCAACGTGTACCTGCCAGAAGGAAACATTTCTTCGTCGTCATAGCGAGTCACCCAGATTGCATGCTCACCAAACTCGGATCGTTTGGCGTGGTATGAATCAGGGTGGGCCAGGAGCATCTGGCTATAAGAGGGAAGTATTTTGAATCCTACGGGCGTTCCAGTAATTGGATTCTGCTTTTGCTCGTTGACAATCTTAAAGACCCGATTCTTTGTAAAGTCAAGATCGAGGCCTTGCTCGTGCTCAATGTTGGTGGTTGTCGTAAAATACCCCATCCCAAATGGATTGTGGACATTTGCATCGTTGACGGGCATTGCCTTTGATTCTTCGACCTGCAGAGTGTTGGCATGCCCGTCTAGTGCCGGATCAATACGCAAGCTAAAAAGGTGCTGATGGTATGGTGCCAGAACGCCCGGCGCCACAACAGTACCATACGGCACCTTGTCCCCGATATCAATTGGAACCGTTGAGAGAATTCCCGTCGCTCGCACTTCGTAGTGAATAGAGGCATCTTGGCCAAAATGAAACGCAAAAATGTACTCGTAATTGCTGACAGTGATGATTGTCTGGAGAACAAGAATGCGTGATCTCGTCACAACAGCATTTTGCGTCCGATAGTTTGTGTGCTTCCACAGAATTCCATCGTCTTGCTCGTGGCAGCAAACCACGTTGGACAACTTTAATGGCTCTCCAGCAGCCGTATTGTGCCAGGCATCAAAGTACTTGATGTGCCCAAGGCAATCACAGCCCAGCTTTAGGTTGTTGGCATTGATGCCAGCGCCGTCGTTTCCGACATCGAAAGCTCCCTTTCGGGGATACGGCGATCGAGGATCTCCATATGGAACGAACATCTCGGCCAGGGAGAGTCGATAAAAGAGACTTCGACCGTCATAGCAAATATTGTGGAGGGTGAGTCCTTCTCTATAATTGAACCCAACATGCATGCTCCATTTCTCCCAGGTCACATAGTTGGCATTGGTTTTGAAGGAAGGTCCCTCGGGCTGAACGACTTGATAAGGCTTGGTGCTGGTTCGCGGAGGTGGTCTTAAATCAGGATGATACTCGCTTGCGGCGGTTGAGTGGATTTTTTCGCGGTCAAAAGGCCGCGGCTCGTCGTGTGCTCGCTCACTCGTAGATGGTGGAAGTTGGTATACTTTGGTGACTTTGAATTCCTGTGACACCTCTGCACAGATGTCGAGCGGGTATGCGTAATAATTGGCATCTGGGTTTTCCAAAAGTCGCATATAAAACCAGCACTATAAACCATTAGACCAGGAACCTGTGCATCCACAGAGCTGATGCGTACCATGGTTATTCGTTGCGCCATGTCGTTCATACCATCTGTAGCGTATGCCCACGGCTCTATGCAAACGGTGGCATTTGGCGGCAGCTCCAGCTTGCGAATCTCCTCCTGCACTTGAGCATCTGCTCGGCAGGCATCTTCCACTAATACCATGTAGCCCGGGTCTACGGGAGACTTTTTTCCCTCGAGGTATTTAGTCGAAATGACAGCCCTATCATCGAGATTAAGGACTAGTTCGTGCAGGTGGCCTGGCCCGTCGTCCCCTCGGATAATGACTTGCACTCGGGCACATCGAGGAGGGGGCTGCAATCCCGACTGCTTTCGCTGCTCGTGGTCCAAAAATGAAATCATGTGTTTTTTGGTAGGTTCCTTCAGCGTGATGAATTGAAAAACAGGATCCTGTCCGGGAAATGCGCCACGGGCAATCTCTGCGGCCTGCGACAAGTCAATTTCCTGAAAGCACCACAAAATTCACCAACAGCGCACCTTGACGATTTCTTCTGGGCCCAATGGGGCAAACGGGTGAATAGACGATGCCATTTTGGGGCGTTTCAAAGGACCACTTGCAATACTTTAGGGAACAATAGCAGAGCAGCAGACTGTTTGGCGAATTGACTGTGTAAATGGATGACAGGCTGGTTGCAGAAGACGTGTCACCGGAGGGCTTTAAATATTCGTCCCGCGCCCTTCGACTTGTTGGGCGTTATCCTAGAGCTACTGTAACCAACCAAAGGGAAGCAAAAAGCGGCGTCCACAGCCAAGCACGGAGCTTACCTCTAAAGGCATCGCCAAATATGCGTGTCCGGGACTGGTCGAACTGTACAACCCTGAAAGGTAGTTATAGGCGTAGTTGAGCCGCTAAAGTCAGGTGTAAGCGGGTACGGAATTTGAGCCGAGTTTGCCCGGTCACACTCGCAACAGGACTCAAAGGCTTCAGATATTGACCCCGCTCATGCAATGGCAACTTTCCTTTGGGGGATTAAGATGCGAGAATGCAGCCAAGAAATGACTCAACTGCCCTATCAAAAATCAAGCTTTCAGCGATTTTTAAAAGCACAAAAGATCCCATAGCGGTTGGTAGTTTATATACCGCCCTTTCCATTGTGGATGGAACAGATTGCGGCGATGCGCAGATCTTAGTGGTAGTACACCAAAATTGGAAATAATAAATGATGCTCATAATTATTACATATTCGCTTGAGTAACCAGCTAGCTGGTCTCCATTTACCAATTCTTTTCGTTTGTACCCCTCAATGGCAATAGCATATGCATTTTAACATCTCATGAAGACTGAGTATCATGTTAGATACTTTTGTCAACATTGGGAGTTTCTTGAAATTCATTAAGCGATATTCCATCGTAAACTATAACTTAATCGTACTGTGCAATAATTTTAGCTGCATAGGGAGCAGGCAATTTGCCTATGGGTAATGTTAACCTGATGGCGATATTGTAGGTTGATACTGCGAGGAACATGGAGTTGTGGCCTCTCCCCTTGTTGACTTGGTTCTCTTAGCAACGGACGACAAACTTAAGGCTGTAAATAAGACTAAATTAGTAATGGACCCTGAGAATTGACGTAATGTGTAGATTACTTGGATAAGGGAGGCCAGAACATCGATTTGGAAGCGAACTTAACCAACAAATGCATTCCACCATATCCGTGTGTTGCCTATCTCAGCCCCAGGGACAAGAAGACAAGGGATCCATACAGGTTCGCTTCTTACCCCAGATCTCAATGCCCAGCAAATATATACCCGCCAAGGGATCAATTTCGTCATGCCGCGTGCGCCTTGCGCTAGCAACGTCTGGTCCTAGTCTCACGGCTGCATCCCCAAGCTAACACCAGGCACTGGGCGCTATTCTCGACTTTCCCCTGACCCTAAGCGTGGTGGCGTTAGTGTTGCCCTCAGCCCACGATAATATGGCGACGCAACCTATGGCTTTCACCTACAATTCGAAATCGACGAGGGTTGTATGGACTAACAATGCTCAAAACGCGCAGGCGCGCCGCCAGGTGCTGCCGAAACTCTCGGGTCATTCGTATCCCCTGACTGTTAGTGGATGGCCTAGATTGAGCAAGACTTAAATGCAAGACGTTGGCCCGATATTGCATCTCTTTATGAGATGGTTCGGCGTTTGGCCGCTGCTCTATTCGATCCCTTGAGATGTCTTCGTCCAGAGCCATCACTGTGGGCCTGGCCGCTCTCACCCTTTGGGGCGTTGATGCTTCCATGTGTCGTCCATACTATTTACGTTGTCAACCTCGGCTTCCCTCTCGGATGTGACACTTTCAAGCACCTTGTCGACTGCCATTCAGGCTTCATCCACAACCGCCGTTGCGGACAGTCTCACTTCTGACACCTCTGCAACCACCGTTGTCGATTCAACTTCTAGTTCTGACATAGGGCATAGCACCACATCCGGCATAAGCCCAACAAGTTATTCTGGTTCAGAACGGAGCACCTCTTCTATCTCTACCTCAACTGATCAATCAAGCTCACCTGAGAGTTCTACTGGCACCAGCTCGAGTGTAGCCACTCAGACAAACCTACCATCATGTGTCACGGACGATCAATGTGCTCCCGGTCAAAAATGCAAGCTTGGGAAATGCACGGTGCCCACGTCCACGTCAACCACTCTCGGACAGATCAGTTCGTTAAGTCAAGTACAGACAGCTTCCACTTCTTCGTCAGTACAGCCTGGCGGTGCTTCAACTACCGAAAGCACCAGTACCAGCACCGATGCTTCAACGTTAGAGGGATACACAGCCGCAGATATCACGCCGACGGTGACGACAAGCTCGGGTGCTTTTACCAGTATTACTGACTTGGCCACTGAGGCTTCACCAACTGAAGTCACATCTGACAACTATGCCTTGGCATCAGGAGAATCTGTGTCAACAGATAGCACATCCGCCGCAACCACAACCTCAGATGTTCCAAATGCAGGCTCTGGCGGTTCTTCGACTATTGAAAATGTCAGTCCCAATACCGATACTTCAACTTTAGAAGTGTCTACGACCGCTGACAGCACACCAATCGCAATCTCGAATGTTTTAATTATTACTGACTCAACCACTAATGCTTCAACTACTGAGGCTTCTATCGCTGGTGCTTCGACCACCGGCACTTTAACTGACTATGCCGCAACCACTGATACTTCAGTGAATGGCGTCTTAACTACCGAGACCTCGACCAGCGATGTCCCCACTACTGACTTCTCGACTACCGATGCTTCAGTTTCCGACACCTTAATCACTGGCGCTTCAACCACCAGCTCCGGTGATTCTTCAACCGGTGCAACCGCCGCATCCACTACCATCACCGCTACTTCATCAGGACCCATAACCACAAGCAACGCAGCATCAATGAGCACTGCAGGCCCTACCTGCACTCTCCAGCAGGCAGTCACCGTCTACAAACGTGTAAAGGCTGTGCAAACCACGGCGAGCACCTGCGGCGGCCAAGGCACCATAGCAGTAACCGGCACCCAACTTGCCCTGGATACAAGCGGCCTCAGCATCGAGCAGTGCGCAGGTCTTTGCGCCCAGACAGCTGGATGCCAGACCTTTGTCCTCACACTCAGCGCCAACACGTGCAAGCTGCTGCAGAACGACATCGGCGACCTTTCGTACACGCCCGATACCACCCAGCAGGTCTGGGCGTACAGTCCAAGCTGCTTCCAGTGCACTGCGAACGGCTCGCCGTACGTCCAGCCGACGTACACGGCCACGTCATCGGCACCCCCTGCCTACAGCCCCCTTTGCACGCCGTACACCGATCCCAACCCGCCAGAGTACCTGATCAACAGCGGCTTCGAGGACCAGCAGGTTCCATACCTCGGTTCCCCCTGGATCGCCGGCGGCACGATTCAAGCCGCAACCTCGGCAACACCAGCGCACAGCGGGAACAATGTGTTGTAAGTTCGCTCCAACGATCCTATCCCTTACTTTTTCAGCCCAATACTGATCGTGACAGCGTCGGGATCAACCCAACGTGGCCCTCGGCGTATACTTCCCTTACCCAGCCACTCAACCTGTCCCCGTACGCGCCCTACGTCCTGACCTTTTGGTTCGCCTTCTCGCAGTTCAAGCTGACGAGCGTGGGCTCGGGCACATGCCACTTCAAGCTGGCGCCCAACGGCAACATCGAGGCCCCCAACAAGTTCGTGGTGGACCTGTCCAAGACGACGGCGGGCGTCTGGCAGCAGGGGTACATCGACTTCCTGGTGCCCCAGGCGGGAGAAAGCACCCTCACGCTGGACGTGTACTGCTACGGCGGCGTCATCGTCCAGAGCATCCAGGCGACGGTGCTCCTGGACGATCTCTCGGTCAAGGTCACGCCTCGGACCTGCGGCCTGCGAGGCACCGTTGACTCGAACGAAGGGTTGATCACGCGCATCAACAATGCCGGCTACCCTGCGGCCTCGGTGGCGGAATGCGCCGACGCGTGCCTAAACACGACGCACTGCATCACCTTCTCCTACCACGGGAGCAAGTGCTACTTCTACACCGAGATCACCATGGAGCTCGACTTTGTGCAGTCCGACTCCAGCCCGATGGCCTGGTACGAGATGGCCTGCTTCAGCTGCCGGCCTCTCGGTTCTTCCCCGACCAGCACCACCTCATCGATAGGGGCAGAAGTCAGTTGATGAAGAAGTACTTCATTATGGTCCTTTGATTGGGAGTTGTAATTGAGTGCTTCCGTGGTTCTTCTAGAAATCTAATTAACTTTAAATACGGGGATTAAGCCTTGACCATACAATAGTTCGGGGGCGGGATCATGGATTCCCCTTGTTGCCTCTGTATATAGCTACTTACTGCTTATACCAACCAAGCGATTGACTTCGTCCCTTTGCCCACTATCGCACCATTGTGTCCCGAGGTCATGTCAACACAACCTATCAGAAAATTACAAAATGAGGGGCATCCCTCAGTTGGGAGCAACCAGTGCATGCAACCAAAAACGAAATTGTTATAAAATCCACGACAGGAGAATCTGCGTACAGTCTTTGTTTGCATATGAATAGACAAGAGAAATAACCGAGTCCAATGGCTCCCTGACGCCCGCCCGCAAATCTGTCGACCCTACTCTCTGCGCGTTTTCCTGGTGATCAACTAAACGCTCCAATCGGCTCGGGCCTTGGAAAAATGAAAATATGGTAGAACTGGAGAAACAAAAGGAACATATAGGGTAATAAATAAACAAGAACACATCCCAGCACAATCATTTTACCTCAAACCAATGACGCTCATCTCGAGGGTCCACACTCTTCGGATCCAAACCTTGAGCTTGCCCTCGACGCCGTCGACATTCTCAAGCTCAACTCCCTCCCACCAGCATCGTCGGGCCGGCTTGCGCCAGAAGAGCAGAAGCTTCTGGGCCATACCCACTGAGTTCATCTCGTTGCCGCGAATGTCGCTGCGAAGACGGGCCAAGGCAAGACTGCAAATAACAGCCTTGTTGGGCTCGCCAGCGCGGTGGCCCCAGGTGTCATCGTGGTTGAATCCTCTGCAGACGGCGTTAGTATTTGGTAAAGGTCGGGGAATCGCAAAAGCAGCACAACTTACCCAGCCGTCAACATCTCGATGAGGTGGGCTTCGGTGGTTCCAGGCTCGTCGCTGCGCTTGAGACCAGAGAAGATGCCGTCCTGCCTCTGCAGAGCCTGAGCAGCCGCACGCTTAACCTCGATCATGTTGATCTGGTCAATGTCCGGTCGAGGAGGAATGGCGTAGAAGTCGAGATCCTCGCGCAGGACAATGATGCCGGCACGCTTCAGATCGTCGCGGGAACCTCCGAGGGGGTTTGTCTCGTCTTCAGCCTGTGAATCTGACTCTGTGGGAATGGACTCGGCAACGCCGCGGAAGAAGTCCAGCATGTACTGAAGAGAAGCCGGGTCGTACTGCCATTTCATCCAAGTCAGCAACCAATGCGTAAGCAGATATTTAGAGCGAGCAGCAACTTACGTCTACTTGCACCACATCGCCGTCTGAGAAACCACCAACACGTCCCTCAGGGAACAGTCCGTTGGGGAAGAGAGAAAGGAGCACAAACTCGGGGAGCGTGAGCAATTCGTCTCGGGAAAGGTAGAATCGAGTGCCTCTGTATTCGCAGTCAGCAACCCCACATGTGCAGCAAATAGACCAGGGTTAATGCATACCGTAGATCCAAGGCAATGGTCTCGTCAGCACCAACATCTAGCCCCGCCAGTTAGTCGATTGTTAAACCCTCAAGCCCGCCTCTGCTCCAGGCTCATTCAAATGGTTTTTACTCACCTCCGAGGGTGTTGACAGGGGGTCCACCCTGCTGGACCTGAGTAATAATACTCGAGGCTCCTCCGGCAGCAGCCATCAGGTATGTGAATGAGAGGAGGGGGATGTCACCCTCCGAATATGCCGGCGGCGGTTCAGCGTCGTCGTCCTTGCGACTGGAATCTCCTTTGGTATCCCGGGGGAGCGCGCTCTTGGTTTCAGCGACGGGGTCGCGAAAGGCCCGGGCAGAGTGGTTCGACTCTAGGGACTGCTCGCCACGCGGGGCCGAGGATTCGTACGCGGGCGCGGCTGTAGATCCGGATGCTTCTGCGTGAACAACGGCGACAAACTTGCCAGTGCGCTCGGGGGCGTCTTCAGATAGGGAAAAGAGCGACGAAAAGGGCGGTGGTCGGGACGCGGTTGCCTCAGATGCGGGATACTGCGGCGGGGGAGACTGGTCGCGACTCAGGAGGATGTGAGCGTGGTCGTTGGGGTCGGTCGAGTCGAGATGATGAATCGACAAGGTGCGGATGCTCGATGCTGCTGACGAGGATGAGGTCGAGGGCGTCTTCTTGTCAAACTCCGACGACGCGGACGGTCCGATACCAGATTCCTGCGAGGCGGACAGCGTGGCGGATTTACGCTATCGATGCTACGTGCGTGAGCGTTTGGGGCGAGCGGCGATGAGGGCGCCCGGATGGAACGACGTCGACGAGGAGAAGTGGCGGAGGACGAGCTTCACGGGTCGAAGCTGGGCGTGCGCCGGGGCAGAGACGAGGCAGCAGTGCTCAGGAGCAGAAGCTGCGCATAAGAATGAGAGCAGCTGGAGATGGCCAAGGGAAGGAAATTGGAACGGTCGTCACAGTCGCTGTTGCTTGGGCGAGTGTCGTCAGGTCGGATGTGTTGCGTTGTCGCGGTTGGTTGGAGACATAAGACGGTCACACACAAACGCCCAGCGGCGCTCCCTCATTCGGCGGCTGAAGGGGGCCCCCTGAGCGCTGGCCTGGTCCACTGAGCGGAGAGGCTCTCCCAGCGGGCTAGGCGCATGGAACCTAAGATTGGATGCCCCGCGATGTGAGCGGCCAGCCAATGGCAGCGTCCGCTACCGCTAGCCGGGAGACTTAGCCGCCCAACCTAGAAGGGCTTCACTGGGGTGGAGATGGGATAGAGCGGGGCGTCACTCCTCCATCCAGCGCCTCCGGTGTGCATCTTGGCGACATAAACACAGTCGAGTTGCGACTGACGCACCTGAGCTTACATGACAATCGCCATCACGGCCAGCCGCTACATGAGTAATGAGGGTGCAGCCATTAACTCTCTTCCCCGGAAACGGCGTGCGCCAGGCATTTCGAGACAATGTAAAACACTCCTCCGTTTAAGGCAGAGGAGACATGCAGATCCCATGCTTGACCCAAACTATATAGACGCGTTTTGCATTTTTCAACATCAGATCATTCACTCGCTATCACTGTCTCCAAAAATTGCCCTCAGTACCTCCTCGTGCGCTGCTTTCCCTTCCACTGCTTCGTTCTTCTCCGGGTTGATGCCCATCTCAGGCTCCGCGGCAGAAGGCGCCGGTGCCGTCCCGGCGCCGCTTTCTATCGCCCTCATTTCCCCAGCCATGTGCTTCGGGGCGGGCTCCATCTCAGCATCCCGGTCGACCCATGTTGGTCCGCTCCCTGTGGCCCTTGAGTTGGAGCCAGTCTCGGTCTCGCTGTCCGGTCGGGAATGGGCCGGGACCCTGACGTTGAAACGCTTACACAGTAGCCGCGTCGGGTGAAAATCCTCCACTTTCCTCGTCAACTTGCCATACATGCCGACTTTGGCCGCTTCTTCTGCTGGATCGGTCGACTTTGGCTCAGGTTTCGAGAGCAATTCTGCCCCCTCTGACCCGTTTGACCCTATCGGCGACGTATTTTTGGCAGTTGTAAACCTCGAGGCCATGAACCCTGTCATAGGTTTGAATATCCTGGCGCAGTTGTAAAACTCTCCCAGTTCTCGTAAAAACTCATCATCGCCCATAGCTTTTGGTTTAGATGGCAACGGTTGCTTTCCAGTTGCAAAGTGTTCCAAGTACGATCTATACCGCGCTCTTTTAGCTTCGTCGTCTGCATATGGGCCCGCTAAGCTCCGCGAGATCGCTGCCACAGCTGTTTCCTGCTCCAGTTTGGGAGCCTGGTCCCAGAGCGCCTGTTGCTTCTCATCCTCGGATAAGGCAGACCCCGCTGGCAGCTCGCCGAGGCCCGGTGGCAGATTCGACTTTCCAGACGCAGCAGCGAGGCGGTCCCGTGTTGAACTGGAAATGAAATCAAACACAGACTTTCCAGGCAAACTCTGTTCCCCAAGAAGGGCAGCCCGCGACTTTGCATCGTGCGACGACGCTTTAGCTGCATCTGCTGTAGAAACATAGGTTGCAGAATTTGTCTCCTCCAACGACTTCTTGGATGAAACCCAGCCAGAAGGAACTTGGGGGGGCGCATATTGTGAAAGGAGACCAGACAGGTCCTCGACAATTTTAGCGAGGATGAAGCCGTCCAAAGGTAAGCGACCATCATGGCAACGTCCAAGACCATTGCCGGCTCGCGCCGTTTTGGTCAAGAATACCGGCGCATTTCGAAATGAAGGGTTCACTGCAGCAGTGGCCTTCTTCGCCTTTTTCTTCTTCTTGTCGCCCCCAATAACACGATTATACCTGATTTTGGGACCAATCTCATAGGGGTCCTCTTCATCAGATCCCGTGTCGTTTAAAATGCCAACGCCGATCCCTCCACTCTTGGGCTTGGACTTCTTTTTGCCCATGGCGCTTGGCAACGTGGCTCCCAGGCCACCAGCCAGAGGATCATCAATGTCATCATCCTCCTCATCCGCAGCGGCAGTGATGCTCAAGTTTGCAAGCTTGGTTTCGCCATCGTGCCCGAGTCCTTTGCGATCAACCTTTCGGACAAATTGAATCATCTTCGAGTCATCTGGTGCAAAGAGATGTGTTTCGCTGGCCTCGGGGCCAGAGCCTTTCAGACCAAGACGAGCGCTTCGCCGTACTTTGGGTCCAATGCCCTGGCCGTCTTTCCAGCCCATCTTCCTCAGCAGTTGGATACCCATAGTGTCGCCTTCAGTCTTCAATAGCCCCATCAGCACGCCAGCACTGCGCTCCTGTGTTGAGGAGCCGAGGCCAGCAAAAGCCTGGGACGTCTGAAGCTGCTGGGCTTCGGCCGCATCGGCGAGGTCCTCTTCATCCATGTAATCCTCGGCTCGTTGTTGGTTAGATTTGGCATCGTCCTTGCGGCGATTGCTGCGGCTCGAAACAAACGTCGACGGGGTCCATCCTTCCTTGGAGCCAACTGTGTTGAAATAGCTGTTGAGTCGATGTTAGCGCATTTGTTCATTGCATACGCGGATGTCCGCAACCTACCCAGCACTCCAGCCGCCTGTAAAGGCACCATGAAGGCGCTTGCGCCCTCGCTCATCTCTTACTTCCTGCTTCCATAATGGCAGGTAGGAGCCATCGTCGCGTGTTTCGGAGTCGTCAGGCAACGGAGTGCCAAAGGTCGCGAATGGCGCATTGACGTCTGCCTCATAGGTCGCGCGGGATCGTTTGTAGGACATGGGGCTAGGGAGTCTTAAGACGGGCGCGGAGATAGTGACCGTGGGTGATCATCGAGACGGGCTCCGAAGAGAGGAATGGGCGCGCAGAGTATGCTGAATTCGACGTACTCAAGCGCAGGAGCTACGACGCCAAAGCACGAGAAGTTGACCTGCAGTCAGAAATGCGGTGGGTCCTTATCGATAAGACATGCCACGCTGGGGACAGGGCATCAGGGACCCGGCAAGTTGGGCGGGATCGTCGACCAAACAAGATTCTACATCATTCGTGCAAGTTGATTCAGGTAACCATAGAGGTGCCACCACCGGCCACACTGCCCCAATGGGAAAGACGGCAGGCGAGAAGCGCCTATCTCCATGCAGGATGACGAATGGATGTGCTTGAGATAGCCAACTGGGTGCTATGTCCGTAGGAAAACAAGCCATCTTAGCCAGAGTGCACGACCACCACCTCGAATTTACCCAAGACGGGCTTCAGTTCGCGCAATATCTGCAGCAAAGCAATCCAAATCCGGCGATGTCAAGAACCATGCGTTGGAATTGCAGAACTCGTGGGAACCAGCAAAACCCTTGATTCATTAATGAGCTCCACTAGGAAATACGGGCTCGTCGGCGACTCGTCGACAGAACCCTGTCCATTACAGGCCATATATGCCTCTTAACAACAGGCCCCATACTATTCGAGCTTTCTTTTGAATCGCTTCCGCATTTGTTTCATCACAAGGAAGCTTCGCGGTAGCAGGCGAAGAGGCCAATCACAAAAGTAGCTCAAGGCGAGACCAAGATTTGATGTGCCGGCTGTGCAACCCAATGCCCCGCGAGGTGCCTTACATGAATGACTCTTACAGCACAGTACCACCACAGTACGATATGCAGCCATATCACTGTCTCCTCCCCATTCAACCAATGCCTGTTGCGTATTTATAGAACAGGTCCGCGAGGCCAGACGGAGGTGGGCAGGCAGCATGGCGTCCAGGACGAGTGGAATGTGCCGTGACCTGTTTGGGCAAGGCAGATTTGGGCCGTTTGCTCCTTTGCAAAACGGACACACTAGCCAAATAAGTGTCGTGGCCGTTGTCGTCAACATTGTTGGTGTTGTCAAACGTCAAAAACCTGCTGGGTAGCACACGTTGGCCTGCGCACATGCTTGGGTCTAGATGCGTCGGCTCGCTGGCGCACAAATGCTTGCGCCTACGCCGAATCGGTAGCATTGCAAGGTCATGGCATTGCATGATATCACATCGCATCAGGGGATCGACAGGCCAAAGTGGACTGAGATTGTTGTGCGGCCATTGCACGAATGAGTCCAGAACACGACGCTTTTCAACCGCTTGTTGGTGCTCGCCAAAGCGGTGGCTGTCGCACAGTCTCATAGTGGATTAAGCATCATCCAGTGGTGCTATGC
This sequence comes from Calonectria pauciramosa, assembly GCA_017140785.1. NCBI lineage: Eukaryota > Fungi > Ascomycota > Sordariomycetes > Hypocreales > Nectriaceae > Calonectria > Calonectria pauciramosa. The sequence goes on along the minus strand of JAACIZ010000002.1, from coordinate 3,818,944 downwards.
CGAGGTGAAATGCACATTGACTGTGGCAGGAGGGTCATCTCATGCTCTCGTGGATCTCTAACTTCAGAGGCCAAGCAATGGATGCCCGATCTCACCTCGTTGACCCCCCAGCTCCTGTATGTTAGTCCCTGCTCCCAGCCCCTCAACCCAGCTCGTCAAGCCACTCCAATTTGACCATCGAGAAATATCCACTTCTAGATCGCTCACTCGCTCAGTTTAAATGCTGCTACAGGGATAATGACAAAAGAAAAGAAAAAGAAAAAAAAGCGAGCAAAAGCTTCTGCATCCTGCGGATATGCAAGCTGAGCAGAGAAAGGGGCGCAAAAGGGGGGCTAAGCTGCCGTCCAAGAAAAGGAGCATAGGGATGGACCAATGTCACTTGACATCTAGGCTTACTCGTAATTGTCTCGCCCCCCTTTCCCAACTCAGTGGCACAAGTGCTGTCGTGCCATCGTTTCTGGCGGCCCTGTGCTTTGTGATGGTTAGAGCCCTCCAGCCCAGGAATAGCACAGCAGATGCCGCATGCCGCCAAGAGCAGACGCAAAAAGGAGCCGGATGCGGCCACAGGCTCCCAGCCAGACTGTGCGGTATGGTGCCAAAAAGGAGGTATACAAAGTAATTTATAAATGCTAGCGCACTGTCGGTACCGCAAGAGGTCCACTTGAGCGCTGTGGGTTGCGAGAGTGGTGTCGTCAGGCGAGCAAGAGGCCGCAGAGAGGGCCAAGACCAAGACGCTCGCTCGCCATGGATGTGGAATAGAGGACGCACAGAGCACTGAACTGGCGAAAAGCCGCGGCGTGCAGTAGGTTGGCGCCCCATTCGATGTGGGCTGGCCAGGCCCCAGCGGAGGGCAAACGGTGTAAGAGGGCGGCGGCATCCATCTGGGCGCAGCCGGGCCTGTCCTTGGGCCTCTCGGGGTCGGTCTCTGCACCTTGGAGGCCAGGTTCTGGCACCAGCGCCCACTAATAAGGTACAGGAGGTTCAATGGATGTCCTTGTAACGCATAGTCCGCCCAGTAAAAGGCCATTTTCCCACCCGCCCCCCCAGCTTGCGACCGACCGACGGCCGGGCTGTTGGACCAGATGGAACTTGTGGGCATCTGCTTTTTTCTTTTCTGACTCCGGCAGTTCCTACTTCTCTGACGCAACGTCCTCCTTTTCCTTTTTTCCTTCTCCTTCCCCTGTCCCGCGCTCAGCTGTGCTCCTCATCCCCTTTCAACCCCCCTCCCCCGTCGAGGCTGCTGGCCGTGGGTCATTTCCCTCCATCCCTCATTTCTAGGCCTACGCCGGCCCCCCGGATTGGCTTCCATTTACAGCGGTCTCCCCCACTTGTACCGCCCGCCCACTACGACACTACGCAGCACTGGGAGTCGCCATCCAGGAAATAGCACGAGTACATAGGGAGTACCCCGGACAGTGAGCATCAGAGCGCTCGCACACGCTGGGAATACAGCACGCACCCGATCAGATCCAGACGCAGTCGCCTACCTTGGTTGCGACGTCGCCCTGGGCTGGCTCTGCATTGCGTCCGTCGAAGCGAGTGGGCGCCATGAGCACGAGAACGGCCGCTGCCGCCGCTGATCTCTCGTCGCGAGAGCCGCCATCCCGGAGCTACTCAACCCGTTCAACCCGTTCGACCCGTTCAGGCAGACCCCCGCCGCTGGCCGTCACCGGTCCCAGTCCAAGTTCTGTCGCTGCTTCTGGCACTGGCACTGGCACTGGCACTGGCACTGGCAGCGCAGCTCCCTCTCCCGCGCTTCCACCCGCCTACACCCAAACCCACGCCCACCACAACCACCACCACCACGCTCGCCAGATTTCCTCCTCGCACTCACCACACGCACCCTCGCACGCCAGCAACCACGGCACCACCGCCGTCCCTGCCCTCAACGGTTCCTCTCCCGCTGCCCAGCACCACATCCCCCATCACCACCGCCGTCCCTCGTCGTCTGCTCGCCCCGGGTCCCAGCACGCCTCAGCGCCCCAAAATGAGTACGACACCGCGCACATAGCCGCCGTTGCCCATCACTCTTCCAAGCGAAGCTCCAGCAGAGACCGCCCACCGCCCCCGGCAAGGGGCCCCGATCCCTCGCGGCCCCAGCGACGAAGCAGCACTCGATCCAACCACCACCACAACAACAACAATCACCATCCCGACATGGCGCCTTCGGCCACCGCTTCCCACAATGGCTCTGCTTCTGCTGCCGCCCCCGCTGCCTCGCCCTCGCAGCATGGCCAGGCCGATGCCCCTTCGTCTGCCTCTGCCGGACGGCCGTCCGCTTCCAAGCAGAGCAGGTCGCGCACCATTATCCCAACCCAGTCGGGCAAGTGGATTTTGGGCAAGACAATCGGCGCTGGAAGCATGGGCAAAGTGAAACTTGCCCGAAAAGAAGACGGCAGCGAACAGGTTCGTACACCCTCTGTCACCTTGGCTTTGTCCCAATCCCCGCCGGAACCCGGCTGTCCTGTCTCTCCCCATGCCGTGTTTCTGTATTTCGTCATGTCTGCGCTCCAGCCTAACCTCGCCTCGCTCAGGTTGCTTGTAAAATTATCCCCCGTGGCTCAACCGACGACAACCACCAGTCCCGCGCCGATAAAGAGCGCGCCGACCAGTCCAAGGAGATTCGCACCGCCCGCGAGGCTGCCATCGTATCCTTGCTGAGTCACCCCAACATCTGCGGCCTCCGCGATGTCGTCCGTACCAACCATCACTGGTACATGCTGTTTGAATATGTCAACGGAGGCCAGATGCTCGACTACATTATCTCTCACGGCAAGCTCAAGGAGAAGCAAGCCCGGAAGTTCAGTCGCCAGATCGCAAGTGCCCTCGACTACTGCCACCGAAATAGCATCGTTCACCGCGATCTCAAGATTGAAAACATTCTCATCAGCAAGACGGGTGACATCAAGATTATTGATTTTGGTCTGAGCAATCTGTTTGCCCCACGCGGCCACCTCAAGACGTTCTGTGGCAGTCTCTACTTTGCCGCCCCAGAACTCCTGCAGGCGAGAGCCTACACAGGCCCCGAGGTAGATGTTTGGAGTTTCGGCATCGTCTTGTACGTCCTCGTTTGCGGCAAGGTGCCCTTCGATGACCAGAGCATGCCTGCTCTCCATGCCAAGATTAAGAGGGGTCTCGTAGATTACCCCAATTGGCTCTCAAGTGGTAAGACTGCACATCACCCCCGCTGTCAGCAAGTAGCAAGCACTAATAATGTTCTAGAATGCAAGCATCTCCTGTCTCGGATGCTTGTCACCGACCCCAAGCAGCGAGCTACCATGCAGGAGGTCCTGAACCACCCGTGGATGCTAAAGGGCTTCAATGGCCCTCCCGAAAATCATCTTCCCGTCCGTGAGCCATTGACAACCCCTCTCGAGCCGGAAGTTGTGCATGCGATGCAGGGCTTCAACTTTGGCTCTCCCGAAACGATCCATGCACAGCTCACCCGAACGCTCGAATCGGAAGACTACCAACGCGCGGTCAAAGCATTCCAGCGAGAAAGGGAGGTTCCTGTACCTTCCAAGGACGCCGAGAAGCGGAGACCTTTCGGTTTCGACTTTTACAAGCGGAGGAACTCAGGCAACAGCCGTGACACATTGAGCGGCCCGAGCTCTGAAGCGCTTCAGATTGGCAATGATCCCATGAACGCTTACAACCCCCTTGTCTCTATTTACTACCTGGTCAAGGAGAAGCAGGATCGGGATCATGCCGAGATGTTCCCTCAGAATGCCGACGCCCCCCGCGACAAGGAGAGGGAGAAGGAAAAGGAGAAGGCCAAAGAGAAAGAGAAGGAAAAAGAGAAGGAGAAGGAACGAGAGCGAGAGAAGGAGAAGGAGAAGGAGAAGGAGAGGGAGAAAGAAAAGGAGCGCGAAAAGGTCAAGGATCCCGAATTCTTGCCAGAGATTTCTCCTCCCCAAGCGGCTCACACGAATACCGCTACCTACGAGATGCCAGGCGAGAAGCCTACCGGAGGGCGGACACGGCCTCGCGCTCGCACCCACGGCGAAGACGACATGCCTGAGCCTCCCAAACAGGTGCCACTTCCTCCACCAGAGCCCAAGACCGAGCCCCCCAAGAAGGAGGGCACCGCCGCTGGTCTCCTGCGTCGCTTCAGCACCAGGAAGCGCAGAGACCCTGACCGCCTGGACAAGGACCGTTCTCACCCACCTGTGGTGCACGTCCATTCGCCCGCCGAATCATCCCCGCTTACTCCCCGCAAGAGCTTCAGCATCCGCCGCGGTCGACGAGATCGCGACGAACGTGAAGAGCATGATTCTCGCTTCCGCTCCGGCAGCAGCCAGCCTCAGCACAGCGACCTGCTCAGCCCTCCCATGTCTGCAGGCGCTGGTCAGTCTCGCAGAACTGGTGGCCTGGGTCGATCTACCAGTGTCAACTCGGCTGAGATGAGACGTAGGGACAATGTCCGGTTTGGCAAGGACCTCCCGCCAACCAGTGGCTCTGACCAATCCGTCCTGAACGAGGACAGCATGAGCTCGCACCGCTCCCAGGGCCACTCTAGGTCAGCGAGCCTGAGGGACAAGTCGCTCGGCCACGCCCGACGGGAGAGCATTCAACGACGCCGCCAAAAGAGGGAGGCTGCCCAAGAAGCAAACGTACCCGAAGAGACTGATGCAGAGCTGGAGCAGAGCGGGGTGTCGACCGACCGACTTGACGAAACCGAGCTAGCCAAGCCCGTGTTCCTCAAGGGATTGTTCAGCGTGTCCACGACGTCTGGCAAGTCTGTGCCCGCCATCCGCACCGACATCAAGCGAGTGCTCCAGCAACTCAATGTCGAATACACGGAGATCAAGGGAGGATTCAGCTGCAGCCACGCACCCAGCATCGACCTGAACAAGGTGCAGGATCAGCCCGGAAGCCCAGGTCCCACGCCCAATCACCGACGTCGCTTCAGCTTCGGAGCCCTTCGACGAGGAGACGACCGCGAACGCGAACGTGACGAATTCCGAGAGTCGGAGCGTCCTCCTACAACACCGCGAACACCAGGCCGAGACCGCAGCTACTCGAATTCGGAGACATCAGTAGACAGCATGTCTGGACGAAACAACGGGTCGTCAAGGAGGGTGCCGGGAGAGACGAGCACGCACGTGCAGAACGACCTTGGTGGAAGCATGGTGTTGGAGTTTGAGATTTTCATCGTCAAGGTGCCCCTGCTCTCGCTGCACGGCATCCAATTTAAGCGGATGACGGGTAACACATGGCAGTACAAGAGCATGGCGGACCAGATTCTACGCGAGCTCAGACTATAAATGTCTCTAATGTGGACGCACGGCAATAATTACGGGCATGTCATACGGCATGCCAGAGATGATGCAAGCATTTGGATTAGATGCGCGGCGCAAGAAGTGGGTGGGGGACTTTGGTTGGCTCAATGGCGATTACAGCGCAGGAGCTGGGAGCATCATATTGTTTGTATAAGAGATGCGGAAACTCGAACAGTGAAGACGGATTACAGTCATATGGAAGGTCTCGGAGGAGCACATATAGTAGTAATGATATATAAGTAGTAGCTCAGAGGACAGCGCGGGTGTGATGGTGAGGTAGAGGAGAGGAGACGACAGGAGTGCGGAGAATGCATAGCACGTTGGAGTAGCATAATGGAAAGAGACTTGAGGTTTTTTTTGCAGACAAGGACGCGAATGTATTTGATCGAGATGAGCATTTGGTGTGGTTTTGTGTGGTTTTGTGTGCATAGCGAGAGAAGCCAGTTGGCCATTGTGTACATTGCACCTTGTATGGTGTGTTGTGTTGTGTATGTATTCTACTGTACGTATCTTATGCAACTGCCAAGTAAGCACCAGCAAGCGGCATGTCAGGGTCGACGTCACCGAGGACAAGGCTGAACAAAAGCGCGGCTCAAGGGGGCCCTGCGGAGGGGATGATGAAATGATGGTCGTGAGGCTTGGGCTTAGGCTTGGGCTTGAGCCAAGACGGTGCGCTGCGGGCAAAAAAGGTGCAATTGCGGTGCTTGAGTGTGCAAGTCACGCTGGGCTGGGCTTAGGTCTGGGTCTCAAGTGACCTCTCCCCACGACCGGAGGCAAGTAGCGGCTCGCACAATCGTGGGCGTCCGGGATACCTGGGAGGGGTCCAAGCGTCAGGTTCCCAATTCCACGCGGGACGCAGCCAGTTGCGCCCAAACAAAACCCCATTGCGGCGCCTTCCTTCTCGAAGTTGGGTCCAGCCAATGGCGGGCCCGCAGGCAATCCGCAGCCCCAGTCGCAACCACCACAACTCTGGACGCTCGCTCTACTCGCATCTCGCACGGCACTGCACAGCACTGCAACAACCCCATCCCGCCCATTACCCAACCTGCGTCCATCACCGAGTCTCAAGGCCGCCTTCCCGCCTCGCCACATTTTTGCTTCCTCTCGAGTCCTCCTCGCCTGCATCGCCGAGAGCTTGCGTCCTCAACGACACGACTCGCCGACAATCAGCGACCCAAAACCCCCCATATCCGAAATATCTCTACGTCGCCGCTCCTCCATCTCCCATATCGTGAGAGGTGCCTTCAAAACGCCCTGCCCGCATCTGCCCCGACGACCACCCGCCAATTTCGAGCCTCTGCCCTCGCCATCGCCATCGCCCTCGCGCACGTTTACACGCAAAACGGCACGAGCAACCCACGCCTTGTCCTCCTCGCCCATCGCCTCCCTCAGCCGCCAGCAATAAGCACCGCCCAAAATGATGCCCGCGGCGCACGTCTACGGACACCACCAGTTTACGCCCCAGGGTGCCGAGCAGTCCTGGATGCACCAGCAGTCCGGCGCTCACCACCCTCATGCGCAGCAACAACAGCAGGCCGCCGCTGCTGCCGCCGCCGTCCAGCAGCAGCAGCACTTCAGTCGTCTCGCCGCCAACGCCCACTCGTCAGTCGGAGGCCAGCTCCCCGCCCACGCCCAGGATGCCGCGCACGACAACGTCTCCGAGGACAACCGCCGCACCATGGCCTACATTGCCGACCTGCTGAATGAGAACACGCGCGAGGCCGCCCTCCTCGAACTCAGTAAGAAGCGGGAGCAGGTCCCCGAGCTGGCCCTCATCCTGTGGCATTCCTTTGGTGCGTGACCCCCACTGCCGTTGTCCACGACCACGGCTCTCCGCAAGCCACCCGAGCTCCGATAAGGACATTGCAAGCTGACCTCTCACAGGCGTCATGACCTCGCTGCTCCAGGAAATCATCTCCGTCTACACCCTTCTCAACCCCTCACAGCTAACCGCTGCCGCCTCGAACCGCGTCTGCAACGCCCTTGCCCTGCTCCAATGCGTGGCCTCGCACAACGATACCAGGACGCTCTTCCTAAACGGTGCGTGATTCGCTTTTGGCCGGCCAGAAGGCACATTTGCTGGTTTGAACTCAAACTGACAGCTCGCATAGCCCACATTCCTCTCTTCCTCTACCCTTTCCTCAACACCACCTCCAAATCTCGACCCTTTGAGTACCTCCGTCTCACGAGTCTTGGTGTCATTGGTGCCCTCGTCAAAAACGATTCTTCGGAGGTTATCAACTTCCTCCTCACTACCGAGATCATCCCCCTTTGCCTGCGAATCATGGAGACGGGCTCGGAGCTTAGCAAGACCGTGGCCATCTTCATCGTCCAGAAGATTCTTCTCGACGACAACGGCCTCAACTACATCTGCGCCACCTATGAGCGCTTCTATGCCGTTGGCACTGTCCTCAGCAACATGGTTGCCCAGCTCGTCGAGTCCCAGACGGCTCGCCTCCTCAAACACGTTGTCCGTTGCTTCCTTCGGTTAGTCTCAGCCCCAGTTGTCCCCGCTACCCCAGTCGTCTTTGCTAATCACATGATGCCACAGTCTCAGCGACAATGCCCGAGCCCGCGAGGCCCTTCGCCAATGCCTCCCTGAACCTCTCCGGGATGCCACCTTCTCCTCTGTCCTCCGCGACGATGCCGCGACCAAGCGATGCCTGGCACAGCTGCTCATCAACCTCTCTGACAATGTTGTGGACCCCGGCTCAAGTGGCGTCTCCAACATGTAAGAGCGAGGAGGAGTAAAAAAAATGGGAGTCTCTCCCTGTTGTGACAATATCCCTTGTGCATTGATAAAACGGCGATTCATGGAGGATGGGTGGATGTGTTTTCATGGTATTATGGGAAAAGTAAGAAAGCGGACACAAAAGCATTCTGCATCGTCGATATACCCGCAACCCCATGGAGCTTGTTGAGCCGAAAGGGGGCCCCCGGTTCCGCAACAGTCACCGGGCAGCCCTTTTTCTGCCTACGCGTCTTCGCTAACAGCTTTGGGACTTGCATTTTGGTTCATGTACCTTGGAACTGGATCCAGGGACTCATTTTGTTGTTGCCGAGCGACAGGCGGCTGTGCATTATTTATCTTCTAGTGGCTAGGTCTTATACCGTTCGGCGTCGTCAAATTTTGGCAGGGTTTGAAAACGGGTCGAGGGGGCATGCTTTTTTTATGCTGGAGGACATGATAAGAATAAAAGAGAGGCCCACGCCTTGCGCGGCCGTGAGGCGGCCAAGGGCCGAGGGAGGTTTGGGATGCGGGAGATGATGATTAGTCTCCCGCGTCACAGGCTTGGGATGAGCATCAGGGGGTGTTTTGGGCGTTGGGTGGGAAAGTCTTGCATCACAATCACGGTGTTGGTCGAGTTCGGTAGTGTTTATAGGTAGGGTAAGAAAAAGACGATATATTTGCAGCTATCTGGGCCATGTGCCTTCACGAACATGTGGTCTCAGCATTATCACGAGGTAGAATATTGCACAATGCCAACGCATCATGTCCACAGTCATGAGGTTGTTAATTAGATACGAGATGAAACAGGGTAGAGCTTCAACAGTTCTTTGACAACGTTGATGTTATAGTACATGGATTTTCTTGTTTCTTTCTCATACTCCAAAGGTCCATTTCCTCGACTCATAACAATATTTGAACTGTGGCCTGAATCAACGTAACAGGTTTTGCACTGCAAAGTTAGCACAAACTACAAAACTCTTGCGGCTTTGAGTTGATGTTCTGGTACGAGAGCGATCATACGATGCATGGGATTGAAATGTCTGGCCTTGTTTCACAGACAACCATGTTCGGTTGATCCCCTTCCCAACGTGACTCAAATACTTGCATCTCAATACCCATGTACCCTTTTTGCGCACATGCTACCTCCAATAGCCTTACCCAACCTCACAGAAAGACCGGCTGAAAGACCTTAGTGTAGCCAACAGCAGCCCGGCAATCCCAGTACAGAAAAGCACACATATACACCACACTATAGCTACTCCCGCCAGTCTTCGCTTAAGAGCTTGGCTCTTCATATTGTTATCCTTATGCATATCGCTTTTGCGGGAGTCGATTGCTTTTGGCATCCAGACATTGAACAGGACGTTCGACTCACCAATTAATTGCAAAGGTTTATTCGAGAAGACGTATATCATTTGCTTTTTAGTATAATTTCAGGTTCTCGTCATCTTGAGCTCAACTCGTTCGAACTAAAGACAGAGTTCTCAAAATTGGAATGTTGCTTGGCCAATGGAAATTCCTCTACAGTAACGATGGCTTCCTTTACGGCAGATAAACAGGATCAAACCGTATTAAAATTCATCGAGATAGGCTCATAAGCTCCCGGCCACGGTGAGGTTTGCCATTTCCAATTCTTCATGTGGTGGGATGCATCACGCCGAGCTTACCCTATATGAAACCTGGATAGCGGTAACGTGTTGACATCACAACGCATTTCCTTTCGCCAAAGACGTTTTGATGCAGTAGCCAGTTTTTGCATCGTAATAGGAAATAATTCAAAAAAAAAACCGGATTAGGATATTCGAGGAGGAAAGGGGGGCGGTCATCCAGGTGGTTTGGATCAACATTCTAAGTCAAAAGACTGTTGTGTGCGGGTTTAGGCTATGAAAAGAAGTAGACCGCGTGTTTTTTTCCTGCTCACTCAATCGCATCCACAGAGATCAGTATTATAATTAAGCCTCAAATCCCGGTGCTTTAACAGAGCGATATATGAATCCTAGGCTGAACCAACACAAGCTTAGCAGCTAGGCTTGATGCTGTAAGTCTCCTGTATTTTCCGATGCCAATACCGTAAATTTATGCTTATATACTAGATCGTTTAGAATATTGTATTTTATTTTATTTCTTATCTGAATAGCGTAAATCATTCTGCCTAAATAGATAGTCTCTAACTCCCGACTTGTGGCGAGTAAGCATTGTGAGATGAGCTGACAAGTCCACCTTGATTCCGGAGTGCCAGTTTACAACTCTGGACAGCAACCTCAGCGTTTCTCAGCGCCGGTTACTCATTAAGCTCAATCACACTCAATCATTGGTTTAAATATTCATCAAATTGCATGAAAATTCATCTCATTTCATTATTACTCCATCACAAGTTTGGGCTAGTTCTATCTCCAATCATTACTCATATATTCTGATGCTTTTTTTTCTTTCCAAATCACAAAACCGAAAATCAAGGAGAGGCGTACTTGTAACCGTACTGCTCCTTGGCATCGTCAATGAGCTTCCTCAGATCAGCGCGAGTCTGCTTGCCCTTGTCGTCAAGCTCGTCAAAGGCAGTGGGTCGTGGAGGGTTGGCCTCGGGGACGTTGAGACCGCGGCGGACAGCCGGGCGCTCCAGGAGACGTGCCAACCAGGCCTTGACGCTGGGGAACTGGTTAAGCAGGATAGAAGATCGCTCCGAGGCGTTGACCCAGCCCAGCAGGGCAATGTCAGCGATGGAGTAGCGGCCGCGGCCTGGGCCGACGACGTAGTCGCGCTGGCTCAGGCGGTCATTCAGGATGCCGTACAGGCGCTCCGTCTCTCCGACGTAGCGCTGGATGCCATAGGGGATCTTCTCCTTGGCGAAGAGGGTGAAGTGGCCGGCCTGACCTTGCCTGTGGAGGACATCTTGTCAGTAACCAACTCCCTTGAAGAGGAAAATGCAGCTCTGGGTAATAACTTACATGGGACCAAGGCCACCGTGCTGCCAGCCGATCCAGGACTCGGCGTGGGTGTAGTCGTCGTCGTCAATAGCAAAGGAGAACTTGTTCTGGGGATCGTACTTCCTCGTGAGGTAACTGAGGATAGCATTGCCCTCAAACACAGCCAAATCGTTGTTGTCATGATCTACAATGGCTGGAATACGTCCATTGGGGTTTACCTTGATAAACCAGGGCTCTTTCTGGATGTTCTGGCCAATGTTGATGGCCTGGTACGTGTAGTTGAGGCCATACGCCTCCTTGAGCTCCTCGAGCAGCACACTGGCCTTGTAGCCGTTGGGGGTGCTCCAGGTGAGCAGCTCAATGCCCTTTGTGGCGATAAGGCCAGTGGGACGCGCCATTTTAAAAGGTGGGATTAAGATGGACGAATTGGGATGTTGGGGCTAGGTTGAGTGGTCGAGATGAGATGTCAGATAAGGTGTTGATGCTAAAAGATAACTATAAATCACAACAAAGCTGCGAACTCGATCATTTATATTTGATCTTGGTTTTTAAGAACCAACAAGCAATGCTCCATTTTACCCGGTTACGATAATCGCGGAAGCGCCTATGGCACCATCACAAGCCCGAGTTGGTAATCAACCCATGCCAAATGCTTCGGGGAGGGGAAGTGTTCCAGCGCTCCCACCCTCGGGGACGGCAGCGAATCAATTGCGCCAAAAGGACGGCGACGGCGCCGCGGGTTCGGCGAGCAAGCATGAATTCCAAAGCAACACTGCGCGCATACACGGTTTGGGGATAGGGGAAAGGCGCTGGTTGTGGCCCTGGTTCCACTCGGAAACGCCTTCTGTTGTTCTCTTGATTCCTAATCAGCGGGCGGATTAGTCAAGAAACCGCACTGCTAACCGAATTGCTAATTGCTCCCGTGCGCCATTGAAGATTTCGGAAGTCGGAAACCGGAGATTGGGTGATGACCTAAGCTGCCGGTTTTTGGAGGGGGGACCCCGATATGCCGTTTGGAACTCGTTAACCGCATTTGCTTTTTTGCTGGGGGGGGGGGGGGGGGGGGGGGGAGCAATGCGCATTCTTCACAACTGAGGTCGGGCAACGCCCATTGGTTCGGGCCCGATAGAGCTCTCTCGGAGCTCGGGTGCTGCAGAGTGAGGTCACTTTGAGGACTGTCCATCCGTCACATGAAGACCTATATGTTTCAGCGATCAATATTGGCAATTCCAGCCGGATGCAAACTTGAAACTGCGTCTTTGGGCCAAAATATTCCCTCATAGCAATGGCACCGCACTCCCCCTCCCATAGGCGCCGCTCTTTGGCCCTTGGCTTGGGTCTCTCATTTAGCACTGTGGAACTGGTTGCTATTAACAGGTACTTGCAGGAAGGCATGCTGCGATTTTCTGTGGCGGAGCCCCCAAGCTCGAGCTGTGGCTAGTGAAGTAGAAATAGACGATACCCGATCCGGCCTAGCGTATCATGCTGCGATGCTGTGATTGGGCACGACTTTTTCTGTGTCTCTATTCCAAGATTTCAAGACGAAATCCTTCCTTTCATCTCCAATCCCTCCCGGTCAACCCCCAGCTGGACGGGTCCGAAGCGAAGCGAGACTCCCGAATGTTTCAAACAAAAAAGGCATGATCTGCTGCTCTCTTGATTTCCATTAAAAATCCCCCGCCGAAGGATTTCCCACCCCCTTCCTGGGCTTCTTGGGTGTTTGCCTTTACGAGTACGCGCTTGAGGCAGATCCCTGAGCTTCTTGAGCAAGTCACCCAATATAGTAGCATGAAAGGATCAGCGGGGCGCTGGGGAAGGGCAAGGGAGAAAAAAAAACAAGACTTTGAGAGAGAGAAAAGGGACGGATGGGGTGCGGCCGCGTGGTTTCGTTTCAGAGGGGGTTGAAACCTTGGGAGATTCGTAACTGCAGATGGATGAGGCTGAGCAGCTTTAGAGGACGCTGGCCAGCGGCCGCAACAACCATCCCCTCCCAAGACCTTGCGCGACTGTCCTCGTGGTTTCTTTTCCAGCCTCCTACGGGGATGGAGTAGTTGAGGATTTGCACTTGTGATTCAAAGTTCAACGGGGCGACGGCCAAGAGCGGCCAAGAGCGGCCAGATGATTGTCCCGTCCATCCCCACAAACACGCGGAAACTCCCCCCCTGGAGATGCTATTGCCATCCGTTCCGAGGATCCATAAATTCTACACTTACAAAGACGGCAGCGGGAATAGCGACCAGGCTCTACGAGACAGTGATCGACATTGAATCTTTCTCTTCGTCCCATAACGCACCCCCCTCCCCCCTCCCCCTTCCTCAAAAGTCCGCTTGCTTGCTCGCGACCCCATGGGGCCGTGGTGCTGCGATGCGATGCGCGCTTCTAAAAAAAGGGTGCCTTATTCACGGCTGGGGATTCGTAATCAGGATTACAAGCGCACCGTAGCATCCGCGAAATTTAGGTACTCACCGCTGTGGGTGCCTCTGTCGGATTACCAATCCCTCCCGATGTGTGTGTGTGTGTGTGTGGTGTGCCAATCGTGTCATGATGGGTGGGATTAATTCCCCGTGATATACAATGCCTCCTACCCTAGACCCCGTCATCAGCAGCTTTCTTTTTTTCTCCGGGCCATGTGTGCATTGAGGCCAAAAGCACAGTCAGAACCAAAATGTCAGTCAGCCGCCAGGAGATTTGTGGGAAAGGGGACCAGAACAATTGGGTTCTTACCATTCGCGGCCATATCACCTAACAACCCCGCGTGAGCATTGTCTATTACGGGGGATATGCATGCGTGGTATCTGCATTGCGTTGCTTTTTTCTTTTTTGCTTTGATATGCTTTGGTCGGCGCTGGTGCGTTGTTACCGTCGTTGGTAATCAATGAGATGATGGAACTCGCAGCTTCGAAGCATGTCGCGCGCGCGGACTACGACAGCAACGCATGAAGGAGGGGGGTTGCCTACACACACTCAAACACTCAAACACACAAGGGCGCCTCACCGGGGTTCCAAGAGAAGAGAGAGAAGACGGGCCAACTCCTGCAAACATGGGCACACCGAGGCAATACGACGTTCAACCAAAGGGCGCACAGGCAAATGCAGTCATCCGTCATTCCAAATCAAATCAAGCCCGCGTGCCTCGAGACATCCCCGGTTATCTCCCTCTAACTCCATCCAGTGCCGCCGCCAGTCCCAGGGCACTGGGTCCACGATGGCGCCACCTGAGATCTTCACATCCCCCCCCCCCCCCCTTGCCCCCAGACTCTTTTGAGCAATGCCGCGGGCGGGCATGCGGCATTGCGGCATTGGACATTGGCTCAGGCTCGAAATTTCCCTTGCGGCGACGGCGGCGTCTCAAGCGGCATCTTAGCTGCCATTCGGGAGGGTTCGCAGCGTGTCCAGCCGGGCTAGAAACTTCATCAAGGCAACGGTAACCTAGCCAGAAATGGTGAGCCGCGCCCTACGGAGGAAATGCTACGTAATTACCATGTTTTTTCTTTCTCACCTTCCTTTGTTCCTTAACCCGTTTGGAACATGCCGTCCAGCATGGTCCATGACTGCTTGCTAAAATCCGAGTCCCACCCGCCGGCTCGTTTCTTAGTGAGGCTTAGAGAGAGAGTGAGAGAATTGGCGGGTGAAGCTAGCCGACCACTAGGTCGCGGCAGTCGTAGATCCGTCGACGTTAGCGCCGTCATTTGATCTCCCTCGTTGCTATGTTTGGCGTGGGCAGCGCCCGTCGACAAGGGAGAGAACAGGGCTAAACGGGGCGGCCAGCGAGCAAAGGTTTCAACGGCGCCGCTGGTGATCGGACTCGGCCTCGGCAGCTAGGCATAATGTGGTTTATTTTTTTATTTTATTTTTTCGTTTGTTAAATTAGGTCAATTTTTTTTCTTCTTGCTCATGACTCTAGACTTTTAGAGGAACCTTTGTCAATTGCCAAGGCGGGCGGCACTTGTCAGTGCGGACAAGGGCTCAAACAGCCTTGGGCAGGTCTTGAAGTGAGTCTAGCAACGGCAATGGATGCAGTAGCAGCAGATTAGCAGCGCTGAGGTGTGCAGTAGAACGACGGGGCCTGTTGATCCTCAGATGCGTTCAACTTGGCCTTGGTGGAGCAAGCCCATGACGACTGCAATGACGACGGGGCGTGTGTCTCAACCTAGTTTATTAATATTATTATTACTATTATTCAAGGCCCAACGAGTTGCTTTGAACCAAGGATAGAATGGTCGTGAATGAATCACACCGGTTCGGATGCAACGGGAATGGCTCACAATGGCTCATGAGGAAATGGGGTGCAAGAGTGGAGTGAGGAGATAGTATCAACGCAACGACGCCGCCCCATGGCAACTTTGAGGCGTAGCATGGATTTGGAATCAGACTTGTCGTCGTTTTGCCGCCGTCGCCGGATGACTGTGCAGAGCCACACATAGAGAGACATAGAGCGGTCTGCTGCACGGATCATAACGATGATGGCAATGCAATGCAAAGCATAACAAAGCAAAAGCACTTTTGGCAAGCGAAGGCGGGTTGAGAAATATCACGGGGGCACGGTTGGGTGAAAAGAGAGTGAATTTACACACACGCGCGCGCGGGAAGCGAGAGCCGTAGCGAGAGCCAGCCACCACGCGTTCGGACAATTCCGATGAGACAGACAGCGAAAAGAGCGGGAGGCGACAACCCGCCACGAGAGAGTCGCAGATGCGCTGATGCAGGGACTTGTCCGCCGCCCTGCGGCCCAACTACTGCAGCGAAGCCTCGCGGAGCTGAAAGGGCGGAGATAGGGCAAGCGATGGCAGGGTGTGTGAGTGTGTGAGTGAGTGAGAGAGAGAGAGAAGAGAGAGGGACCTTTTGGTTTGTGTGTGTGGTGTTGAGCGTTGTCACCATCCGCTGCCAGGAGGCGGCGGCGGCGGGTGGGCGGGCGGTGGTGGTGTTGGTGGTGAAGAGGCCCATCTAGACCGTCGAGGAATTGTTCTACGAAGGCATCGAGAAGAAGAAGGGGGGCGTGGGACAACGTGGACAAGGACGAGATGCGGCATTGACCGGGCTCACCGATCCCCTCCCCGAGTCGGGAAAGGTGATGCGATGCGAATGACGAAGGGGAAAAGAAGACACAGCCAAAAGGGCCCCCAACAGGCACGTACATAACAAGGTGGTTGCGAATAGTGTCATGCTGGACCACGTATGCGGGAAGACCAGAGCAAGTAAGGGAGGGGCGTGGGGTAGGTAGGCGGACAAGACAAGTTGGAGGTGGTCGAACCCCCAATCGGCAGGGGCTCGGCGAGATTTGGAGTTGTGTGATTTTTTAGGGATGCTACCTACGTATTTGTCAACGGGCAGTGTACTGTACAAGCGTCGATGTCAGTTTTTGATGTAATGGATGGTGGTATATGACAAGCGTGCACCAAAAAAAACCCGCCGCCTATTGGTATCCATGTATAACCAGTAGGGGGGAACCCTCGTGGTAGCGGGCGTTCGCTGGTTGGCCCCGTCCCGTGACTCAATTGCTTCGGCCAGCGCCCGATTCGGGTCGCAATCTGGAGCAAAGCAAGCAGCCGCCGGTTGAGGCCTTGTAGCCTTGTAGCCTTGTGGCCTTGGATGGGGGGGTGGAGGTGGAGGAGATGGATGTGGTAGTGGTGGTGGTGACGGACCGGGGTGGAGAAGGGGAGGGACGCTAGCCGGGGTCGCTGGAATGCGCTGGTTGAGAGCAATGAGTGGTCCTCCGCCTTTTCGCCATACAATCGAGCACTCTTGCACGTTAAACTGGCGGGATGGAGACGCTGGGCAGCTGGGGTTACCCCCCGGACGAGAAGGGAAGTGTGGGGCAAGGGGTGGTGGCTTGGAGGAGAGAGCCCATTTTGGGGCTTGGAGCGGGGGTTGGCGGGTTGGGGGCCAAGAGGGCAGCATCTGTAATGTGCCATGCACTGGGCTAGCGCTGGACGGGCGCTGCTACCAGTTGCTTGCTGGGCTCCGCACTCCATTTTCGATGCAAGCGCTGCAGTGTGGCTGTCTGCGCTATGCTCCAAGGAACGTTTTTTACATGCTGCAGCGCGTTTCTGCTTCGACCCTGACCCCTTCTCCGCTCCGCTGCTACTGCTGCTGGCCCCCCCTCCCCCCATCACCAGCCTCACATTATCGAAACAGAGCGCACGGGTCGGCCGGGAGTGGCGGAGCAGGACAGCGAAGGAGAGCAACCCGGGCCTACGGGTCCCGTCCCAGAAGGGGGGACGATTTGATGGCCTGCACGGGGCGTAGGGCTACCGGCTGGGTGCACACGGCACCGGTGACCGGTGCCTTTCTCTCCTTGCTGTCTACCTGCTGCCAGCCAATCCATCCCGCTCTGCCGACCCAGCGTTCCATTGCCGTTGAGCGCTCGTGCATATCCGTACACACGAGGTCGGGTCCTGATGGTGTCGAGAATGACGATGTATCTCGCATTTTTTGTTGTTGTTTACACCCTCTCTCTCTGCTTTCGATGCACCAAGGGGTCCCGGTTTAAACGGCTGCCTATTTTCTTTCCCTGACAGCTGCGGCGATGCGAGCAGCCCTTTTTCGCATCTCTACAGATACACCTCTCCTGATCGTCGTCGTCGACGATGACGACAGCGAAACAACGAACCAGAAGACGATATCGTGTCGTTGCGTTTGTTGTCGCACACACATGCTTTTTTTTTTCCTTTTTGCTTGTTTCCCATACGGAATGCCGCCCGGCCGCCTTACATGACAAGCGGGCAAGCCACTTCGGAGCTGAAACCGAGGAAAGGCAAGATGCAAAAGATTGCAGCGATTTGCATTTTGACCGGTTTCCCAGGACCGGAATCTGCACACGATTGGCATGCCCTGATACTGCGTGACTTGGTCTCCAGCGCCTTCAGCCGCAGTCTCCGAATGTCTCATCATAACACCACTCGCGCATCGCAGCGGGCGGGCCCCACCCTGCAATCGCGGACGATACCATGCCGCTTTAGGTTACACCATGCGCCCGTTGTGGGATTGCGCTCTGATTGGCCTGCTGTTGCTGGGCACGGCCGCTCCCATGTACCCCATAACTTAGAAAGAAAGAAAAACACACACACACGCATGCACAGCTCTTTTTTGAGCGACAACGCATCCTTGGCGAAGCTGCGACCTTTCACTGCCCTCTTCTTTCTTTTTCCTTCCCGCCATCGCTTCTTGTTCTCTCAAACCCATCCTTGCGCATTGGTCTGCATCTACTGCCGAAGCATCTCGGATGCAAGAGGGAAGAAAGGAAAAGGAAAAAAGAAAAGAAAAGAAAAAAGAAGAAACGTCAAACATATGGACCGGGCAATAGGAAGGAGGACCCTAGGACCAACGAGGCCCCACACCTCATCTTGTTCCCGTTCAGCCCTACGGAGTACGTACCCATCTTCGAAGCACACCCCCTGCTCGTAGCAGTCTTGTCGTCACTACCCGCACACCCCTCGTCGTCTGTGCTGCGGGGCCCGTACCCGGGCTCAGCATTTCATCATTCCCGATAATCTCCAAGGCCAGTTTAATTTGTCTCTGTCGTTCTCGTTCAACATCGAGTAAAAACGCTTTGATTGCGGTTCTCCCGGTGGCAGCGCAAACGAACGACCCCATTTTCTCTGGAACCTTACGCAACCACTGCGATTAGAAAATAGCATCTTTGTTAGGTAATGATCAGGGAACTATTTGATTTTTTTTTAGACTCGCACCACGGACTGAAGGTGCTGCTGGGCTGGCGCGTTGCGGCGTTGCGGCGTTGCGGCGTTACGGCGTCCTGCATGCAACACCCCGTGCCACGGTACCGCGACCACCAAACCCATGCCGACACCACAACCGCAGCCCGCAGGCGTCGCATCCCCGTTTGCTGCTTGCTGCTGTAGGTGGTCCCGGACACGCCGAAGTCTATTGCTAGGCTCACCGCTAGGAACAGCCCATTGTGCTGCAGCCCTATGGCCTTGAGTGCCGACTTTCTGGCGGTGCGTCGCATCCCCGCACCCGTCACAGAGTTGAAGCGACTGGGGGAGGGGGGGCACGCAACCGAGCCGGGCCACTTACACACGCGAGATAGAAGGTCCTGGAGCTCCAGCGAGGAGCTTACACAGCTCTTCGGAGCTCCCCAGCTCCATGTTACCAATCTCCCTCTCTGACTGACTGCGTCACTTTGCTGCTGCTGCATGCGCTCGCCTCCCTCATGATGAAATGGCGGGATCGACCTCGTGCTTGTCCTTGTCGACAGGGCTCAACCTGAGCTTCCCTTCCCATGAGCCTCGGTCCCACGTTCTCGGTGACTTGCCCCTCCCCCCCTTCGAGTCAACCTTGTACGCTGTCACATTGCCGCAATGATAGGTGCACGTTCCGTCATTGATGATTTCACTTATCGGCATCGGGGACCTGCAGATCCGTAGATGACTCGATAGGAGGGTTCCCCATTCAGCCCTTCGCCTCGCTTCGCCTCCTCTGGTGTCGGCTGCACCGAAGATGATGCGCATAGTGATGCCGGCGTGGGGAACAAAATAATTGTTACTGTCACCGCTCTCCGATCCCCTTGTGCCTGGCCTCCTTTCAAAGTCGCATGCACCGCAGTGCGCCTTGGCAAACGCCTCCTCAACCATGTGTCGATAGCGCGCCTCGCTTCTGCCCCTCCGTGAACGCCGGGAAAGGGTCCACACCGGCGCGGAAGAGGGAGGGGCGCGCCAAGGCGATGGGGGTGTGTGTGTGTGCGCGCGCGCAAGAGTGAGAGGGATGACGCCAGCGTAGACTGAGCAAACCAATGTGAATATGCGTGCCGTCTTTTCACGTGACCGAACATGTGCGGGCAGCAGCAGTCGTAGTGTGAGAGTGAGCTTAGGAATTTAACCCACATTCTTACTGGCTGGCTTGAGAATGCGATCGCACTCGTTTGAGACCTGCCACCCCCCTCAAGTGCCCTGCACAGCCGGACGGACCCCCGTTCGACCTGCTGTTTTGAGTACGAGCTGGCACGAGGCGACGACTGGCTGCCAATGGCCAAGCGAAGGTCGGGGAGATTTGATGCCGAGTATCGTCATTCACGGACGGAGCGAGAACGAGCGGGCACTGGGCGGCGGGGGTGGGTTTTGCTGTCGCGCGCCGTGTTTAGCTGCTTAGGGAAGCATTGCGCGATGAGAAAGAGCTCCGGCACCCAAGCTCCGGCAGCTCGCGCGCCTGCCCCGCCGTCCCGGCCCCCGGAGGGGGAGGATGGCAGAGCTCGGACACTTTGCGATCCTTTGGCGGACAGTGAATGGCCTCGCAATTTGGCTGAATCCCACACAGCGTTGCGCACGCCCAAGCAGAGAGTGCCGCCGGGAACTCGTGCCCTGGGACTTGATAGGACGATGGCAGAAAAAAGAAAGGAAAGAAAATGAGGGTAACGTTTCTCTAGAGCTTGGTACCGAGTTTGGCTGTATCCTTCGACATTTTGGCTCCTCTCAACCGGACCGCTGGCTTGCGACCCTTTGCGGGGCGGGGAAACGGCCCCAAGACACCCGGGCCATCAAACGGCCAGCGTCCGAGACGAGACAATTGACTTGCTATACCCTCCAAAACCTGCGCACCTCGTACCATTATTCTTTCTTA
This sequence comes from Calonectria pauciramosa, assembly GCA_017140785.1. Lineage (NCBI taxonomy): Eukaryota > Fungi > Ascomycota > Sordariomycetes > Hypocreales > Nectriaceae > Calonectria > Calonectria pauciramosa. The sequence continues at coordinate 3,798,434 of JAACIZ010000002.1, read as the reverse complement.
TTCCTCCCCCTCTCACATGCGGCTGGTCTGTTCTGGTGTGATGAGAAAACAAAAAATGCAAGAGGAGGGGAGAGAGAAAGAAAAAAAACACCAAAGTCTCTAATTGCTTCACCGAGAAGGTTTCCCCCGTGCCACGCTGGCTGCCCTACACGCCCCCCATCGCTTGCATTCCGCCGAGCTGAAATAGACGATGCGTGCAATGGGGCCCCCCGGGGACCTCCAACGGTTTTTCCCTGGCCCTGTAGCAATCCGCCCATGCACGATACCTTCGACCCTGCGTTGTCGAAACCGACCCAGTGGCTGATGAGCGTGAGAACCTTAAACCCCATCCCTCTTCCTGTCCCGACATGGCATGGGGACGATGGGGGACCCTCCCCGACGTCTCTCTTGTCAAATTAAGGCGCAACCTGAGCTGCTGGCCTCTGCCAAGGAGCCGCTGGCTCAGCCCAACCGAGTGGAGTCGGAAGAAAAAAAAAAGGCTTGAGGGGGGAAGAAAGCCAAGCAACTTGTCTTGTCTTTTGCCACCCCCTCATCCCCTTGCCTGCCTGTCTCTTGTTTTTTTGGCGCCCGCTGTCGAAGCCTGGCCTGTCACTCACACGCCCCCCTTCTTCGGCTTGTGCAACGGCCAATGCCAAGTCCGTGTCGTCTCATTGCGATATCTGGTGCACCGCCCATCCATTGGCTACCCGGGATTTTGTGTGTCTTTTGTATTTTCTTTTTATGCGAGCTAGGCTGCCATTCTGGACTGGCCTCATATGGGAGAAGTGCAGCGGGCTGTCCGAAACATGGACTTTGCTATTGGCAATTGCTTGTGTCCCATGCTGGCACCACTCGGTGGGATTTTGGGTTTCCTGGTGGTGGTGCCGGCTCTTGTTTGGCTGCCCGTTTTCAACCCGGACTTGCACTTTACTGGCCGATAGCCCAATCAATCGTGACCTAGCTCTCCCGGATTGCCTCTTTTCCGATCGACGTGGACACACCACCACTCTGCCCGAGTGCGAACTAACCAGTCACAGGGCAGAAGTGGCAAACCCGGGCATTGCCGGATTGTTGCTCTCTCCTGTGAGACCTTGATTGCTTGGAAGATTGCTCGTTGACAGCAGAACAACGACTACAGCCCTGATTTCTGATATGTACGTGACCCCATGGTTTGATTGCCTGTTAGCGTGGCCAAAAAAAGTCCTACCGAGATTTGGTAGGCTGCAGGAGCACCCACGTTGGCTAACCGCCTGGGAGCGCGGCCAAGGGGCGGCCGCCCAGCCGTCCTGTCCTTTCGGCCCCCAATGATCTTTTGTCGGGCCGCTAGAGCGAGGGAGGGAGGCTCGACAGCGGCCCCCCAGGAACCTTGATTGGCCCCGGGGATCCTCTGGGAGGGATCTCTCAGGCAAGTGGTGAAGATCTTTTGGATGATCTCGGCAGATGATTCAGCAATAGTCTTGTCCTCGTCAACA